>CM068842.1:31894327-32186827 GCA_028554795.2 Sinohyriopsis cumingii
AGGCCAGGATCTAGGTCAGCATTAAGATACAAAGTTCTAATATTATGTATTTACGAATAACAGGTCAAACTAATTTCTGAAAAATATCAAATTCCAGTAAACAAAATTACATTACTATAACATGTAATAGAATAAAAACTTAAAACTACCAAACAAACAATTAAATTAAATCAAATATAAATAACAATTCTAGGTGGGATAGTATGTATACAGCATGCAAACAATCTGTGTGGTCATGAGCTGATCAAAAATATGTAACTTGTGTCAGCAAATATGAATTTAGGACACCATAACTTTTAATTTGTGTATTATAATACTAAACGAGATGTATACAATAATCTAGTTTAATGTTTTCAGCATGAACCGTTACGTGAATTTCACAGAACTAAATAACAAAAATAGGTATAACAGCAGAGAATATGTCAATAATATCCTGTACATGCAATATTTGTATGACTCAGATATATATTTCAGCACATGCTCAAGTGGAAATTCAGCATTTTTTTTAATGCTCTAAGCCGTACACTTTTTCTAGATGATATAATGATATACTGACATAAATATATTGTGCTTGATAGATGAAATCGTTCAGTAAAATCAATACCTTTGAAGATTTAAACACAGTGGAATCAATTAAGCCTTGAAACCATTCAAATTTCCTCTAACCTGTTGATTGACTTATGAGTCTAAAACTGGCATTGATTATACAAAAAGCTATATATATATATATATATATATATATATATATAGTCTTTTTTTTAAAGAGTCTGAAAATCTTCACAAAGAGTATGGTTGTGTGACAAGTCACATATCCTCACTGAAAAGGTTAGCCATTGGCTGGTTGAAAGTTGGTGAAGTCAGCATTGCATCTCTCAAGCAATGTAGAATCACTATCAAATGGAGGAAATGGGCATGAGCACTTGGCAAATAACAGACTCAGAGAATCCCAACTTAAGCAAAATGTGCCTGCAGTTCCACTCTGCTCTCAAGTTCATTATTGTGTTCTATGTAGACAACTCTGACCAAATCATAGTAATAGCCACCTGACTGGATAATCCAGAGCTAGCTATAACAAAGTTGCAGCATCTATTTGTTGGCTGAAAAAGAAATATAATTACTGTAATTAGTTTTGTCAATCTTCCAAACAAGAGATGGAAGATATAATAATAAATAATTTATTTTTAGAAAATTTATGAAAAAACTTAAAATGCATGGTCTGAGAAAAGTAATATAATGATTATTTTGATTATTTTGAATCTTCAGCTGATGAGAAAAATTTCCTATAATTATGATGTGGATGTTACAAGTGGGTTTTGTTTCCCTACGACAACCAAGGAATTAATCAACAACAGGCTACACAAGTTCTAAATATGGCAAATCTTTATATTTAAGTGTCATAATATATTAGCAATTTTATATTTAAGCATGTTAGGAACATAATGGACAAAAACAAAATATTTGATGACAATGGTTAAACCTTTTAAATATTCCTTTAAGATGATTTGCAATAAAATTTATCTCCCAGTTTAACAAAAAATGATTTTTTTTATCTTGCATCAGTATCTTCATACACTGTTCCATACATGTATAAACCTACTTCTGAAATAAACATTATTTACATTCAACTCAAAGAACCTTGTGGCTTGGTCATTTCTAAAGTTTTACCATTAATCAAGCTTCCATAAAGCGTAATTGAGTTTTATTTTAACCATGATCTGTGTCAAATAAGGCACAATATCAATGCTACTCTTCAATCAGTGCTACCTTAACTATGCAGAAGATCACATGTATTTTAATCATGATCTGTGTTAAATATGGCTCAAAATTAATGCTAGCCTTCATTCAATGCTACCTTAACTATGCAGAAGGTCACATTTATTTTAACTATGATCTGTGTCAAGTATGGCTCAAAATCAATGCTAGCTTTCATTCAATGCTACCTTAACAAGCAGAAGGTCACATTTATTTTAACCATGATCTGTATCAAGTATGGCACAATATCAATACTACTCTTCATTCAGTGCTACCTTAACTATGTAGAATGTCACCTTTATTTTAACCATGATCTGTGTCGAATATGGCTGAAAATCAATGTTACTGTTCATTCAATGCTACCTTAACTATGCAGAAGGTCACATTTATTTTAACCATGATCTGCATCAAATATGGCACAATATAAATGCTACTCTTCATTCAGTGCTACCTTAATATTGCAGAATGTCACATGCAACATTACTAAAGAAACGATAAATAAGGCTACTTTATTTCAAGAAAAGTGGGTTAACAATGTAACATGAATCATTGCCAGCAATGAGGAAAGCTAAAAAGACAAACTGCAAAACTGATAAGAACAAAACATCAATTGATGGTATCTTATTAAGCTGATGTCAGTTACTACTGGAACAGAGGTACATGCTCTTCAAGTGATGTAACTG
This sequence comes from Sinohyriopsis cumingii, assembly GCA_028554795.2. Classification (NCBI taxonomy): domain Eukaryota; kingdom Metazoa; phylum Mollusca; class Bivalvia; order Unionida; family Unionidae; genus Sinohyriopsis; species Sinohyriopsis cumingii. The sequence continues at coordinate 31,896,763 of CM068842.1, forward strand.
CAGGAAGCACTTGGAGGGTGTGCCTGTATCATGATTGGGTTAAGTATTATTAAAAAAACACATTTTACTCCAAAAATTGTTTTCTTCTTCAAATACATTATCCGATCATAATGCCTTAGGTGGATAGGCGAGGGTGGAGAGAGTTACATCCCCTTACACCACTGTTGGAATTGTTCCCCGTGTCCTAATATATGGGAAGCAGCTTGGAATTTCATGTAAGATATGGATTAGTGTAAGGACATTGTCTATTCCTAGATGTGGTTTTGGAGAAAAAATATTGCTACCATGAATCCAACAGAGTAAAGTAATCCATGTTGTTATGAAATGGCTAAGACATCTGAAAAGGTAGCCTGCTGCACTGCTGAATGGCCCCATCAGGTAAAACTTTGGGATGAAAGTCTAAGTTAGAAATTGCAGAATGACATATCTGACCTCCATCCCACAACTTGGATGATGTATCATTTGGGCTCAGACACTATACTAGTGGTGACTGCTCTAACCTCGTGAACTAATATGCACAAGATATTCATCTGGTCATGAGTTAATTTATTCAAGGCTGAGTAGATAGCATGACATATCCAGGATGACAGAACTTACGTGGAAATGTAATACATTCTTTCTTGAGTGGTACATAAGAAAAAGTGAGATCTCCTTCTGATCAGGTTATTTCATTTAAAGTATCACTTGAGAGCAGGCCTCAGGCCCTTGGTAAGAAAGGCCTCAGGAAGGCAGTGACTTAAAGACAAAGGACATTTTACACGAGCATGGTCCTGTTCTTGACAATGAAAGCAGGAACCATCATAAGATAACCAAAAGGTTTTGGCAGAACTGCACATATATCTTGTATGAAAGGTGAGCCATGAAGGCACTTGACAGCAGTTCAATGGGTGCCCTATATAATTGTGTCTGAACTCGAGATTCCTCATCAGATAAAGGACCAAGAACTTCAATTGAGAGAAGTCAAAATTTATCAGAAGACTGGAGAGGTATTAAGCATACATCCTTTTTCGATGATGGCAAAGCATGACAGAAATGGTGGAACAGAAGGCCTTGATTGTGATATTTTCTCAACATAAATGCCAACCCCATGAGATGTATAAGCATAATTTTTACCAATACAAGTGACCAAAAAAAAAAAAAAAAATAATCTGAGCATAAAAAGCATAACCTATATATTACTATTACTAACATTAATGGGGGCCCCGAGTGGCCGAGTGGTCTAAAGCGCTCTTCGTTACGGATCACTGCCATCTCACCTATGTCTGCGGCGGTTCGAGTCTAAGATTCAGCCAATGTGGGCACGTGAGAAAGCTTGCCAGTAGCTTCTCGTGGGTCGGTGGTTCTTTCCGGGGTTTTCCGGGTTCTTCCTCCACCATTAATACTGGCCGCCATGTATAGCCCTATCGTGCTGAAAAATGGCGTTAAACCCCACAACAACAACAACAACAACAACAACAACTAACATTAATACCCCATCTTTGTTGAGGCTACAACATTATAGCTTATATGTTATGTGCCATAATTACAGTGCACTGTATGTAATTTATTTTTGCTACTGACCTGGATTTGCAGGTCAAAATACTTGGCACAAATGGACAAAATCCACGTGGATTAGAACCAGAATACAAATACAATGCATACTGAAAAATTATTTATGTTCAACACTCCTTTAACTAGTCTACATTTCTATAACTTTTGTTGAATGATTCCACAGATTCTATCCTCAATCAGACTGCTGCAGTGCCAGACCTGCCAACCCATACATGATTGTCTCAGTAAGGCAGCAGATTTTTTCCATACGTTTGACCAGTTTTCAGTAAGGTGAAACAAAATATCATGTACTTCTACTATCAAGTTGGAAAACGTGTATTTAAAAAGTTCTGTATTCCAAACAGATGCATCGACAGTAAGAATTATATTCATCTGAAAAATGTAAAGTAAACGTACACCTTATTAACCTCTAGTACAGTTTAACAAAATTCAGTTCCAAACCCTATGCAGTTCAATGGCTGGTTGATATCCAGACTTGCCAACCCTGACAAGTGCATCTCAGTAAGGCAGTTGATTTTTTTCTGTAAGTTTGACCAGTTTTCAGTAATGTGTAACAAAATACCATAAACTGTTACTGTAAAGCTGGAAAACGTTAATTAAAAGTTTGGTATTCGGAACGTGCAGTGACAATAAACATTATGTTAAACTTAAAAGTTTGTAAAGTACGCATAGATTTTATTTACCACTAGTACAGTTGCACAAATTTTAGTCCCAAACCCTAAGGGGCTCAATGGCTTGTTGCTATCTCTCTGTAATTCTTGGAAATTCTTTTTTCCATTTCACATGACTACGGCAATCACATTTCCCACCATGAATCATACTCAAATTGGCATGTGATGTCCAATAAACATTATCGTGTCCCTTCCAGCTTTTATTCACAAGAATCTGAATATTCCTTTTTATTTTTCTGTGTTAATTATTAACACTTTTCAAGAGGCTGATTTCCCCTTTTGTCTTAAACATGTACTGCTTGCTGGATGCCATTTTAAAAAAAATAATATGATCAACAGTTTGATCATGTAGATGCTTTGCATGAAAAAATATGTGCAGTTTAAAGTGTCTGATTGCTGCTGTAAAGTTAGTCTGGTTCCCATACCAATTTCACTATTTCTAATATAAAAACCAGATCCAAATCAAACACGGATGAACAAATTTTCAGGAATTTTTGGCATAGATCATTTTTCTGTAGTTTTTGCTTGCATGGCATAAGTCCGTATTTTACAGGTAAATTTTGTAAGACTTACAGCAAAATTGTAAGAGTTGGCAGGTCTGGATATCCCTCAAATTCATGCAGTTCTTGGATTTTTGTCTTCAGTACAAATGGCAATCACAACTCCCACTATGTATCATATTCAAAATGACAAGTGATGTTCAATAAAGATAATTGTGTCCCTTCCTGCTTTTATTCAGAACAATATGGATATTCCTTTTTATTCTTTTGTACTGATTAATAAAACTTTTTTAAGCAGCTTATTTTTTCCTTTCATTTTTTTAAAAACATTTTATAATTTGCCTGGAAAGCGTCTTAGGTACATCTATAAAGCTAGTCTGGTTCTCTATATAATTCCACTAAAGATAATGTGAAACACAGCTCCAAATCAAATACGGATGAGCCAATTATCCAGATTTTACCGCAACAATCATACTTCCGTAGTTTTTCCTTTTAATCCATAACTCCGTATTTTAAGGGTAATTTTCATAAGACTTATGGCAAAATCATGAGGGTTGGCAGGTCTGCAGTGCATCACTTACATATTCTTCTTTACAAATTTCTAAAGGGGTACTGAACTGTCCTTTTTCTGATTGGACGTTCTGAAGTTTAAAAAGACCCATTTGTTCCAAGAATTTTTATCCAAAAGTCAACTGGTAAGAGGAGTCCATTTCGCTTAATATCTGGTGCCATTTTCTTGAAAGACTCATCTGCTACCTTAATTCATTATCAAATATGATGACTCTCGACAGGGCAAAGTTTCAAATTAAAGAAACCCATCAGTTCTCTTGGAGATGAGTCGTGTAGTTGCTATAAATAGAAAACTAGGAAAGTACATGTAGCTCTATGACAAATTACTTCTTAAAGTATTCTTATGCGGCAGTCTTTCTTTTCAGAATATTCTCACTTTTTGTAATGAGTGAAATTAAAATGTTGATAATATAAATGACAAAGACAACTTTCATTGCTTTATTTTATTTTTATTTTTTTAACATACCAGAAAAGTGTAATCCATATATCGGTAAGCTTAAGTCTTAATTCTGTGAAAAAAAAGCATAATGTTTATGCCAAAAACTTAATGGTCAGCACATATGCCTTAATGAGCCATAGGAGAAAGCTGGATATTTGTAGTACTGATGTGTCCGTGGGAAGGTGAATCTCTGCTTGCACCATTGTGAAAAGAGTCTCTATTTCCCCTCATAATCTTTCAGATTGTTTGGCCTTCCTGCCCAAGCAATTCTATCCACAATTTGGATGGAAACCTTTTAGACAACCTGGATGAGCATTTGCTGTTATTTAAGCAGATGGGAAGAAAGCATGATTTTCCTTTCAATCTCCACTGCTTGGTTAATCAATTCCCACCTGTGGGACCATCAGGATCTGTCAGCATTCCAATTACCTCATTTCTGCAAGACTTTGGGTATCATAGCAGTTAGGGGAAAGGTGTATACATTGAGACCTTTCTCATTCAGCACAGGGAACTCACTGCCCAGGCTTTTGGATTTACAATTGGTGAGATGAAGGTCAAGAGCTTGGCATTTCACCCCACTGCCAACAGGGTCACAAGAGATTGACCTGGGATATATTTGACTTGAGACTATGGGGTGACTGGACCATTTCATGTGGATCGCCTGATTAAAAACCTACAGTGACATTACCTTACAGTACCATGTTATAAGTAATTATCTCTGTGGTAAGAAACTCCAAATCTTCCAAAAAAGGAAAAAATATCAATACAAATACCCCTCTACTGCTTTTAACAATCTTCATCTGTCTGTGAGTCTCCCTTTCTGGTGTTTCAGTTGTACTTTTGTTTCCATGGGGTAGTATTACCAAACGTGTGTGAGGTACATGTGACCAGACTCGCCCAAGGCTTGCTGACCAGCTCCCACCCCTCTCACTGGTCACAAGGTTGTTGGTTACCTGTAAGGACAAGGGTTAGGAAGTGAGAATATTATGGTTTATTTATCATACTGGTGTCAACAACCACCTCTAGCGTTATAGCATGCCTGATTTCAACTCTATTAAATGTAACAGAATTCATGTATCCCATCCAAAATTCAAACATTCCAACAAAGCAGTATTCTGTGGAACCTGGTTTCTTACCTACCCTTGTACACCGAGGATATCTTTGTTTTCTTGAGAAGGAATAGGGAAATATTTAATGTGTGAAGTGGAAAGATTGTATTATCACGAGTAGCAAGCCACACATGACAATACAAATGTTTCCACTTTAAGAGTGAAATATTTTATTTTAAGCTAGGCCATGAATTACTGGATTTTCCAAAAGAAATAATTTTGATAATTCACTGGAGTGGAAAACCAGAAATAATTTTTCACTACCCCATTAAGAGACATCAATAAAACTATGGCCAAGTTGGAGCTAGTTTTAGCCCCATGCACGGTCTAATGGTAAGTATGACTATAATGCAGATGAATCCAGTTCAAATCCCACTATGAGCATTTACTTTATTCTTACTTGTTTATACATGCCGTGTTACTTTGATTAAGGAAGGAGAATTATGTTACTACTGATACTTTGTGTGAATATACACAAAACACAGCAATCATAAACGGTAAACCACTGACACTACAATAAGAAATCTGCTACTTCAATCTTTTATACGTATCTGTATATTTCTGGCCAATATATTATTTGAGCACAAAATAAAAGGAAAAGAGATTATCTTTTCATTCTATATTTTTTAAGGCAAAACTGTTGATTTGCATGGATTGTTTTTTGGTGCCAATGTGATTAATGGATGCATTACTACATCAATAAAAAAGGTCATGTATGTTCAGTCACTGACAATTTGCATGATTCATGTAGAGAACTAATTTTTGGGTTAAAAAAGAAAGCCATAACTGAAGCCTAATTTTTGTTGTTTGGAGTTCATTTTTCTTTGTACCTCCTCACTAACTACATACCTGTGTAACTACTAGAGGGTCTTCAGTTGTTACATTTTTAAGATCAGTTTATCCACAGAGACGGAGACAGAGAAGGAATGGAGAGATAGAAGTAGCAGAAGAAAAATGAAATATGTTTACACATGGAGAAAAAAAACTTGACTAGCATACACAAAAGCAGATATTAGTTCCTAAATGGGAAAAGTAGTTCTAAAAGTGATATCACCACTGTGGTAATAAATGTGGTATTGCCACCGTGGCAATGTCAATTTTATCCCACTGACACTTTTCAGGATCTCATTATGTATATATGCATCCAAACAATTCATGTGGCTAAAATCAAATATTTAGTAAAGATTCAAACCTAGGTCACTGTGGTCTTTGGTTGTAAGGGTTAAGTTCAGAGATGCACCCAATTATCAAGTTTCATGACTTGAACACAACAGCCTACAATAAATTAACTTTCAACACAAACAAATTTCAATAGTCACTGAAATAATTCAAAGAGACCTTTTTTTGCAAAATGTTTATCAACATGCATTCTCTCAGAGATTTATATTCTAGGAATGATAGTATGCACACATGACATAAACTCAAGAACTAAATGCAAAAACGTCACAAAGGCAGTAAAAGATTAAATATAAATCATGACAATCTCTGTTCATTGCAAGGTTACAATACTAAGATGAGATGTGATGAGACAAGACAAGATAAAATGAGATACCGTAAGATAAAATCAAAGATATATATTTAAAGTCGGCATGATTAAAAACAATTCAACATAAGCTCTAAGGAGTTTTTTACCGACATTACATAAAAACAATCGTGATTTGCAAGAGATTCAAGCACAGCAAAATACATAGATACATTTGGACAAAACACATGGCACATAAATTAAAACATAAGCAAGCAAAGCATTTTAAAAGACAGTAACTAAAATAATTTAGCATTTGGATAAATTAAAAACCACAAGTCAGCAAAATTTACAGAAGAAAAACAAAATAAAAAAATACCCACAAAAACAGAAAATAAGAGATGTATCTCATCATCAAATTAACAGTAATTATAACATCAATAGTGCCTTAGATATGAACACATATGAAATTTAACCCAAGTCAGTGAAGCATAAAATATGCGCCATATTGGCCTACTTTTGCAATAAGGGCATAGTGCTTACTAAGATTCATATGTACACAACATGTAAAAAAAAACTGTCAGTATGAACTAGATGTAAAAACTAAATCAAAGCCAGTAATGTGTTGTTGTTGTTGTAGGGTTTAACGCCATTTTTCAGCATACGATAGGCTATACATGGCGACCAGTATTAATGGTGGAGGAAGAACCCGGGAAAAGCCCAGAAAGAACCAACGACCCACGAGAAGCTACTGGCAAGCTTTCTCATATACCCACATTAGCCGAATCCGAGACTCAAACCCACACAGACAGAGGTGAGATGACACTGATCCATAACGGAGAGCGCTTTAGACCACTCAGATACTCGGGGCCCCACTAGTAATGTGAAATGTATGTCACAGTGATTTTTGCACATGTGTGGTACTAGATATGTATACATTCATCCAGTTCAATTACTTCAGCAAGAAATAGTTAAACAAATTGTAACCAAAGTCAGTGATATGTGAAATATGGGTCACAGTTACCTAGGTTTGTGAAGAAAATGTAATACTCACCAAGATGCATCCCAACAGCATGAAACTGGGCAATATACAAACATGTCAAAATATAAAATATTTTTTATTACCATAAACTTAGGTAAATGTTGTGATATTCCATAATTCTTTACGTGTTTTAAAAGACAGTGACAATATGTATCCCTTATGCTTTTCTTAAATTCCTATCTAGGGTAATTTGGGGGTAAATCATCTGCAGTAAATCTGAATTCATCTCACTGATATACTCTGAAATAAAAACATAATCCTGGCTAATAAGAGAATGTAAATGTGTGTTACTGTTCACCATTTCAATTGCACATATTCTTGCACCTGAAACTGACAAGTAATTTAAAAGTTGAGATAATACTCAACAACACTGCTCAAGAATACAAAGGGATTAATCTGTGTTTATGAGTCTATAGGTTGAGGCTAAAAATCATCAAAGGCACAGGCCAGAAGTCTGTACCCCTTAAGCTGGTAATCAGGCCAATTAAAATTACAATCTGGTGTTTGAGAAGTTATGAAATTGTGATATGGTGCCAATTTTAATCCAAAAGTTGACATTCTTTGCAGTGTAACGAATTTTTAAGCCTTAGAATGTCATCATTAGCTATATGTACTACTTCTGCCATGTTGGCAATGCATCTTCTCATTTGGATTACATTCCTGACTCAGTGAATCCAAGATACAATTTCAAGCAAGGAGCATCAGTTAACATTCTTAAAAATATTTTTAAAAAGGGTAAACTGTTGTCCTTTAAAAAAAAGGTTGACAACAAGATGCCATTATGTGTCTATCAAATGAAATATGGAATAAAATGACCAGATGTCTTTAATTGGTATAATTAGTGTGCTTTCTCGACCCCATAACATAAAACAATATGCAAAAAGCATTTTTTGTGGGGTTTTAGTTGAGCCTTTCCTCTTTTTCCCCCAAATTTTTAGGTTTTGTTTTTTATTTAGGTTTCATTCCATTTATTTAGGCTCATTTTAAAAGGTTTTTAAAGGTCAAAATGAAATTTTATATATTTTAAGGTTTTGAGGTCCACTGTGGACCCTGTGAGATGCATCCCCTCACCACATTTCATGATTCCAGGTATAACAGTATCTACACTGAGTGCAAAAAATATAAACTAAATGCAACAACCTAACTAGAGCCCCTGGTGGCTGTGTGCTCTAAAGTACTCACTATTATGGATCCCTACCATCTCACCTGTCTGTGTGGGTTTGATTCTTGGGCTCGGCCAATGTGGGTATGTGAGAAAGCTTGCCAGTAGCTTCCCATGGGTTGGTTGTTCTTACTGGGGTGTTTCCAGGTTCTTCCTCCCCCAGTTATTCTGACCGCCATGCATAGCCCATCATGTGCTGCCAAATGGCATTCAACCAAAAACAAAAACAAAAACCTATTAAACCAAGAATGTTCAACTATGTACAGTCATGAACATACAAAGTTATCCCCTTGGACCCCTACCCAAGTGGGGTAGGTGCCACAAATCTTATTTCAAACTGTTGCAAAGAAAGAATGGTTCAAATACAGTGAGTGTACATAAGTATACATGTTTTTAATGTGCGGACAATAAGACTGACACTGGAGGTAGGGCAATAGCTCTACTACTTTGCAGAACAAACTAAAAAAATAAAACTTGAAATAATTATGTGGAAATTATGTACAAATCAAAGACAAATGCCTATATAATTGCATATTTTATTTTCCACTAGATGATGTGTGTTGCATGTGAGTATACAAAAACTCAAGAACTTTCTAAAGGCATCTAAAAGATTTCAATAAGTACTTTGTCATTATATGGAAATTGAACATTCTCCATATGTAACTTTGTTAAGTACTAGTCACATGCAACTTGACTGATACAATTTTATACCATTTTATTTATGCATTATTTTTGGACAATACATCGATGAGTAACATTATTAATTTAAATGTTATATTTTATTCAGTTTTAATGTCTTGTATTCTCTCTAATAAACTGATTGCATTTTTGGCATTTTTTAAAGGAATTTCTCAAATAATTGCAAGGGTATTTCACTTATGTAATCAACATATTGCAAACTTCAAAGAGTTTTCACAACAACCCCTCAAACTCAAGGTCTCTTTCAAGGCTGCATTTATGAAATGAATTAAATTGACATACCAATACTGCAAGAGAGAATTCCACTGCCAATATCTTCAACTTCTGACCAAGGATTGTTATCAAGCTCTGACCTACAGTCAAATGCAACAAGAAAGCAAACGTACTAACAGAACCGAAAACAATTTAACATTATTTAAACTAGGGTACCAAAACAACCATCTCTAATTTGGTGACATGAGTTCTCCTTTAGGAGTAAACAAAGTCATATAACTGTAATATAGTTTTGGGGGGTTGTATTTACATTAACTGCATTGTGGAATGAACATGAGACAATACAATGTCTGATTGTTATTAAGCTACAAGCAATAGATGCAACAACGTTTGCGATGTGTTGGTGTAAATATTATTGTAAACACAAGATGGCATGCTCTGTATTATGGCTGACATGGTTGCTTCAATTTGTTGTGAATCATAATTCAAAGAACACCTTAAACATATTACCTTACATCTCACACAGTAGTGTTATGACTATGGTCTTAAACTATGTAAAAGAAAGAAGCAAAACCAGCAAGTTTTGTAAAGATTAACAAATAATTTAATTCTCTGAGTTACAAAATAAAACTTTAAGAGGAACTTACAGTATCGTGAATTAAACCCAAAATAATCCTAAAAAGTTATATCACAAGTCCAAATGAATAGTGTGTTCCAAATGAATTCCATGCTCGGAATGTGCTGATGCACCAGTATCCTTGAATATGATGAAGTGTCAACAGTCTTGATGTATCACAATGGTATCTTTGAATCAATTCACATTAATCCTAGAATAATATTTTATTCCAAACTTAATGACCACTTTGTAATTCCAATGAATAATCCAAGCAAATGATTCCTCTCAAATTATATCTAACTGTAACATCTTGAGACTGATTTTAAAACAAACATTGGAAATAGGAATGAATTGCCAACTTCACTGGCCTTATATACATCCTTTGGCTTTACACTGCAATATTTTTCTACTTGATTTGTTGCAATACCTTCTACATGACACATTTCACAATACATCCTCATTCATTAAATCAGAATATTCTCAAACTGTAAACATGTTCATTGTTTATAATCTGTTAAGGTCATAATCTAGAACACGAGCCCATGTAAACAACCTATTTATTGATCATTGATCAATGACATTGACAGTATTGACCAAAAGTTAATGACACAACATTGTTCAGCATAACTGTAGATAGTGTGTCACAGTTGCAAACAAATTCTTTATAATTACCATCAATACTCACATGTAATTTGGGTCCAACTGAAAACAGCACAGACCCAGGTCTGCTGTCACAATGCTCTGGCAAATCTGGATCAATAGTTTCCTGGCAGTAATCAGTACAACAAATAATCTGTCAGCACATTATGCAATAGCAGATTAGGATCTGTGTTGTTCAGAGCTTGATCTGACTTATAAGTGGGTATATAAAGTATATAAAAGTCATGCAATTTGGTTTATGTTCTTATTTCGATATTTGCTTATTAGAATTAACTTGACCTTTGGACCCATAATGTATAGTTTCTTTTCTTATCCTAAGTGCCAGTCATTGATATGTCTGGTCAAGGAACTTCCTCTAGAACAAGGGTCATTGAGCAAAACTCATTTTTCTTTGTTACAATCACTTTGACCTTTAACCTTTTCACTCCCAAATCAACAGACCTCTTTCCTAATCTTTAGTACATGTGCTCCAGAAAATTTGATCTAGGTATATCTGAAACTGAAATCATTATGTGAAGACTAATTTTCTTCTGTCATTGAGTCTCACCACTGACCTTTTGACTCTGAAATAAATTGGTCTCATTCTTACCCAATGAAAAAGCCATCTAAAAACTTTGGTGTATAAACATCATTGAAAACATGTTTTGTGCATACTCCTTTTTCAGCTACTGACCTTGACCTTTGACCTTTCAAATATGAATTAACATACTTCTTCCTCACCCCAAATTCATTCTGTTAACAAACTTTGTCCATGTCTGTGATGAAGAAATAATATTTTTATGCAGAAACCAATTTCTTTCAGTGACCTTTAACCTATGACCTTTTGACCCTTAAATCAAATGTCTTCTTCCTGATCCAAGTGCAAGCCATCTGCAATGTTTGGTCCAGGTCGGTGAAGTATAAATACTATTATTATATATAAAGTATGTCTCTTCTTTCTGTCATTGACCTGCACCTTTTGACCCAATAATTGATGTGCTTATTGCTCAACCCAAATGCAACCTACTTACAAGTTTGGTAATAGTAGGTGGTGAAAAAATTTGAGTTGTAACATGATATGATCTGCCTTCTGGTGGGAAATAAATTATTCCTGACAAAGCAGCAACTCTCTTTACATCTGTCTAAATTATAAATACTTCTGTATGTCCCACAATCTCCATTGCCTTGTCGCAACATCAAATAAATCATTAAACATGAAGGAATCAAAATATCAAAGTCTGAATCTCTAATGGTGTGTACTAAATATAGAATATTACCAATACATGTAAACACAAGGATAACATATGCATGTTGCTTTAAAGACTTTGGGAAGAAAACCAATAAGGTATAAGAATGCCAGCTGCACATATTTTGTAACATATATTTCACCATCATTGGGAATACCTCCAGCTTTGCTGAGAACAGAAACCTTTGATGTTAAGCTCAAACTATCTGATACATTTACATAAGATGCCGCTATTTTAGACTGACTGATGCCACCATTCTCTCCTGTTTTTGACTGATTGCTGCCACCATTATCTTCTGTCAATGCAGACTATTTCATCAAAGTAGACTATGAAATGATCTGTCATTTGCATGTCTGTTAAACCATCTGTTTGTCGGTCAACCTTCTACTGCTTGCATATTCTTACATATAAAGGAATGCTGTATTGTTCATTCATTACAACCAAATCTCAATGCCAACTGTTTGCATTTTTACTAACAGTGTCACAGAAGGTGTCTAAGCAGCTTCATTTCCATGCAATTATGACATACCCCTACATTTGTATCCAAGATAATTTCTGCCTTTGCAGAAAAGCCCAAGATGTTCCAAATGATCTTACCATCAGACTGAGGTCCACCTAAAATCGGGTATATCACTGAGGCCACGCTGTCTACAATCAAAAGCTTTAGGCTCTCAAAAAATGGATCCATCTGAAAAAGGTTTATCATAGACATCTTTTACAATGATTTTATTCTCACAATTACTTACAAGAATAGTAAATTGCAATATGAAGTGGGGAGTTTGTAGGGGTGGATGGCGTAACATTAATTCTAATTATATAATACTTTCATGTTACTATTACCTTGTAATCCTGTTCCAGGATAGAAGGATGGCAATACCTCAATCCACATTTGAAAATTCCATCCTCCCATTAGATAGAAAATTCTTGAACATCTAGAACAAAAAGAACACAGACCCAGTCTGACTCCCACATCACAGACCCATGTGGGATACCCTTCTTCATTTACGTGGACTGAGAATACTTTTACAGCTCTCCCCCCCATTATAACATGTTTCGCTATAATGTGATTCCGAATATGTTGCAATGCCATGGATTCCATTAAGAATTATACAAATTATAATTTTTATTCCTCAAATTTTAAATTAATTTGCATCTTTCCACTGCAAACTTCCCATATAAGCAACTGTACATGGTTTGGACATTAGTTTTAACAGTGATAGTTGAATTCTAATTAGCCATTACTTTAATTAGGTATGGTTAGATATTGTAGTCCTAACAGGTTATTGCACACCTGAAATTACCAGTATCTCTAATAAGCTACGATTGTTATTGGTCTGAGTCAACTATTGTATTTGGTTAAAGTACACAGGACTGTCAATTTTGCCTTTAGCACTAAAGCCACCCCATGCTGAAGCTGTGCTATGGGTACAATTCAACTCATTTGATGCTATTCAGCACTGGATCAAAACATGGAGGAGGACTGCCCCATTGTTGAATGTAAGAAATCATCCAGTTCTTCCTAGGCACCAAAAGGGAAAACTTGGATCCCAATCAAAAGTAATTAGGATCTACTATTGATAGTGACCAGGAGAACTTGCTGGAATACCCCAATCTGTTCTGAGAAACGACTGTTGTGGCTAGAATTCCAGGACAATGACCCCATGAAAATTACTCAGTTAAGCAATATCACCTACTTTGCCCTTCCCCCGCCAAATAAAACAAGAATGATCAGGTCTCAAAACAGCATAAAATCACGAAATACTTCAAGTAGGGAATGCACATCATGTGAGTGAATAAAGCTTATTTTATTTGGATCAATATTTTTTGCAAACAAACGTGTTTGTTTTGGACATAATTGGATTTTACATGGATTATATTCATATAAGTTTGTTCCTTTATTTTTTCCTGTTATTCTGAGTTCTGGAATTGCAAAAAGCCTGTTACACATGATGTAATGTCACTGAGTCACTAATCATCATATGTAACATATTTTGAACTGAACACAAAGATATTGTATTGACTGATAAAAATGACTTAAAATTACTCAGTACACGTTATACAGAGAAATGTTCATTTAGTTTATTTTCAAAGTGGTAAATATATAATCATAAGCTCTTTATTAAAATAGAATGGAGCTTTCAACATCAAGAAGCACTGTCCTTCAGTGCAACCTAATTTTGATCATTTATATTTGGCAAGTGATAATATTTTTTTCATCAATCTAAATCACTTTAAACTTGATACTGCTGTAGATAGAAATTATAAATTTATTAAAATGAATGGTTTACAACATTGTTTTAATCTTACTCAATGACATGATCTAATCTATTGTATGTAATTCAACACTGGTTGAAAAAAACAAGAAACCTGGTATTGTATCATTATACTAAAAGCTGGGAAGGAGTACAAAAACAAACGAACCTACTGCAGACTGAGGGTGTCCACTGCCCAAACTTTTTTAAATTTTTATAACATAGCTTTAAAAATGTTTTCAGTCATACCGCTACGATGTCTGCAGTGTGGCATCATGCCACAGATATATAGCATGATGTCCCACCCAGTCACATTATCCTGACACCAGGCCGACCAGTCCTAACACTAACCTCTTAATGCTGAGCACCAAGCAAGGCAGCTGTTAGTACCATTTTTAAAAGTCTTTGGTATGACTCAGCCAGGGGATTGAACCCACAACCTACAGCATCTGAGGCGGATGCTCTAACCACTAGGCCACCAGGACAGGAGACATAACAGGAACTTGTTGTTCAGTCAAATCTAGAAGTCCACCAAGGGTTTCTCCCATAGTTGGAAAAGTAACTTCTATAGTGTTGCTGTTTATTTCAGATTCTGATATGCCATGGAGGGGATAAGCCCTCTGAAAAGGGTCTCCACCTAAAAAAAAGGGTAAGACAAACATTCTTGCAAGACCTTCGATGTCTCCAAAACAGCATCCTTATGGAGGTGGAGCAGCTCAGCAGATAGCACCAAGGACATGCCTCAATATCTTCGTTTATGCCTTCATCAATAGATGCAGCATCACTGGAGACACAGATTTCACCTTCAAACGACTGAAGGAGGCCTCCAAAGAAATATTGGTATGTGAGGCAATAGTAATGTGTGCTTGAGCCTAAAGCTCCAAAACATCCAATGATTTAACCAGGAGGCAAGCCCAGGCCTCAACCAAATTCCCACTTGTGATAACCCAGCATTCAGAGGAACTTAATAGGCCAAGCCTGCAAATAAACGATATAGATGCAAGCATAAACAAGAGGTCAAAAAGGATAGACGGGAACCAGCCACCCCTTCTTATACTCTTGCTCCCAGGAAAACTTGTGTAAACTAGAGGACTAATCTAGAATACAGGAGCAACAGGATGCCTGGATGCAAAGCTACTCCTAACAGTACTCAGAACCCAAAGGGCTGAGACACAAGTAATGGGGAAAGAGTTGGTAATGGATGCAGACAAACCATCACTACCAGATCCTCAGCAAACTCATTTGATTCCACCATTAAAGAGAGAGCATCATCATGTGCTCGCTATGAGGTGCGATAGGGCTGTCCCTTGTGTAACTCTGTGAAGAGGGCAATGTGTTGTAGCAAATATGTTCTCCAGTTGACCTAATTTGTCTCTTTTTCTTATGCAAAAATAAGTTTGAAACCATTTTAATGAACATTATATGGACTGTAGCTAACCTATTTAGTGCCTCGAAACTTAATTAAATATATCAACAAAAGAGATAAACAGTAAATAGACATTATTTACTTCATCAAAATATTATATAATGTTCAAAATATCATTTAATGTTTGTAAAATGAATCAAAATCAAATTGTCAGATCATCAAATAATAATGAATCAAAACTGGTATTTATCCATAAAAGAATGTTAGGGAATACAATTAGCATTACACTATTATTGCATCCCTTAACATACGTAAAATGGTTAAAAGATGGACTTATACCAAGACACGACAAAATTATGTTTTGTAATGTTTAGCATCCACTATTTTTCTACTCATAAACCAGGAATTTAGTAATATGTAGTACTGTAGATAAATTACTGTATGAAGATAAAGAAAAACATTTAAAAGGATTCTAATGCATTCCTCCATATATGTTACATAATAACACAAAATGAATTCTGGTACATGACCGGCAACGAGAATAATATTATCTGAAAACATTTTTTTAATAAAAAGTGTGAATATCTATCGTAACTAAAATGCATAAATTTTATCATTATATCTCGGATAATGATATTATATCATTTCTTATTCAATGGAGAAAACAATTACACCTATAATGAGTCGCAGATGAAATGAGAAGGATTAACATAAAAAACTAACAATATTAATGAACTGATTACAAATATTATGCTATTACAATATCCAAAACAATCTAGGAATACAAGAGATTTAGGATGGCACTTAAACATTTCAAAGACCAAATATCCCAGAAAATAGCATGTAAATCTAAATAAATCTCAGAGATATTAGGATTTGCTTACTTAAAAAGATGCAAATAGATTTAGAATGGCATCACGCCACTTAAAGAGACCAAAAGTTCACTTTTACCCATGACTTCCACCTATGCTCTTCATTTAGCAGTTGTTTTGCCCCTCCTCTTCCTTTCTCTGTTCCATGGGAAGATTATTTATTTACCTGGGCTATGTGCACAATATAATCTTCATTTATTTATAGTATGTTTCTTTACATAGTAACTCCTCAACTCTGAAGATAATTTACTGATAATACTTAATTTTTATAGGATTATAAAATTGTTCAATGCAAAGCATATGGAGATTGTTGTTTATTCTATTATAAATAAGAACGTTTCGGAGTGAGATTAGATTGTTTGCAGATACACATCAAAGGAATGTGCAATGGGAATTAGTCTTAATGCCATCATGTTAATTAACTAATTGGAAGTCTCGAGTGTTACAATGAAAACAATATGGCAGCACTCATAATGGAGCAAACATATATAATCTTTTGGTAACGTTTAACTATATACGGATAATGAATCGCCTAAATTAGGTTAGTAACCATAATTCAAATTCTATGTATCTGCCTCTATTAGATTATTGTAACTTAATAAGGGATGTGTAAAAATGTTAATCTTTAAATTCAAAACACTACATATGACCAGCAAATGGTTATAAACAAAGTATGCAAGGTTATAAGATTTATTTATTTTCTCAATTTTACAACAGTGGAAATACGGTTGCCCTTGTCCAAAGCCCATCAAGGGAAGGTGGGGTTGGGATGATAAGATGGACACTAATTGTGGACATTCTTAGCAACTGTACATGTTTCACATCCCTCCTAAATAGTGTATGGGGAGATAGAGTATTGGCTCCTTCCATTTTGTTGGCCCCAGCTCAAGAGGATGAAATAAGTCAACAGCCATAACATCTGTCCGATCTTGAGGCCAAAAGAGGAACATCCATGGCACCATAAGGAGGAAAGGAAACTCGCTTCCTGAAATATGGTGTCTCTACATCCAGTACAGATTAAAAGGAAACATAGGGAAGAGGGGCATGCTGATACAATCACCACCCAAGCCAGAGGAGTCAAGGCCCAACTCTATTGCCATTAGAATCTGTGGGGATATTGTCCCAATCCTCGTCTACAGATTTAGGATCCGATCTCACTAATTAGTGACTGGTGCCAAGTGTACAGTCACCAAGACCAGTCCAGTGATGACAATCTGATCCAATAGGCCACATAAAATGTATTATTTGAGTGAAAACACTGCTCTTCTCAGGAAGGTGAGTTTTGCAAGTCATCATTAACCAGGATACTGCCCTTGAGAGGGTGCTGCTCACATGGTAGGAACCAAGAATCAATCCCCCATCATTACTGATGATATCAGAGCATCAGGGACTGGGCCTAATGAGACTTCCAAAGCAAGGAAGACTATGAGCAATGTCTTCTCACATGGGCATTTATTCTTTCCCACAAGGGGAAAGATCCAAAAGATAAAAAGGAAGACAGGTTTATATTACTCTCATTAAAAATGGAGTTTGTAGCAACCACAAAATCCACTAAAATTGACACGCCACAAAAATAGTCATATTATGGAAGTTTTTTGGGGGAGGGGGGTAGCAATCTCATAGTGAAGTTGTGAAAGTAAGTGCCATACAAATATTTTTTAACTAAATACTGTAACCTTTCTAACTCTATAATTTCTAAAAAAAATATAACAAGTATAACCAAAATGAAAATCAGGCATTTTAACAAAATCACCAAACAAAACATCTGTGAAAAATACCTAATAGGTGATAATAAATTCTGAGTGTTACACATATACTCAACATTGACCTGACCTTGAACCCTTGCATAGTTCTGGATGTCAATTGCAGGGATGTTCATTGTTCTATGAACATACTGTGTGAATATAACCCTTTAAAAAAACAGAATACCAGACTGATGGACTAGTGGTAGAATTAAATAAAAAGCAAATAAGCTTTTTGCAGCATACTTTTTTAGAATTTTAGTGTCAGAACCAAATTATATAGAATACAAAAATGTCAGAAAATCTTTGTCACCTGTCGCTGCTTGTTGTGACGAATATTTTCCAGTGTTTCAAACAGCTCATATATGTCAAAGGCTGTGAAGCATCTGACTTGTGATAAAAGCTGCTCTGGCTGAAAACAATCAAAGAATGGTGCACATTATAAACAATATTCAACGAAAAGACAACTACTATGATCCCCTCTCCGAATGTGAGACTCCTCTCAAAAGAAGCCACCCACTGTTCATTTGTCACCTTACTTGACACTATAATACTATACTTTTACCATTCTACCCCTTAAAGAGAACAGACCCACCCCTTTTATTTCATCAGCATTACAGTGCCCAATGTATTTGCATAGCTGCCAACCCCACAACCCCAGTACAAAAATACTGACTGCTTATGACAAAAATACTGATTTTCAGGAACAAATACTAATTTTAAAATTTTAATGCATATTTATAACATCTACAACCATCAGTAAAGTAGGACCATAACTTACTTAATTATTTAATGTCAAACATGCATGTTTTGCACTCCTGTACTTTCTGAAAGGGCACCCTGTTCATAAGGGTGTCCATTTAGTAGGACGTGGGAAAGCCTGCCAGTAGCTTCTCGTGGGTCGGTGGTTCTTCCCTGGGTTTTCCAGCGTTCTTCCTCCACCAGTTATACTGGCCGCCATGTATAGCCTATCTTGTGCTGAAAAATGGCGTTAAACCCTAGAACAACAACAACAACAACAACCATTTAGTAGGTGCTAGAGTGCAACACACACTCATACACAAGCTGTTTATAGGAGCCTTTTCCATGCCTTGTTGTTTCAATCATTACTGATTCCAATGTACCATGTTTCATTGATGATCTTAATTCTGTGTGATTTTCTAACTGAACAGTTTTCGTTCTAGCACACGAGTAATCCTTTGCATTTTTACTGTCTGGAAAACTTGCATGAAATAAATTGCAACACTAATAACTGAAAGGGGAAAGTTCATTTCGAAAAGAAATTTAATAAACCGAATTTTGATCAAATTACATCAAGGTTCTCTCTGGTATTTATACAGTAGAACCTGTCTTGAAAGACCTCTTTTGCCAAAAAAGTATGGTCTCTCAAGACAAGTGGTCTCTCATAACAGGTTACAATGATATATGGTGAATAAATCTGTGCACTGAGAATGTGATCTCTCAAGACAGGTGGTCTCACCTAGCGGTGGTCTTTCAAGTCATGTTCTACTGTATACACTGTAAGTTCAGGCTGAGTTGCTGATGATGAAGCAGCAAGCTGATGTTTATTAGCTTTTTTCATGCTCTTGTATGTCATGGGCATCTCCAAGACAAATTGCAAAATCACATTATACAATTGCAAAACATAAAGTTTAATTCTTTACTAGATGGTTTCACAAATCTAAACAAGATGGCACAATTGTCCTTGCAGTTCTGTTTTCTTGTCTTCCTGAATATTTTGCTTTCCTTTTTGACATGATCAGAAGCTGAATATTACAAAGATGAGATACAGTGATAGTGGCAAATGTTTGTGCGATCCAATATGGCAAATAATGACAGGCATGTTAGCCTCAGTTTCAAATGAACCAATCATATTTTAGAACTCTATTCCTTTACACATGCGATACATTTCTTTCAGAATGTAACCTAGTGCCCATTCTAAATAGAAATTTGCAAGGAATTTTTTTTAATATTAAAAAATTGATTTTTTAGCAAGAAAAACATACACCCATATTCAGGTCCAAAATATGGGAAAAACAGGACACTTGGCAGCTATGTATTGATCTTGTGAATCTCTTAAAGTATGTCCGAAAAGACTCATTTAGGTACACCCTTCAAGTTTGCTGAAAAACAACTTATCAAATTAGAAAAGATAACTAAGAGACTTGATAACAAAAAAATCGAAAAATTTTGAGCATTTAAAGGAAGTTAAAATTTGGTTTTAAAGTATGTTTTGTAGGAGACAATAGCAAACCCAACAGAAATTTCTGTAAAGCATTATAAATATGACTGGTATTAGGTTATCATTTGAAAACATTCTTCATTGATTTAAGGGTCTTGATTAACCTTTTTTTTAAAACTTGCGCTGTTTGCAAATGAAAGAAAGAAAAAATGAACTTGCAAAATCCCGTTTTTGCAATTTCTTGTAGCATCAACTGTAATTACCAATACTATAATCCAGAAGTCTGGGAATAACAAGAACTACAATAATTTTCTATCAGTTTTAATTGTAAATTTTATTAACATTTTCACCTTTACAAAGAAAAGAAAAAACAAAAATAAATGAAATCATCTACAACTAATCATTTTTCTTGCTTATAACTAAAGCCAGATTTATATACATTTCCAAGTTTGCATTATCTGGCCATGCATGGTTCATGATCAATCAGCCTCAAGAACACATCTGGGACAACCATTACATTTTAGTGGTATGTATAAAGTAGCATTTTAATCTACATCAGCACAGCAGTGGCTACATCATGTCAACTAATAATAAAGTACAAAAAATGTAAAATGTAAAACTGAATAGTAGCACAAAGACTAGAAAGATACACCCTTCCAAATAATGCAAACATGAAGCACAAGATAAAACTAAAATGTAAAGATACGTGAAATTCTCTATGAAGTATGATGTATATAAATAAAAGAGATATATATATATATAAAGAAGTTAAAAGTATTGCATATTAAATCTTTAAAAGCATATGGTTCATTTTCAGGGATACTCCAGATAATATGTGACAAATACTTAATATCTGGTGACCTACAATTTTTTTCTTTGACAGAGATACAGTAATACATCTGACCTAACTGAAAACAATATCAGGGGAATATGTATTTGTAATGATGGGTACCTAAAAAAATTTGTACTGTGGTATTTCTGAATGTACCATGGTATGTCTGTCCATAGCATAATGTAATTATATTTGGGACCAATAATTCAATGTTCTGGGACAGGGGCTTGACACTTCTTTTGTTTCATTTCCAGATTTCCAGCAGTCAATAGTTGCAAAAATGCCATGCTCTAATTTATAGCAAAATAACAATATGATAATTGATGATATTTGGGGAAAAAATAATTATCTTGAAATAAGAAAAAATATTTTCAGCTCAAAAGAAAATCACACACATGCACCGAATTACAAGGTCAGTACCTTACAGTGGATAGATTTGCTATGTTAATTGTTGTGTAAGTTGCAATCCACAAGCTGTAACAAAAGTGGGATGATTACGCTTGCACTACAGCTGATACTGTGAAAAACATCATACTGATATTAGAGAGCCTAAATGATAAAAACAAAAGTGTTGATACTGAAGCCTGCAATTTTCTAGCTACACTATTGGTGTAAATGGTCATAAATATCATTATATTTTTAATATTTACCATTAATTTGTGACAGGTACAACTGTTTGTAAAAAGATAGTTGTTTTAACTATTTTGTCATAAACAATGAAAACACACTGTTAATATAATTAACATCGTAATAAGATTCAACTTTATGTATTTGTGATTAAAATAATTATCTACACATATGATTTCCTGCCTCCTCTGGAAAATATAATTTTGTGCTCTGGTGCACTGTGTTTTATCAGCAAGTACTTGTACAATCACTGTACCAGGATTAAGCTATACTATAAACAGCATATTTCATTAACAAGGAATCAATACCAAAACAAGTTTTAGAATTATGCATGTGCATTTTGAGTTTGTATCTTTAAGGAGTTTCACTAATGATTTCCTGGATATCATTGGAAAATACAGAAAGATGCATGAGCTTAAAAACTCAACTCACATCTTCCACAATTAAATCTCATTTAGCAAGTATGCAAGCATTAAATTCAAGCCGTGATATAAGAAGTGAGATAAGTACCAGTTGTACCCAAAGTGCTTTGCACAAAATAAACCACAACAGCTTGCAACAATGGCCAATTTGCGCAGGAATTTCTGCATCTGCTGCCATCTACTACAAATCATACTTTTAACAGAAATAAAAAGTAATTTAACACTTTTGGGATGAACTTAGTTGCTGTTTGTTGTTTTTGATTGCATTTAACGCTATTCCACAGCGAAAGATAATAGCCACCAGTATAACTGGTGGAGGCAGAACCCAGGGAAAAGCACGATCAGAACCACCAACCCAATGGAAGCTACTGGCAGCTTTCTCACATACTCACATTGGCCGAGCCAAAGACTAAAACCCATGCAGAGGTGAGACAGCAGTGATCAGTAAAGGCGAGCAATTTAAACCACTCTGCCATGCAGGGCCCTGATAGACTTAGTTAATGTCACCCTCAGACACCTATTAACTGAATCTTTAAGATTTTATTTTCATATAGTCCAGAAATGATAATTAAATGAAGAGAATTTTATTTGTTTTGCTGTTACGCATGACATATATATTCTGGCTGAGAATCGTGTTCTAGCAACATTATAATTCTACTGTATTTTGAGATTTGAAAATTGAATTTAAACACGATTTCACAAATGGTTTAAGGTAATCTATTCTTGTCAAAATCAACACTGCAGTTTCAACTGACATCACCATTACATTATGACATCACATTTTATTTAGGCATATTATATCGCTATGAACTCTAGTAGAGATTCGATGTAAATGACATGGTTGCGATTTCTGTCTTTTATTAAAGAATGAAGAAAAAAATTTATAATATAACTCTAATAACTGCAATAATATTCCATTCAAAGAAAAATAAAAACTCAGCTAAAAAGCAGACAAGACCGTTGGAATTCTTTAGTGATTTATAACCTACTGTAAATTCTACCCTGGGGGATAACTATTGCACAAAACTAATAAATGTGTCGTACTGATAAACATTTACTCACCCTTTCCTTTGTGTTTAATAAGAATCTACTATGATCTTCAAACTGTGCACACCATTGTTTCTTTTAATTCTCATAAGTTTTATAACTTTGCTTTTCTCTACATGCCAATCATTATCATGTATAAAATTTAAACAATTTTTTCAAAATTATCTTGATTTCATATCAAAAGCATTTTCTATGATTGTATGAAGTATTATTGGATATTGTTCCACAGCAATTATGATTGTTGCTAACTATGCACCTAATTTGGAGTTGCCTCTATTGACATAAACTTGACATGAAAGGCTAGTGGAAGAATACTCAGGTGCTAATTTTAGTTAAAACAATAAAGTTTCTTACTATTATTAGTAATGCAAACTAAACTTGGTAAAAGAAAACTGACACAATACCATAGACATAAGGGAAGGAAAACCATCCATGTCAAAACTGTTACCATTTTTTTAAAATAGTAATGCCACTAACAGAAAAGAGGAATTTTTGGCATACAACCTGCAAAAGTAGACAAGAAAATAAATGGGAATGTGTTTTAGGAGCAGTAATATACAAAAAACAAACCTCAGATACACCATTTTCTTCCAGGATGATACTAATTCTCTCTGCAGAAAAAGACCCACAGGTGTCTACAAAAATTACATTCTGTTTGGTCTTTCGAATGACGCTAGCTGCAGAGGTGAAGCACATCTGGGGAAGGAAAAAAATGTTTTCATAAAAATAAAGCATTAATATAATATGCATTTTAACATTTTCTGTAGAAAAAAAAACTATACTCTTCACCAAACAAGACTGGAGTTATCCATACACCTGCCCTACCAAAACAGCTGTAAGGAGACGGAAAGTTTTATTAAATATAAGGGGGATTTGTGTTTAGAATGTATACAGGAAGTGATAGGCAAAATACACATGTTTGGACTTGTTTGAGTCAATGCATTACTGGTATGTTAGTTTCTGGTGACATGTGGATTAGTAACAAAAAAATATAACCCATCATGTATGTCTGTGTATCATTTTAAGCAAATCCATTCAACAACACAATAATAACAGAAAGCATGTATTTACAGACATATACATATATGCAAACATATATGCACCATGGGTTCAAAAAAATGTGTGGACTTGCTGGACATTCATTCCATCACAGGCAGTTGTAGTGGGATACATAAGAAGTGTACCAGACAGAGTAATGGAATCTGTTTCAAAATCTACAAATTCAAGTAACAAAAGTGTGACAGATGGACTGATGGAATCTGCTTCTACATCACACACCAGCTTCAATGGGCAGTGGATAATAAATTCATTAATTATTGACATGATTTTGATTCAGCGGTCTGCTTAAAAGGCAACTTCTGCCAGTCCAAACAATTTTTTTGTGGGTTATGACCAACAGTCCAATACTAAATTCCCTGACCTGGTACACAGCATTGGGGTGCGAGCAATGTACAACTGAGAATAATGTGTAATGAATGTCAGGGTCTATTCTTGGACATACAGTTGTTAATTTCTACACATGCATCCTTTCCAAACATCAACCAAATGCACAAAAATCATGCATTTTTTTAAGCTCTGCATCTGCTTTCTCTATTACATCATACACACAGATATACACATTTTGTTTAGAAAATCCACTTTTTTGGTCCAAAAAAGGTACAATTATTTAGACAGGTCTTCATATCAAAGTAAATTTCTGCAGGCAAGATAAGGTGGGAATGCGCACTGAGTAGACAGAAGCATTCCAAATTCAAGGGGAATAGCCTAGTTTCTAAAAAGGCTATACCTCTATTGAAGAGACAACTCTGGGCTGATTTGCATCTGGGCAAGTTGATTTTGTAACTTTTATTGCTAAAACAAGTCAGAAGAGTTGGTTAGTGTACTTTGACATGAACTTGAAGAAATCCCATAATCCCTAGCTTGTAATATGCCTCAATGTAAGATGACCTCAGTGTATTCCGGGGCTTCTCAAAACATGAAATAACAAGCTAATTCAGTCAATTACTGTATATTGTCTACCATAGTGAGGTCACAAAAGTTCACAATAATTAAACTTGACTATGACGCTTTAATACAAGATGGCCACTATCGCTTAACTGGCTTGAAGCAGCTGTTCCGTTTTTTGTGCCGTTTTCATGATATATGTGCTTGTTGCCTGTCTTCATTTACATTAGTGTTCATCATGTATTGGCTGTTCAGTTTGTATGAGTTTCTTCATCTCTTTGTTTTGGAAACGAGTACAAATAGACTTTTTCTCAGTTGTCTTGCTCCACTGCTACAACTTTCTTTGTTTTTGAACAAACCACCACCATGTGATACTCACCAGTCAACCCGTTTATGCTATGATGGACCCTCATTAATTGCTTTAATTGACCACTCCTTGGCTCTCCACACTATATTGTGCTCTAGACTAAACAAACTGGGACTACATTCATTATTACCTAAATGTAAACAGAAGCGAAAAAAGAAACGTTTCAAAGCTGGCCGGCGTCGAACAGGAAGAATTCCAGTTATCTCACTTATGCCTTTTCTGGCTCAACAATTAAAAAATTTGACTGCTAATTTTGATAACCTAATTCAAATCCCTATTAAATCGTCAACCTTTGTGTCAACTATCCAAGAGATACCTGTGTATTGCATTATTCAATGCCCAATCAGTAGGACCACCGGAAAAGTGCACAGAAATAGTTAATTTTATCAAGGACCAGAATATCGACATCTTTATCCTGACAGAAATATGGCTAAAACCATCAGGCGATGAGCCCAAGTGTGTGGATCTAACACCCACTGGTTACTTCATCAAGTCTTTCCCCCGTAACTCTCGTGGAGGTGGAATTGCTGTCATCAGAAAGAACTCCATGATCAAACGTATTAACCACACCACAACATTCAATTTCGACCACACATCGTTTGAACTAGTCCAAACCACACTCATACTGCAGCAAAGGTTTAGTCCATTTTTTCTGCCATTACTGCCCTCCTCCTAGTAGAAAAAACAAGCTGACCGAATCTCTCTTTTTGAAGCAGTTTCCAAATCGCCTGGAGTATGGAAATTCAATAGGTGGCAACCTGATTATTCTTGGAGATTTCAACTTTCACTATGACTGTCCTGGAAACCCAAACACATCAAAACTCATGGATTCCATTAATGTTTTCAACCTCAAACAGTGAGTTAACCAACCCACCCATAAACATGGTCACATTTTAGACTGGATTCTTCATAGACCTGATGATAACATTCTACAGTCCTCCCTGGTATCCCATGAACTTGCATCAGACAACCTCTGCATTATATGCCATCTTGATATATCAGTCCCTAACCCTCCACATTCATCTGCTACTAAGAGAAACTCCATATGATAAATAGAACCAAACTAATGCATGACATCCAAGCAAACCTAACAACTTGCTTACCTCCTACAGTAGTAAAACTCGATAACTGCCTGTGTTCATTGCTCAACAAACATGCCCCAGCTACCAAGTGCAGAGTATCAATTCAAAAGTGTTCTCCATGGTATAGTAGTGTTAGGCACCAGCTTCGCACTGCTAAAAGAGATCGCCGTAAAGCTGAGAGGCTTTGGCTTTCCACCAGACTCCAAATCTATGAAGCCGCTAAGAAGAATATCACAAATATAGTCCATGCTGCGAAATCAGCCGACTACACTACCATGATCATGGAAAGTTCCAGCTGCAAAGAGCTCTTCGAGAGTACTAACAAGCTAATGTCAAGGAACAAATGTACACCACTTCCAACTACCTTCTCTCCAGTCGACCTTCTGGACATGTTTGCAAATTTCTTCTGTGACAAAGTACAAACCATTAGAGATAAGCTTGACACCACAATTTCAACTGACTCGTCGTCACCATACAGTTGGGATACAGAATTTGAGCGGCAACCATTAGCAGCATTTGAACCTGTCTCTATGGATTTCGTACGTACAATCCTGATGAAGAGTGCATGAAAGTCATGTGAACTTGATCTACTTCCAATATCACTGCTGCTTGAGTGCTTAGATCCAGTATTGCCTTCACTAACTGATGTTATTAATACCTCTATCTCATCTGAGGAATTCCCATCATTTTTCAAAACTGCCATTGTAAAGCTTCTGCTGAAGAAACAAACACTAGACCATAACAATTTAAAGAACTACCGCCCAGTTTCTAATCTCCCATTCATATAAAAAATCTTAGAAAAGGTTGTTCTATCCCAGCTTGTTATCTCATCTGAATTCAAACAGTCTATTTAGCAATGTACAATCTGCAATTAGCCCTTGCCACAGTACTGAAACTGCTCTTCTAAAAGTAGTTAATGACATTCTCTCAGCTTTGGATAGCGGAAAGATTACAGTTCTCACCCTCCTTGATTTGTCTGCAGCATTTGACACAATCGACCATGACATATTACTTCACCGTCTCCAGCATGTATTTGGCATTCATGAAACAGCCTTAGTGTGGTTGAAGTCCTACTTGGTCAACAGGACACAAATTGTGTCCGCAAATGGAAAACACTCCAGCCCAGTTAATCTATGTTGTGGTGTTCCACAGATGTCTGTTCTTGGATCTGTTCTCTTCAGTCTATACACTCAGCCACTCTCAAGTGTCATAGATCATCATCCAGTGTCTCATCAATTGTACGCTGATGACACCCAAATATACAAGTCTAGCCACCCAACTGAAGTTGATGCCACCATCCAAGGTGTAGAGAGGTGCATTTCTGATGTGAAATCATGGATGACATGTAACAAGCTGCAGATGAATGATGATAAAACTGAGGCCATTCTGATCACAAAACAAAGACTTTCTCATTCACATCCTTTACCTCAAACAATAAATATCAGCAACACCAACATTAAATTCACACAATCAGTATGAAACTTAGGTATTACTCTGAACAGTACTCTCACATTGCACCAACATGTCATGAACATATGCAAGGCTGCATATCTTGAGCTGAGATGCATCAGCTCCATTTGCAAATATCTTTTAGTTGATGCCACTAAAACACTTGTGTGTTCATTAGTACTTTCAAGACTGGACTACTGTGACTCAATTCTGTCTGGTTCATCTCAATATCTACTCCAGAAACTTCAAAAAGTTCAAAAAACAGCTGCTCAGATCATACTTAGAGTACCACGATCAGAGCACACTTCCCCGCTGCTCTGTACCCTACACTGGCTATCCATTCGATTCCGAATCAAACACAAAATTTGTTCTCTGTTCTACTTTTCACTGATGGACTCCAGTCCCATATAACTATCTGGCCTCACCCATGTGTACACACCAGCAAGATACTAACGCTCCTCTTCTGACAATCGTATACTCATTATTCCCGCTATGAAAACAAAGTCATATGGACAGCGTTGTTTTGCATACCAGGGCCCAGCAACATGGAATGAATTGCCCACTGAACTTAGACACAAAGACACAGTGATCCCGTTCAAGAGTGCTCTTAAAACTCACTTATTTCAACTGCAAGAACAAACTTAAAGACCTAATAACGTTTCCTACCTTAAATATTTTCAGCATGTTTTTTATGTTTTCTAATTTGTTTTTGTAATTATATCATTATGTTTTTTATGTTATACCTGTTGTCTAATGTTGTAAAGCGCTTGAGCTTCTAAAGATTAGGCGCTATTCAAAGTCCTCATTATTATTATTATTAAAACAGAGTCAAAAAGTAATTAGGCAAACATGGAGCATAAAAACGTTTCTTCACTCCATCCTTGAAAAGGGAGAATAAATTTTATCAGTGACCTTGACAGTGAAAATCTTGACTGATACACGAGATGCAATAAATGAGAAAAACAAGTTTAACATGGTTGATCCCTGTACCTCAAAATGCTTATGACATAAAATAGAAACAAAAAATTATTGACCACTGACCTTTTCCTTGATCCCAAGGATAGTTCCCTAAACATGTAATTCAACATATCTAGTGACAATAAGTGTACCAAGCTGTATTTGTCTTTACCTTAAACAGTTATTAAGTTAGAATGCAGGATGCTAAGTATGACAAATCTAAAATATTTAGTCGTGACCTGGACTTTGAAGATAGGACCCCTAATTTGGCTAGTGACACCTTTTAATGCTATACATGTTTCATGTCTCAATTTCTAATAGACAGAAAATCATAGAATGGAAAGACAAATGCACAGCTGCCAACCTTCCAGGCTCACAATTAGTGAAAATAGGGATAAAAAGTCGTGAATTTGGACACGAATTCGTGAATAATACCATCACAATAACTCCGTCCACTCTGACTACTCCGACCGTCAATACTACACTATATCAAGTTCGCAAAATAAAAATAAAACACTACATATATGCAGAAATATTTATTTACCAAGACATGATACTGTGGCAGACTTGAACTTCCTCAACTGCTTGATCGTAAATTTGTTTTCTAAACAGTTCCGACTTCTTGCCTGCTGGTTGATCTTGGGGACTAAAATTGCTGACAAATTTTCTGCAGCTAAGGAGGCCTTAAAGTCTGTCTTATTTTTCCTCACTAAAGAAAATACTCTTTCGCTGTCACTGTTGCTGTGAGGAATGCACAGGAGCTGCAGCATTTTTGGTTCTTCCACAGGAAAATTTGGAAGCGATTTTCGAGTCCGGGAACATGTCAGAACAAATGTTTAGCATGGTCTCCAGCTGATAAAGGTAGATTGTGTTCAACACAAGAAAACTCACAAATAATGCTTAAGCGTTGGTAGCCTGCGGGTCTTCCACCAATGGTTTAAAATATTCCAGAGATGAAATCTGCGAATTCTTAATTTTCCCAACTTCTACGTGTTTTTTGCAACCGACATTCTTCCTCACATCGTCTCTGCGATGGCACACTGAGTGCAAAAAGCATGAATGAATATCAATGTTTAATGGCAGAATGCATGGCCAATTTTTGATATATTCCAAATTAAACTTCACTTTTTGAGTAATACATTTCTTTTTCCTTGGCGGGGAAGACATTTTCAAAATCTTACATGCGATGCTGAACGTTAACTCGAATCGGTGTTTTGACGCATGCGCGGAGCAAATTTCCGGTTAGGCCCCAGTTTCTCTCAAAAGCATTTGTAAAACTACTCTTATACATACAGATTAAAATAGGCTAAAATGCTTGCGACCAGGCCAACTGTACTAATCGGCTGTAGATCTACTAATATCGTGACCAGCGGTACTGGACCGTTTCGGCAACTGCGAATATCACGACTAGCGCTTAACGGGAAATCGGTTATTTTATTAAAGATTTAAAATAATTGAGGATCGGAAAATTCGTGAATTTTTGTCTTACGGCGTGAATTCGTGAATTGCTGAAAAAGTCGTGAAATTCACACCAAATTCGTGAGGGTTGGCAGCTATGCAAATGTAATAGAAAAATTCAACACACAGCACCATGACATACTGAACTTGAAAAGACTCCCAACATAATACACAACAAACCTGCTAATGATGAATCTATGTATAGTAGGTTGCATTACTTAATCTCAGATCTGTAAAGTTAAAGAGTGGAAAAGAATGTGTGATGGGAGCCTTTAAATATTGAGCCAGACTACAGGTTTAAAACCATTCAGGTATAAAGCTCGTGCCAGGGGCCAGTGGTTTCTTAATAAGCTTCTAAAAAGTATCCAGTAAATGGAAACGTGTTCTGTGTTGAGTAAAGTGATGACTTGGGCATCCCTTGGATAAGTGCTTGAAAAAAAGGGACCACAACAAAAATTTAATTAATGTCAACATACTTGAGGAAAATGAGTATAAATGAAACCATTCATTTTTGGTTTTTTTTTTTTTAGGAATCTGCATATTATGGGCACATATTTGTCAATTTTTCTTTAATTTATGAAAATAATTTTGATACCTGTGTTTTTCCAGCAGCAATGCCTCCTGCCACTTCTGTAACTTCAGCTGTATACAGACCGCCATCAAGTAACTCATCTATGCTAAAAGAATGAAGGCCGTTATTATTGATTCATTTAGGTATACTGAAACATAAAGGTATATGTCAAAGTGTAAAGAAAGTCCCTTGTGGTACACATATTCATGTAAAAAATGACTATCACAACTTCACTTCCAGGTCATAAATAAACAATCAATTTCTATAAAAACTGGTCTTAAAGCAGTGACCTATGAAGAAAAAAAATCCAAACTAGCTCCTTAACACTGATGACTTCTATATGAAGACGAACCCTTCACACTTGGTTCTTCAACAAACACCATGCACCAATTATGAATAATATTGTTGTTCTTGTTACAAAGAGTATTACAATTTCAGTTTCTCTTTACTTCAGTTGAGTACATCTCATTTTTCTTAATGGAGATACCATATTCAACCTAGTAAGTGCTCCTAACCCTACATGCATAACCACCCACCTTCCCACCTCTTATATTTAATACAATTTAGGGCAATAATTTCCTATTCAGAGGATTTATTCACTATTTAGATATTTTGGTGGAAAGAAGTTTTCATTCATAGATTTCATCAAATTTTTCCTTCTTTCTATTTTATGTTGGCCAACGTTTATGTTTGTTTGTATTATAAAGTATGGTTAAACTCCTTGCATACTGCAACTGGAGTCTGTGTTCTCGGAAGTAGCATCATGGAAAGTGTCATCCCTACAACTGACAGGTCAGTTTTGTTTAAAGATATGTGGTGTCCTGCAAGTTGTAAACACTGGTCCCATCATGTATTTGCTATCAGATGCATGAATTTTTTCTTCACTTTTGATGCTCTCGTAGTATCTGACATAGCATTACTTGAAAATTCTGAACTAATAGAATAAATGTATGGAATAGTGACGATAATGTGACAGACCTTCTAAAACGCAAAGTTTCACACAAAGATGACTTTTTAAGCCTCCCCTCACACAAAATCATGTATAATGAGTCCTTCAAAGTGACTGATGCTCTATTGACCAAACAGACTTTCCAGAGATTCAGAACAAAACCAGTTCTTCTTTTAACTGTCAAGTTTTAAAATCACATCTAATTCCTTTTTAGATTTCTCCAGTGGCCTTGTGGTTAGAGCATATGCCTCGGATGTGGGTTCGATCCCTGGCCGAATCATACCAAAGACTTATAAAAGTGGCACCAACAGCTGCCTTGCTTGGCACTCAGCATTAAGAGGTTAGTGTTAGAACTGGTCAGCCTGGTGTCAGGATAACGTGACTGGGTGGGACATCATGCTACATGTCTGCGGCATGATGCCCCAGTGCTTGACATCACTATAAACTGCCACAATGCAGACACTGTAGCAATATAAATGAATATTTTTAAAGCTACGTTAAAAATCCAAATCACACACACACAATTCTTTTTTACATCAGCTGCTGTGGCAGCTATATTGGATGTAAGATTGGCACCATTTACAGTTATGACCAAGGAAAGATCATTAGAAGTTATTTGGCATGTAGAGATCATTAGAAGTCTTTTGGTGAAAAAAATACCTTGTGAATGAGACCATCCATTCCAGGAGTAGCCATGACAAGATTTTCAAGATGGCTGCCATAGTGGCCATACAGGATGTCAGATCAGCACCACTGTCATTTACAACCAGCAATAAAAATATTTTCTAAGTGGCAACTCCATCAGGATACACAGAGATTGGAAATTTATTTTTAAAAATCTATTCCACCCTTATTGTGAAGTGTGAAGAACCAAAAAATCACATAAGCTGTACCGTTTAAATGCTAAAAGTGCATGTTCCATTCTGATCTGTGGTAAGATGGCAGTGGTAAAACCTGCAGGACATTTAGAATTAAAAAATGAACATGGCTAATGTGTCTCAATATTTTGGACTTGCACAGGCATACACCTTGCAAACTTGTGATATTTCCAAAAGTCAAATTTGAGTCTCTCTCAGGCATCGAGCTAGTGAATTTTTATACATTCATCATCATCATTATTACATGTATTATCATTATTACTAAGGTTTTCACCTTGTACAACCAGTAGACAGTATAGCCATGGAAAGGACCCCATTATTGTACAAATCTGCTCCTGTTAGTGGAAAGCCTGAATATTGGGCCAGAATTACACGTCTGATGGCAAGAAGGTCCTGAAAATTACAAAATGGAAAATCACAGTAAAAGAAAGAAAAAAAAACAGAACTACCATATATACTTGCTTATAAGTCAAGTCAAACTGTTAAGATTCAAATCTGCCCTCACATGCTGGAAGATCTGGATATATGCTGTTTTTTATAGTGTATATAATGTAGGTGCATTTACAGATCTTAAAAAACATAATTGTTGTTCTAAAATTTAATACCAATATAGCTTAAACAAAGTCTGTTCATTCGTGATTGTTGAACTCTCTGCACCTTAGTTGTCAGCACAAATCATCCAGATGAAAATTATTGATTGCTATGGACATTTACAATGTTGGCCAGGTTCTTACCTGGGTCAAGAAAAAAAAGAGGATGTCAGGGTCTAAACAAATTAATGATGAGCTTTCAGTCACATCAGTGTTACATTAAATCAGTTTATACTGGAACATACAGAACCTCTTTCTTGACCTTGTCCAAAAATTTCCTTGTACTTTAACATTGATTTTATTACATGTATTTCTTGGAGCATTTATTATGATCTTCCAATGATCAACATGGAATGAAATAAACTGAATAACTGTCATTCAAAGTTATATGAAATCAAATGATCAAAAATGACTCCCATTGCTGAAATAATCAGAATCAAATGCCTACATGACCTGCATGATTTGTACTTTAGTAGTAACCAGCAAGACAAACAATAAAGACCCTGATCTGAGGCCACATTAAGGTGGCGCTCTACAGTTTCGTATTTTGCATAGGGTAGGATTTTAAAGAAAAAGAATTTCCCTGGCTTTCCTCACAGGTTATACTGGCTATTTAAAAAAGACCTTGCATATCTTAGGCATAATGCAAAGAACCTTTAATTCCCTTTATTTTGGTGTATGATTGATGGGTGTACTATGGGTTATAGAGTATACAGCTTGGCCTTACTTCAAATGTGCACCTTTCAAAAAAGTGCTAGCTCTACTTGGTCATTTTCACTTCCTGAACTTCAGAGGTAAATTGTATAAAAAAGAGCCAATAACTTTTTTTACATTTTATATATTTGGTAATTCATTCATTGCACTTTCAGAAGCTGGTATTGTCTAGTCTGGCAAAATTCATTTTCCCTATTTTAATAGCTGCTATGTATAGTGTACTTTAGACTAATTCTGACTGATTTTTTAACACAAGGGAGCAGTCATTTTAGTTAGCAGTGTGCTTAAATCATGTAAAATTTCCAAAAGTACAATA
This sequence comes from Sinohyriopsis cumingii, assembly GCA_028554795.2. Lineage (NCBI taxonomy): Eukaryota > Metazoa > Mollusca > Bivalvia > Unionida > Unionidae > Sinohyriopsis > Sinohyriopsis cumingii. The sequence continues at coordinate 31,931,300 of CM068842.1, forward strand.
TCCAAAAGAAATATCATCCACATTACATTAATGTAGCATAGAGGTATGCAAACATTCTCTCCACTGTGCATGTTTTAAATGCGAACTACTTCACCTTACATATGTCACTCTCTCAAAAGTACATATTATCTGATGAGAATCAAATGCCTACATGACCTGCATGATTTGTACTTTAGTAGTAACCAGCAAGACAAACAATAAAGACCCTGTTCTGCGGCCACATTATGCAATGGCAAATCTGGGTCTCTGCTCTTTGAATCTGGACTCGACTTACATGGGAGTATATACAGTACATCACAATACACTGACACTTTATCTACTCTAAATTTTCATGCCCAATTGGTTTGACAGCCTGTTCTCTGCCCCATACCTAGTTTAAAAATGTTTGCTTTGCATCTTTGTCTTATTTTATACACAACATTATTATTTTGATATGTTATGCAAGCTATCAGTGCCACACCTATATGCTGCTTGGCGTGACGATGTTATCTTTGTCAACGTGCAATATTTATGCATTATGTTGATTGTTCAGCATGATTTATGAGAATTAGCATAAAGCCCACAATCATAACTATGAAGATGGCTAAGCAGTGAACCTCCAATAAATCATTTAATGAAGAAATCAAATGTTCTGAAGTGACATTCTGACAAATCAATCAGAACCAAAAAACAAAACAAACAAGACTGGCTTATTTGGCTAAGAAGTGTTATAGATAAACAAACATCACCTCTAACCCAGTCTGATTAAAACATATCACAGTTATTACATTAAAATATCCACCGATGTGCACCATTATGAACAGTATTCTTGTATATGACTGACGTTATTGCAAAGTTTTTATATCCCAATGTAATATGTATGTGAAAGAAGATCTGATCAGATTTTAACCCTTTCCCAGTTAATATTAACAAAAATATACCAGAAAGATAGGGAAAAAATATGTCCCTGTTTTTCGCTTCTGACTAGCTGCCAGAGTATGTGTATTGTATTGGTTGAGTGTATTGTGATGTACTGTATATACCCATGGGTAAAAATTGTTTAAAATTTAAAAACAAAATTCCCCAAAATTTATCTGTACATCTGAGCCAGTTTTGCCAAGTATTTGAAGCACCTAGTACAGCATATGTACTAAACATTATAATAAATATTTGTAAAAAATTCCTATCTACCAAACCTAGTTTTAAAACCAGTTCAAGAGAAAACAAATATTGGTGGGGGGGTGGCTAGATACACATCTTGTTTGTGGATAGATTTCTGAGACTATAATCCTAGTCAATATAATAACATGCTGGTATCAGATATTCATCTTGTGTCGTGCTAAAATTCTGTGGCTGGAATCAAGGACTTGATATACAAATGAGGTTCCCAGTTTTCAGCTAAGCAGAAAAAACAAAGGCACAGCTGGGGTGAATTTGTCCCTCCACAAATATTCTCTAACTTTCCTTTATTAAAATTAAAATTTTCTGAGAATCAGTACCAAAGAAAATCTCAATTTTCTTCCTCCATTCTGATATATTTTCACAAATTTTACTAAAATAATGTCAATGGAGAGATCTGATTTTGTGTGTATGTGTGATTTGGATTTTTAACAACGCTTTCACAATTTTTCAGTCATATCGCTATGATGCCTGCAGTGTGGTAGTTAATAGTGACATCATACACTGAGATGGATGCTCTAACCACTTAGGACACTGGAGTGGTCAATCTGATTTTTCAACTCTGAAGTTAACCTTCATTTTCAACTGTACAATATCAATGAAATAAACCGAATTTAAATTAGCAGCAATACATTTTCCAATATACATTTTCCAATGTAATAAGAGCATATAAATCAAAATAAAATGGTTTAGAAAGAATTGAAAAGTTCTTATTTTCAAAATTCATCATTTACCACTCATTTCTCCCCAAAAGTTGCTTGAACATCTAAACAATTGACCCCAATACACTCACATATTTACCAACAGAAAGATACTTTTATTCTGAATGCTGATGATGAAATATAGAAATTAGTTTGTTCTAAGTGGAACTGCAACATAATTCCAAACAAAACTTTTCAACCTGCACTCAAAACAGGGAAGACAATATTTAAAAAACACTAAGTGTCTAAAACATCAATTTGTAGTCAAGCTATATATCAGCTTGTTTACAAGTTACACGTTCAAACACATACATGTAATATCTTATCATAATTTATGTAGTTAATTAAAGCAACTTGTGCAAACACAAATGTATCTTTCGGAACTGTGTGCAATCTTGAAGTGATTTTCCTTAACAAATGCTATAATTTCAATTAGTCATATTTGGGACCCATGTAAAATTAATTCAGTCTGACTGTATCTGTACTATCTTACTTGTAAACTGATGCCAGCCCATCCTAATGAAATCTCTGCAACCAGATGATATGGGGGGAGGCTATGCAGGTGTCTATAAGACCCCTAGGCCAGTTGACGATTTGCAATTGTCATTATGATGAGGTAATAAACTAACCAAAATATGTTATACTCAAATGCTGTCATATCGTGGGCTCTATATTATCGCATCAAACGTGATTTTCCAATTAATTTTGGACACGCACCATTTAGCAGTTGTTTACAGATGTAAAGCTGTAGCCAGTAAGGACGCAAATATCTCATAGCACAATCTCCTCTAAAATGACAACATTTTTTATAAGTTTACAATGAAAAAGAATGAACATCACTTTTTTGTAAAGTGTATGCAATTACGTTGATCCTCATATATAAAACTACATGATGCTACATGTCTGCAGCATGATGCCCCAGTGCTAGGCATCACTATATACTGTCACACTGCAGACATCGTAGCGATAGGACTGAACAACTGTTAAAGCTATGTTAAAAATCCAAATCACACACGCATGCAATTACGTTGATCTTCATATACAACACTCGTAAAGCTTGCTATAACTGCATTCGCTTTAATTACGAAATATATTCAGTGTATCGTGTGATGTTTGATGATTATAGGTCCTACTGTAGACCAAAAATTATTTTTGGGTGGTTTTTTTTTTTTTTTTGTTTGTTTTTTGCTCTATTTTATTCTTTTTGACATTACTGGTACTGCTACGAATAATGAATACAAAAAAAAATCCCCACCCCATCCTATTCCTCCAGACACAGCGATTAGAATATTTTCCATCCCTAGAACAACAAGTAGATCTGCGCACTTTTTTTTTTTTTTTTGGTGACATTATTGGTAGCGAAGATCTACTTGTTTGTTCATCTCCACCCCACCCCTCTTTAGACGCGGCCAATAAAGAAGGCGTTGAGATCATATGCCTTGTATGGTACTGATGCTTGCTGTGAAACAGTTTCTAAATCCTTTGCAATAAAATCTAGGGTTGTTCTGATGCCGACAGATCGTAAATTTCCCAGTACAGTATCATTCAATGCAGTGCAAAGGCCTGCTTTCAGCAAAGCCATTTTCTTCAAAAGCCGCGCCAGTATGTCAGATGCTTAAAAATGGGTCCTACTAAACACCGCAATGACGCGCAAAGACGGGCAAATAGACGCAAAGACATGGCAAAGACGGCACATAAACGTTTAAAGCTGACAATAGTGGAAAATACTGAACGTTGATTCCAGTTTTATGCAAAATATAAATGTTTCTATTATCCATACGTTGTTCTTTTTTGTATCTATTTGCAATCACAGTTTTAATAAATTATCGTAACTACACATAAATGTAATTGCCAACAAAATTGGAATCTCATCATTGTTTGTTACATATTATATCTCAATTAACCAGAATGCAATACATTCTGTGAAGGCATAGCTTTTTAATATACATGTAGTAAGCATGTGAAAAGAGTAGCCCAGAAGGAAGTATGAAAGCTTTACTAACTGAAAATTTCCTGTAACTGGTGTATGTTTCATCGAAAGAAATAAAAACATTATATATAATCTATGTGTTAATAGTTAAAGACACGGCATAGACGAACAAAGACATGCAAAGACATGAGAAAGACGGCACATAGACGTTTTAAACTGACAATACTGGCACATACTGAACGTTGATTATAATGATTGAAAAATAGACATATCATATCTAAAGAAATATAAGATATATGCATGTGTTGATAGTTGTAGATTTGGCACTTGTTAACACGTTTCAGCTTGCGTCGCCACAGGCCTTAAGTACGCCGGTAATAATCAAGTGAGTTAAAAGTAACCAATGCACTTCACGATAAATGTGGCATCTATTCATGAAGCAGTGAATGAAATCATAAAATCATACCTATCAGACACCGGCAAAATGCATTTTGTATCGACAAGCAGACTGGGAAAAGTTGAATGAACAAAATAAAAATTGTCCACACGTTAGGCCTTAAGTAATATCGCCTATTCAAGTCAGCTGATGAGCAATGGAACTACTTTTAAAACGGTTAGAATATGTTATCAATGAATATATGTGCTAAGGTGATTAATCAGGAGAATGGGGTGAGAGGGGGCACTCTAGACCGCATAGGACATAGGCGTCTGATGAGAAAAAGAGATAAACTGTTTCATCACCATTAAAATAAAAACTTTCATTACAAGAAGAAAGCAATAGTTGGCAATGGAGACTATATCAAACTCAAAATAAAACAGGCCCGTCGAAAGTATCAGTCGGTATATTCAGTGTTTAAGAGATGATACATTTGGAACTCCTAAATTTAAAATTTGTGAACAATCAGAATTTCCAAATACAAAGCAATAATTGCAAAATGCTATCGTTGTAACGTTTACTGTGGACAATTTTCAAATGGGGCGAGTAATTTTAGGGGATACGGTTAACTGTAAACTGGAAACCTTAAATGAAGAGTATACTGAGTGTATGTTTCAAACACAATCATTACACCGTGTAACAATTTTTTCCCCTGCGTAGTAAGTCCTATTTTCATAATTGCTTATAACTCAAACGTATAGAAAATACTATTATTCTCCACAAACTTTGCTTTTGTGAACAGGATAGTGATATTTGGAAATTTACCTATTTTCCAGAGCATTCCAGATAGATTCAGTGCCGAGTAAACTTGGGGTAACTTCTGGAACTTTCTAGAACTTTCCAGTAATTTAAATAGTAGTATAAATACAGGGGCCTTAAGCCCACCAATTCAGTTTAGTTCCAGCTGCCAAAGTGGATACATATCTTCTAAGATGTGTGAGGCCTACAAGGCATATTTTGGCATGCCTGTCAGGGATCAAGACAAACCCATGGGCACCTCCTGGAATAGCTTTGTAGCGGTTCGGGGCTTTCTGGGCAATCACAAGGCAATGTGGAGCTGGTTGAGACTCTGGTGAAGAACTACGGCACAATGGGCTGCAGGATGTCCCTCAAAGTCCAAGGCGAGCTCTTCCTCCAGGATATACTGGACTTTGAACGCCGTTAGTAGTTAAGTGGGGCACCCTAGGGACAATGGGACTTAGCATTAAAAAGATCCCTGGGCAACTCTAGGGACAATGGAAATTTAACATGGAGAAAAATCGTGGGCAACTCTAGGGACAATGGGAATTTAACACAGAGTTTGGGTCTGTCTAGGGACAAGGGGAAATTAACATGGGAATAGAGTTTGGGCTTGTCTAGGGAAAAGGGGAATTGAATATGGGATTTTTTTTTTTAAATTTTTTTAAATTTAAATTTAAATTTAGGCAATGGAAAGGCTATCTCTTTTCGAGAAATATGGCTGGCCCTGAAAAGGGCCTTTGGGTTTTCTTCTGCTTCTAGTTTCTTCTTTTTCTCCACCAAGTTCTTATTTTATCTCCAACACTCTTTCTCTTCTTTTCTTTCTTTTTTTCTCCTGCTCTTCTTTCTTCTTCTCTTCCTCCTCTTCTTTCTTCCTCTTCTCATTTTCTTCTTCTTTTTCAATCTTTTCGTTCCATTTGCTTATTCTTATTCTTTCCTCTTCATCCTCCTTCTCCTCCTTTATCTCTTTCATGACACCACTAATCTTGTCCTTTACCTTTTTTAAGTTATTAATTTCCATCTTTACACGATGGGGACTATAGGAATAATGGTCTTCAACCAGTCTTATCAACATCTGCTCCATCATTCCTAAGTTGTCTAAAACGTCTTGTAATGTTTGTATTTTGTCCATTTGGTTAGAAGCCATCTTCTTTTTTTATTCTTTGCAGAATGGTTTGAACGACGAATACTGTGGGTTCTCATACTTAAAGCGCGTACGTGAAGGAAAACATCCCCCTAAAACGTAAAATTGATCTTACCTAGATCATGACCAAACAACGCGCGGACGTGAAGGAAAACATCCCCTACTTTTTCATTTCATATAATAAAACCGAAACTATACTCTCCACATACGCTAAGAAACAATAAACAAATCCATAATCTACTATCCACACAATCGTACGTGAGCGGGTACAAACACAAACACACAAACACATACGCTAAGAAACAATAAACAAAATCCATAATCTACTATCCACACAATCGTACGTGAGCGGGTACAAACACAAACACACAAACACAAACACACAAACACATACGCTAAGAAACAATAAACAAAATCCATAATCTACTATCCACACAATCGTACGTGAGCGCTTACAAAACCCAAACTATACTCTTCACATACGCTAAGAACAATAAACAAATCCATAATCTACTATTCACACAATCGTACGTGAGCGGGTACAAACACAAACACACAAACACATACCCTCACACTATCTTAAAAAAGAGTTAGTGTTTATATTCACACTACTCTACCTACACATTGGCAAATTGATGGTTATTTCTTTTCTAGAGTATTGGGTAGCCCTGAAAAGGGCGTTTTTTGTTTGTTTTTTTTTTGAACTTCATGGACACCTGGTTAATGGTGGCACCTTCCAGGCCTGGCGCCACATACACATCTTATCCCCCAGTTACTTTTTGCTTTTTTGGGGGAGAGAGCAGAGGCAGGATATGTCGCTTCAGAATCCCAATTTTCGCTCTCTGGGATTCTGAAATTTATTCTTCTTCTCTTCTTTTCCTTCTCCTCCTCCTCTTCTTTGTTTCTTCTCTCCTCCTCTTTGTATCTTCTTTCCTCTTCTTCTTCTTCTTTATATCTTCTCTCCTCCTCTTCTTTTTTTCTTCTTTCCTCCTCCTCTCTTATCCTTCCCTCCTCCACAATGGCTTCCGCGGCCAGTTCATTCAACAGGCGCCTGGCATATTCCAGATGCACATGAAGTTCCAACAGTTTAGACAGTCTCGTGTTCATTTTTGGTGTTGATCAATCAACAAGGGTAGCTAGACTGCCCAGCGAGTTTCAATTTATAGTGAAAGCGCGGACGTGAAGGAAAACATCCCCCTAAAAAACATAAAATTGATGTTACCTACATCATGACCAAAAACAACAACGCGCGGACCTAAAAGAAACACTCACTCACTTTTTTATGCTACCCATCACTATTTTAAAATTTTTTATAAATCACTTCAATAGACTATCCACATACGCAAAGCAATCCAATCTAACCTCAAATCTACACCTCAAACACCAAATAAAGACATCATTTTAATCTACTATCCACACCAATGTACGTGAGCACTTACAAACACATACACTCTCACTATCAATAAAGAGTTAGTGTTTATATTCACACTACTCTACCTACACACATTGGCAAATCGATCGTTATTTCTTTTCTAGAGTATTTGGGTAGCCCTGAAAAGGGCTGTTTTTTTGTTTGCTATGGCATTCTTTTTTAGTTTCTAAGAATGCGATGTCCTCTGAGGACAGACTTTCTGGCGATAGGTCTGCTTCTTCGGAAAGAGAAGAAGAACTCTTTGGTGTCGATACGGCAATCGACAAAGCCTCTGTCAGCTTCAGGTTGCTGCTGTTGTTGCTGCTGTTGCTGCTGTCTCTGAAGTCTGTACTTCTCTGTCCATTCTTCTTTCTCCCTGTTCATTTCTTCTCTGAAGAGCTCTTCTATCAGGTCTTCAGTGACTTTTAACATTCTCACATTCTCTATTTCTTCTGGCTTCGGTATCAGACTGTGTCTGACCCTATGCAAATTCACGTAGGCTTCGTTGAGTTTAGCTAGTTTGGACCACATCTTCTTAGGAGGATGAGTCGACAATGGATGGTTAGACTGGAAACAACCCGGTTCTTAAAGTCAAAGCGCGGACGTGAAGGAAAACATCCCCCAAACGGTTTTTGAGTCGCAACGTTTAGTGAGTGTCATGAGAGGGATAGTAAGAAATGAAAGAGCATCAATCCAACATTCTTATAGCTAAACAAAAGACAAAGGCATTTTTTCAAAACACAACATTTTTTATTCAAAAATCACTTAACACTAAACAACAACTCTAACATTTTTAACAATAATCCAACATCATAACATCAAACAATTTTTTTCAAAATACAACATTTTTTCCACAGTCTCATCACATTCCATCTTTAAAGTTTCTCCACTAGGTAAAGAGGGATAACAGTCTTCCATGGTTTCTAGTAATCTAGGATGACTTCTCTCAAACTGTTGATTTCTATGGTATTATCGAATTCTGCATACAGGATGACGTTCACCGTTTCATCAGGGTCTCGGTCTTTAAACTGAATTTCCACACGAATCTGACCGGATTTTATAGGGTGGAAATGTCCCTCGTCGCTGCCTTGGTCTGGAGTGAAATCGAAAGCCCACAAAGCGTAGCCTCCTGCATAATCCTCGTACGTAATACCGTGACTGGTATTGGTTCCTAACTGTCCGGTGGCTTCGTACAGGGACAAGTACGATCTCAAGTAATTCTTCTTGGTAAAGTCAGGTTCGAAAGGTCGGGTACACAAGGTCTTGCCATCGCGACTGACTTCGATTTTGGACACGCCAAAGTGTTGAAAGTAGAAAGGATTTTTTTGAAAGCTCCGTTGAAGGCTGTATTCTCGACGATACCAACGATCAAACGTTTGGGTAACTGTCCTTGGAACAGATGATCTTCGATCATGGATCGCTGTCCCTTGGGAATGGTGAAGGTTTTCACTTCCACGCGTCGTATGGGATACTTGGCGGTCGTTCTGCTCAACGTCTGCCTGATGTCGTTTCCCACTTTAGGTAACACTTCCACACGGCGTACGTAGAGTCTGGCTTCTAGGATTTTGGTTTTGTAACAGTCACTATAAGCCATCAAATGGAAAGCGGCACTGCTACGATTCACTCTCAGGCGGACATCCACCCCGTTTAGCAAATACTTTTCTTGCAACCACATGTCCAAATGCAAACGATCCATCAGTTCTAAACTTGTGTCGGCTCCCGTGATTCTCTTTCTTCGTTCTACAAATCCATCATTGTTGTCTTTCTTTTCATCAGTTTCCAATATTTCAAACTTGGTAGGTTCGTCAGCTTCCCATACCACACAGGCATTGAGATGAGTGTTCTTGGCATCTATTCCGTACGTCAAGAGATTTTCCAGGTAGGCACGATAAGGGTAAGTATCCATGCTGCTACTGACCAGTTTGTTATTCAAGTACAAGTCCACTCCACTGAACAAGGAATGCATGAAATTGTTGGCGGGAGCTACTGCTTCATCGTCTATAGCACCTCCAGTCTTATCAAGAATTTTGACTTTCAGGTACAAGTAACTGCTATTCAGATCGATGTAATCTTCGGGCTGTCCTTTGATTTCAAACTCGATGGGAGCGGAATCGGAAAGTGAGGAGACGGGGTGAAATTCCACCCACTGGGATTCTTACATCGTCATCATGGTGGGGGGCATGGCAAACAGATCCAGTTCCGTCTTGGAACAAGCGCAAGATTCTCGGTGCATCATTTTTTTTTTGTCTCTTTTCTCAATAATCGAAGACGTCTAAGTCTCGAACGCTTCTTCTTTTCTTGGCCTTTCTCGCTTGAAGTCTGGTGAAAGGGTGTTTTCTTCGTCGTCTCTTTCTGCCTTGTCCTTGCTGAATGCCTGACTCGGTAGCGTGCAGGGCATTTATAGGTGTTTCTCGTTGGCTTAAAATGTCTTTGCCCGTTTGCAGCAAGACATTTTTGCCTGCCCTCATGAAGGCTTCTTTAGGGTTTTGTTTGTCGATGATGACATTTTGGAGAAATTCTTTGCCTTGCGTCAGTGCCGCATCTTTCAAGGCGTGCAATCCGCGTGTCACCATCGGTTTCAACACCGGGGCCACCGAACGAAAGGCCGATTTTAACATGTCTCCTAAGCCGTGTCCTCGCTGTCGAGCAACCCCTCGGTACACTGGATACATGACTTAAGAGTCGTGAGAGAACCGTTTTCGAAAATGGAGTTTCACCGTGACTTTTCCTTTGGTGAATGAAATATTTTGTCCCAGATCTCCTTTTATAGCAATGTTGACCGTGTCCAAATACGACTTACTGACAGGCAAATAGTGAGGATGGACAAATTCGCGGTGGACGTGGTAAGTGTTTCCACCTTCCTCGTCAGTGTTCGTGGCAGAATCCACTTTGAAAGGAATGACACGCAGTAACGGTACGGAGGTGTGTCAGACCACGTTGTACTACACCACATCGGAATACACGAACATCAAATTCAGTCCTTGGTTCAGTTATACCGGGGCACGAAATAACTTGCTAAAAGACTCGTTGTCGTAAACGATGGGTAATTCGTTTTTCTTGATCATAGTCTTTCTCATGTCCATGTCTCCGCCCAACATGTCATACAGTTCAGGACAAAATAAAATGGACAGGATTTTACTCCGTTCAAATTTCATCAAGAAACGACGAGCTGCTTTGTGGTACTCCATGGTGACATTTTTGTTGACATGCTCCAAAGCTTTCAGAAACACGACATTAAACCTGGAGGTTATGGTGCTGACCAAATGTTGACCACTAAAATAATAGCCTGGGGGAATGAACAAGTGATAGGTGGTGTACTTTTGTGTACGGGTTTTCTTGTCATATTTGACATTGCTATCCATCCACTGTTGCATTTGCTCGTCATGAACTTCCACATCAAAAAAATTTTGATTGGGAAGGACATTGAGGACTTGGGTCGGGTGAATCATTTCTACTAAAGCCACTTCCCAATGGGCTTCGTGATCTAACTGGATGGCCTGAGGTAATTTGGCCGTGTAACAGCACAACGTGTTCTTGGGAAACACCTCCATGGAACTGTCACTGGGTAAAGTTAAGTAAAATTGGTTTTGGTGACTCATAATTCCAGAGTTCTGTGGCTGTCCGAGGGGTTACTGGACGTCAGAGGCGTGTCTCCGCCCAAAATGGGGTTCTGGTTGTGATTGAAGTGGTGACTGGCACTGGCACTGGACACAAGGTTCCCGGGGTTCCCGTTCGAGGTGAATTTCAGGGAGGGATTAGGAAGCAGGTAACCAATGCAACTGCTCAATAAAATGGTCCACAATTGTTTGTCTCCTTGTTGCAAACTCAAATTGGCGATGGCTGCCCCGATGACACAATACACCAGGAAGATTTGGCAGAAAAAGACGATTTGCGTTTTAGGCACACGTTCTCCACACCACAACCACAAGGATTGTTTTTGTAAATCTTGCACAGAAGAACTAGGTGAAGGAGGAGTGGTCGACGTAGCTGCGTCTGCTGTGTGAAAGGGCATGATGGTCACTTCTTTTTATAGTCGATGACTTGCGAAGCGTCGATCCAAGAATCGAAACTGGGTGGATATCCTTTCCAACGTACTTTGACTTCTTTGACACGTCGTTTGCCCACTTTACGGGTTCTGCGTTCGAGAGTGCTTTCGATGTCGTACACGTCGTCTACTTTTTTGGTCACACGTTGTAACTCGGGCAAATAAAACGTTCCTTTGAGCACTTCTCCGTTCATGTCTTCCAATTTATAGACGGCAGGATGACGGCCATGCACTCGTCCAGTGACGCGAAACAATTCGGTCGTCCAGTTAGGTAAGTAACCTTTGTCGAAAGTGCGTTTGGTTTTGCCAATGCGCACCCAATCTCCTACGGCCAACATTCCACTTTTCTCGGGGACAGCCCTCGTCGGGGACGTACCAAACAGACGCTCAAACACCAACACTTCGTTGTCGGGAGTCACTTCTTGCGGGGCACGTCCGATGCTTCGATGGTAAGATTGGTTGTACGCTTGCACCAGGTGCGGTAAGATGTCGATGTACTTCAGAGTGTGGTGATGTGTAAAATATTTCCACATGCGTTCTTTCAAAGTGCGTTGAAAACGTTCCACGATGCTGGCTTTGGTTTCGGGATTCTCGGTGGTAAAAAAATGAATGTCACGTTTCTTTAATTCTTTTTGGAAAGCTTGGTTCAGAAATTCGGTGCCTTTGTCCATTTGCCATCGAAGAGGGTGACGACCGCTTTGTTTCAACACCCGTTGCAGGGCTCGCACTAACTCGCTGCTGGATTTGGAAGTCAAGGGCACGATCAAGGCAAATTTGGAAAAGACGTCGATGACACAAAACAAATATTTGTAGCCACGATTGTAGCTGGCCAAATGAGAGACATCGGCTAAATCGGCTTGCCATTGATGATCGATGCCTTCCACTCGGGTGCGACTTCTGGCAAACTTGCGTCGAATGGGTTTGTGTAAAGAATAGGTAGCTTGTTCTTGTAACCATCGTTGCACTTGAGGTAAACGGAGACTTTCCAGTCGCGTTTTGGCAGCACGATACAATTTTTGAACTCCTGCGTAACCTGCAGGATGCGAGGGATCGTAGTAAATGCTGGCTAAGACTTTTTCCATTTTTTTGTGTTGGTTGGTGTGTTAATAAGACACCCACTCTTGGAGGATGCTACTCTTTTTCTCTTGGGGTATTTTCTTGGATTGCAATGCTTTGCGTGTGCGGCCAGCAATAGGTGTCGAAGAGAAGGATGTCTGAGCGGGGGATATCGGTTCTTGTTTCACTTCTGTCTTCACTTCTGTCTTCACTTTCTTTTTCTCTTGTGATGAAGAAGGGGTGGCCATCATCTTTTTAATCCATCCAATTCTGGAGGTAGGTGGTGTTGTTAACTTCCGTACTTTTTCTGGTGGAGTTTGAAACCCTTCTTCTTCTCCTCCTTTTTCTGTCTTGGTCACGGGTACTGGTGGTACTGGTACTGGTACTGGTGATGGTGCTGGACTTTTCATCAAGGTCTTAAAATCTTTCAGAGTGGGTAGAGCTGTTTCGTCTAAAGCTTTCTGGTGAAAGAGTTGCAGTCGTTGCAAGAGTTGACCGTACTTTTGCGATTTTTCTGTTTCGGACAAATCTTGGCGATCCATCAAGGACTGCAATTCGTGTTGTAACTGGGACATCTCGCTCAAATGGGGATTGGGAGGTAAATGCGGGGTGCGTTGTTCTTTCCACCGATGGTATTCCATCCATCGTTTGTAAGGTACTAAAGCTAGTTTTCGTCCTTCCAAGGGGTTGTCAGGGGTCGATTCTGAGATCTTGGAACTTCCGAGGGCCTTTTTATCTTGCTCCCACCAGTCCTCCCAACATGGTTCCCAAGACTCCTTTCAGTATGGGGCCTAACAAGAGAGGTAAAATACCTGCACGTTGCACTAACATCTTCTTTTTTTGACGAATGGGAATTTTCTTTTGAACCATTTGGCGAAGAACGTGACGATGTTTGCCTAAGCATTGTTTCTGGTGTTTGGACAAAGGGATCGTGCCTTTCAAAACGTTCAAACAACATTCGCACACGGTATCGATGACCTCTTTGGAGGCTGTTTGAATGAGTTTTTTTCGTAGGGGTGGAGAAGCTTTGGACAGGACAGATAACATGTCCCCATGTTTGGCTAAACGTGGTGGCAGTCCTTTCCTTTTCTTTCCTTGGGGTTTTCTGGAGGGTGACATCTTTGAGTCTTCAGGAGCACCAAAAGAACACTGATACCCGACTTGGTCACAGGCCTTTTTTATACTGGAACGCGTCGCCACTGATTGTTTTTACGTCGTATTGGTTTGAGGACAGGCATGACACGTCGTGCAGGGGTACGTAACGGACTAAATCGAGCCAGTTCTTGCTTGGACAAATCCAGCAAACTTTGTAACATGCCCGATCTTTCTTGAACTTTGATTTTGGGAGAAGGTACTTTGTGAGCAGCAGCCACTGCCACTAAATTGGAAGGTCCTGCCACTGGGGAAGTTCTTTTGGGGGTCATCAACGGAGAAGTTCTTGGTGTGATCAGCGTCTCCAAGTACTCTTCAGTTCTGGGTGTCATTAACGGAGAAGTGGACAAACGTGAAGCTGCCGGAGACGCAGTCACCGCCGTGGCAGGTCGTGGTTTGCGAGTGTAAGGTTGCGTCCTGGCCGAAGTGCCTCTCTTGCGACTAGTTTTCTGTGGACTTTTCTTTTTCTGGGGGCTTCTTTTCTTTTTCCGGGGTGGTGGTGGTGTCTGGTCAGAGGAGGGTCCTGCCACTGGAGAAGTTCTCTTTGGGGACCTGGTCTTTTTCTTCTTGGGGCTTCGTTGGACTTTTGTCTTGGGGATAACTTTGGGGGCATTAGGATCCCATCTTAAGAGTGAGTGAATGATGACCCCTCCTAGAGTACCGCTCCCTCCAGGTTTCAAAATGATTTGTTTTTTGGTTTGAGTGTCGATGCGGGGATCGGCCATTTGGACCAAAGCGACTTTGTTTCGATTGAAAAAGCGTTGGGTTTGATGAGGAATCTGAATGATTCCTTGGAGTAATTGACGTGCTGTCACCGTGAACCATCGTAAGACTTCTTTGAGACTAGCTTCTAAGACACGAGCTCGTGTTTGTGGATCTTTTTCTCGACTGATGCCATACAAGGCACGAATCAATTTGACGGGAAGATGCGACTGAAGGGACGTCATGTTCGCACTGAGAGTGAGACAGACGAAAAAGGGTCTGAGGTTTTTATAGATTTTTTTTATGGGGAGTGAAATGAAGTCGAGGACGGAGACGTGTACAGGACAGGCCCTCCGTCTTGGCACCAGTGGTGAAACAAGTGGGTACGAAATCGCAAATCCTCGGGAGTCGTAGGTTTCAAATCGACGAGTAAATAGGCGTGTGGAGTTTGAGTGGCATCGTCGTACGCCTGAGTCAACCAAGGCGTTCCTAACTGTTTGGCTAAGACTTGCACTTGCGATTTATCTCGAGGGCTTTTAAACAAGACCACGTAATGCGCATTGAGACTGATGGTGCGATGGGCTTTACTTTGTTGAAACAAATTTTGGGTGATGTAAACGACACTGGCATTACGGTGATGCCCTTTGCGCGTGAACCACAGTTTAATTTCTTCTTCGTCTTCTCCTAACATGTCGTCGAAAATGACCAAATGGGTTAGACGGGAGTCAGAGACGATGCCATCGTCTTCTTTAGGAATGCCTTCCACAAACACGATGGAATCGCCTTGACTTTCTCGCAAGAGGCTGTACGCCGATTGCCACTCTTTGTAACACCACACGATTCGTTGAGGGGGTCGATCGATCAAATGATGTTTATGTTCGATCAAACGTTTGACGAATTCGGTTTTGCCTGAACCGCTAGGTCCAGCAATGAGCATGTTAAAGGGATGGCGAAGATACAAAGCCTCCCAACTGGCACGATCTAAGTGTTCGTCGATGACTTTGACAGTAGAGGAAGAGGGAGCAGAGACAGCAGAGGTAGCCATGGTGTGAGAAATGTCACTTGTGACACGAAAAACAAACAAGACAAGAGTTTATATACTTTTTCAGAACACGTTTATTGAATGTTTTTTTTCAAACATGAATACGAAAGACAAAAAATACATAAAAGCCAAAGGCTTAAGAACAAGAATAAAAGGCACATGATAACCATGAACGTGGAATAAACACAAGTGTCTGTACAACATGTTTTGGGTAAAGTTCTAACCAGTTCTATAGTAGGGGTAAGGTCACACAAGTGTCCTCCCGAAAGGGTCTTTCAGGCCTGTCCACGACAGTCCTGTCATGGGTGACGGGTTCTTCTGGCACCGTCACTAACACAGGTTGAAAAGTAACTTTTTTCCTTGAATAACTCTCGTGCATACCAGGCCACGTCTTGTGTCCAAGCCTCAAAACCCTGGTCTCGGTGATGTCCAACATTTGACTCCTAACCAATCTGGTTTCTTCTTCGTCAATGACATGGTAAGTTACTTCAATGAACAATGAACTATCGATCTTGCCTAGGGTTCCTTTTCATATACAGACCAATACCGACGTGACCGTACGGTAAGGTGAAGTGATTGGGAAGTCGCACTCGCTTCTGGTATACAATTTGATAGACTTTTTCCAAGGGTCGACTGACGATGTGGTGAGTGGGTAAATGTACAATCTTGCTCGGTTGATAAGTGGTCACTTTAAAGTTTCCATCCTCTCCCGATTGCAAGGCTTCTTTCAATACCCCAAAGTTGACCACTCGACTGGTACGATGATTCAGAGTCAGTCCTTTCACTTTGCACGTCGTGTGCACTTCTCCTTGTTTGTCCCGGTATTCGTAGCCGTAATTTTTGGGACTACCACTGACGAAACTTAGAATCTTGTCGTCGGGATGCTCGTCTGTCCAGGCTCCTAAACGGTCTCCTTCGATGTCAGGGTGCTGTTGACTCGGGTGATGGATGTAAATGCAACTGTCCGTGTCAAAGTACAGGACGCGTTCTTCTAACAGTTCTAAAGCTTCGTACAATTTTAAGCGAGCATGAGCTGTCACGTAAGCCGCAATGATGACATTTCCAAAAGGGTCGTCTTGTACAAAGTCCAGATCTTCTTCGTAATTGACCAAGATCAAATCCTCTCGAACGACGTCCACGTGTTTCATGTATTTGGTTTTGTCGTGAATCATCTGGAAGTAGCGGGAAGGTTCTGTCAAATATTCCGTCTTGGATAAACACGGTCGTTGTGCCATTTTACCCCACAAGCAATTTAACATCACTTTGGCAAACGATCGCCTGCCTTCGTTTTTTTCGATGTGGTCTAAAGAGATGCCTTCTTGTTCGTAGTATTTCTCTTCGAATTGTATTTGGTCTTCGGGAGTGTGACACCAGGAAGGATAGCCGCTGGTTCTTGTTTCAGTTTCAAAATGGCATCCACGTAGTCGGCGAAAATGCCTTTCTGAGTAGGGTCACCCTTGTGGTACTGTTGTGTCTTGGGAAAGTGGCAAATTTCGTACACTTCTAACAGTTGGTATCCCATGTCCAGAGCTTTGAACAATTCTACGCTGACCCAGGTTCCCGTCAAGGCACGTTCTTCCTGGCTGTGATGGCAAGGTTGGTCCTGGTTGCACGTTTCGGCACAAGTACGGCACAATGGAAACATCAGTTTGCCTTGACAATGGTGAGGTAAGACGGGATGGATAGGTTCGTGGGAGGCAAAACTTTACACTTGATCAAGCCTTCGTATTGTCGAATGTTTTTCAGGTCGATGTGTTCCGTGAACAATTGCGGGTGCCCTACAGGAAAGCGACAATATTTGCACACGTAGGGATACAGCGAACACACGTCCAAGTATCTGATTTCTTCTCCTTTCTCTTCGTCGGCTTGGTACAGCAAACAGGTGGCATTGGTCCTTCCTCCGTACAAACTATCCCTCGGGTTCAGCGGGTCCATGAACTGGTAACTTTCCACGAAGCGTTTAAACTCGGGATCGGTTTTCAAACGGTGATCGTACTCGTGTTCCCACATTTCCACCACTTGGTATCCTTGCTGTTCTAACTTTAGGCGTCGCTGACAAGTGTCCTGGTACAAGTCTTCCATGGTTCGTTGCAAAAACTGATTTTTAGTGTCACGGTCAGGGTAACAGACGGGACATCCGTGAAATAAGCAACCGTTAAACTCGTACACGATCTTGGGGTTTTCTAAGTCCCAGCCATCTACCGAATGCGTTCCGATGGTCTTCTCGCCTCCTCCGTTGCGGGCGTGCTGAATCCATTTGTCTTCCTTGTCGCACAAGTAATGTAACCAACGTAGGGCTTTGACCGAGTATTGACGCTTGACATAGTGGGTCGTTTGAGGACTGATGACAGCCACGGTATTTTCAGGCATGAATCGTTGGCGGTAC
This sequence comes from Sinohyriopsis cumingii, assembly GCA_028554795.2. NCBI lineage: Eukaryota > Metazoa > Mollusca > Bivalvia > Unionida > Unionidae > Sinohyriopsis > Sinohyriopsis cumingii. The sequence goes on from CM068842.1 coordinate 31,949,201, forward strand.
ACTAAGGAACACGCTTTGGCAATGGTGCAAGCTTCTTTCAAAGGATCGACCCCTCCGTGTTCCATGAACAGTTCTCGAAATTTTCCACAGCAACGCCGTAAAATGTCCACGTCGGAACGACAATACTTTAGCATTTCTTCCTGAAAGTCGAAAGGGTCCGAGGCGTGAGCTTGGTACCAAGCGTAGAAAGCTTCTCGTTGTTCGGTATGCATGTTGTCGGGGTCGTAGTCTTTAGCCTCAGGCAAATGGGGTAGAACAGCATGTTGATTGGCTTCCGTATTGAAAAAGTGTGGAAAGTACCCTTTAGCCATTTCTGTCATTCCAAACGTTTTAGGCATTCGGCTCAAAGGCATGGCCAAGTATCTCATCGAATCTTTAAACTGTACTTGTCCCACTTGCATGAAAATGATTTTGGCTCCGTTCAAAATCACTTTAGGACGTTCGGTGCCATGTTCCGTATAGTACCTCAAAAGAAACTGTCCATCGTATCCGGAGAAATTGTGAGCCATCACCGTGGCATGACGATGACAATCTCCGTAACGTTCGATGTCCTCTTGGCTCCATGTCTTGTCGATGGGGTCTAAGACCCATTGGGGAAAATCGGCTAACGTGTTTGGTCCCCGAAAGATTTTTTCACGTCCTCCGGGAATCTTGCTGCAGTGAGGGCAATGACTGAAGATAGGTTCTTGAATGCACTTCTCGCACGCTCGATGAGCCACGCAGAAATTAGGAATGTGAATGCCGGTCTCTTGCATGCATTCGAAATCGAAAAAGATGAAATTGCCTTTCTTCTTGTGACCGTCCTCTTTCTCTGGTGGGGGTTGGTATTTTTGCACGTAGCATTCGTGTTCCAAGTCCACGATGTGGTGACAAATGTGACATTTTTTCTTTCCTCGACATACGTGTGCCTTGGCATTGTTGGTAAGTATGCCTTGTCCACACGTAGGGCACAATCTCAGGAGTTGACAAGCACATTTCTTCTGTGAACCTTGTGTTTTCAAATGTTGCTGGTAACAGGCAGGGCTGACAAACGTGCGCAGACAAGTCGAACAAGGCACTGGTTCTTCGCTCAGACAGGGTGGAGAGGCCAAACATCCTGGGCATTTCAATCCACAATGCTTGTGTTGCTCTCGATTGTTATAACCATAATCACATTTCTCACAATAATAACTGTATCCCAGGAATCCGGTGATACTGGTAATGGTATCGAAATGGTCATCGTGATGATAGACATGAATGTATTTTCCGTCCTTAAAATCCTGGCCTCGAAACAACAGAGACCCGCGCATTTCTTGAGTGTGCACTTTCAAGGTGTAGCGTGGAGCTAGGGCATCTTGCAATTTTTGCATCTCAGGAATGCCACAGGGTGTGTGTTTGGACAGGCCAGCTTGTTGCAACAGGAGTTCTGCTTCGTTTCGTTGTTTGGTTCGGTTCGATTTTCGAATGTTCTCCCAGGTTCTTTTCCATTCTACCGTGTCGTTCTTGTTGGCATAGGTTCGTCCCACCACGATGGCTCGAGCTAAACACATCTGGTCTTGAGGGTTGTTAATTCGGACGAGACTTGTTTTGGTGTTGCGAAGGTCGTCCACCAATAACATCTTTTTGCGTCCTGTCCCTTGAGGAAGAGAGACGTGAGCCATTTTCAGTGTGGCTTTACCATCGGTGATGTCAAACTGGTCATTAGATTGTTGTACGTGTTGAATCTTGTCCATTACTTTGGAAGGGGTCAGTTCTGCGGGTCTGCTAAACTCGATCCAAACAGGGGATTTCAAACCGTCGTGATCTATGGATAGTGTCAAGCGATCGTCTTCTTTGGGTTGACATTGTCGCTTGAGTGCAGTGAGCAAAGAATCCCACAACTCGGTGATAAACCCTTCTGCTTTCTCTAAGGGTACGTCGGCCTTGAAATCTTTAAACTTCACCGTGTAGGTGTAAGCCGTGGTTCTAAATTTTCTAGAGGAGCGCTTTTCCGTCTCTCGAATGGAATAGTATTTTTCAGGGTTGACTAAGGGTGACGAACTTGGTTTAGAGGGTTCGGATTCTGGTTCACTCATGTCCTCTTCAAAATCACTGGCATGAATTTGTGCCAAGATTTCAGCCCTGGTACGAGGCGATAGATCACGTTTCTGCCTCTTACTTTCTTCTTCTTCTTTCTTCTCGAATGAATAGGATCGTTTCATCTTGAGTGCAAAACGTCAAATGACTCAAGTTCAAACACCATAGACTAATTTATAGTCATGGCAAACCAGCGTATATAAAAAGGGTGTGTCTTGTCCTTTCACTATTCATTTCACTCTCAAACCGAGGAGAACGATGGAAGAGACTACCCAGATGGAACGTTTCGTCAGAGCTTTGCGAGGGGTCATTAGAAAATTCTCTTCAGACCAGCCGACGGACTACTCTCCTTCCTTTCGAGATAAGAGTCAGGATACTTGCTATATATGTCAGAAGAAAGGGCATTGGTCTTCAGAGTGTCCAGACCGTCAAAAAAGAAAAAAAACAGGGGCTAAAAAAGACAAAAGTCAAGATACCTGTTATTATTGTAAAGAAAAAGGACATTGGTCTCCAGATTGCCCAAAAAAGAAACAAGAGGAGTCAGAAGAAAAGAAGGATTCTTCAGAAGAAGAGAGGGATTCTTCGAAAGAAGAGAGGGATTCTTCAGAGGAAGAAGAGGAAGAGAAAAGACAATTCTATTTAAAAGAAGCAAAGAAACAGGAGAAAAAAAGAAGAAGGGAAGAAAGCGAGGAGGAAGAAGAAGAGGAAAAGAGTGTGACGGTGAAGAAATTCAAAAAACAGAGAGACTAAACAAGGAGAAAGAAGAAGTCAATGAACTTTTAATTAAAGTGTTCTGTGGTGAATTGTGAATTTGATTGTAACAATGGATAAAAGAATACATGAATGATATAAGGTAAGTGTCTTTGAGTTTTGATTTTAAAATAAGAAGCTACACTCACGCACTCATACACAGACACGTACTATAAGGGTAAAATGGGTGGGGTTTATTTTTGAGTTATTGGCAAATTGAAATTGTATTTCTTTTCGAGAAATGTGGGTGGCCCTGAAAAGGACCTTTTTATTTTGGTGTAGGGGTGAGTTTAACCAATCAACTTTAACTGCCTTAAGCCTTTGCCACGGCCAAGGCCTACTTCTGATGATTGGGTTGAAATCACTAAGGGTGGTACGACAGGCTTAGTCACAGGGTTGGCATGTTTAGCTCGGGAAGATCGTATTCTCTTCGGTCGTGATAAAGAAGTCTGATACATTTGTTTCAGACTTCTTAACTCCGCTAAAATGTCCAACAGTACCGTAGCCGTTTGATTTTCACCCTCTTGTTTCTTTGCTGCTACTTCTTCTTGCTGTTGTTGCTGTTGTTTTTTTCTTACCTCTTCTTGTTGCTGTTGCTGTTGCTGTAGGAGAAAAGCTTGTTCCGCTTCCTTTTGTCGTTGCATAAATTTCTCCAATTCTTCTTTCTGTCTCTGTCTAAAATTCTCCACTTGCGGTAATGAAGAAGGTAACGAAGGTTCCAGAACAAATTCTTGCGAGGTAAGAAAATCCACAAAATCCCAATGTACCTCTTCTGAAAGTAAGTCCGGGTTCCCTTGGGCAGTCTCCCCTGCTGGTGCACCCCAATGGATCGTTTTCTGAGTTTCCGTCATGTTGAATCACTGTCGCATAGATTGACTGCACACAAGCGCTAGCGAATCTATATAGACCAACTGACGTCACAGACTACTCTCTTCGGATTGGATGCGGGCTGACTGAATTTTGTAACGCGTGTTTGGATTGGTGAATGAACTCAATCCGTTTCAATCCTACCTCTACCTATAAATAAGCGCAGTTCAGTGCATTGATTCACTTGTTCTCGTCGCTTCAAGATGTGGACCGATGTGCAATCTTCTACGCTTGTGTCTTCCATGATGTTCCGGACGGACATACCCATGTATGTCCGATCCAGGTGGACCATTTTCCACAGGACAAACACCAGCCTGTGGATACGTAGGATCTACGTTGAAAGACAAGGATGCCTGAAAAGAGTGCTGATTTACGGACCAACAGTGAGACGTAGCCTAAGGACAAGAAGAAGACCAATGCAGTACCCTTTATGTTAATGAATACATTAACATAAACCCAAAGGCCCTTTTCAGGGCCAGCCATATTTCTCGAAAAGAGATAGCCTTTCCATTGCCTAAATTTAAATTTAAATTTAAAAAAAAAATATAAAAAAAAAATTCCCATATTCGATTCCCCTTTTCCCTAGACAAGCCCAAACTCTATTCCCATGTTAATTTCCCCTTGTCCCTAGACAGACCCAAACTCTGTGTTAAATTCCCATTGTCCCTAGAGTTGCCCACGATTTTTCTCCATGTTAAATTTCCATTGTCCCTAGAGTTGCCCAAGGGTCTTTTTAATGCTAAGTCCCATTGTCCCTAGCGTGCCCCACTTAACTACTGCCGCTACCAAAGACAGTATAAGGAGAGTGTGACGGGCGACTACATTTGGGGGCTGATTCGTGAACGTGATTTGCAGTATAATCGTAAATCTTGTAAAACTACTCACTTCTAAATATTTTGTGGTACTTTTTTATTACTTTAATATACATACATGTTAATTTTGATTCATATGTTGTTCTTTCTGACTATGTGAACGAAAAGACACAAATTCGCCCGTTTTCTCATTAAAAATAGGTAAATTTCAAAATATCACTGTCCTGGTCACAAAAGCAAGGTTTGTGGGAATTAATAGGCATTGTCAAAATTTTTTAGGCATAAGCAATTACGAAATAACAATTTTTTCCCAGGAACAAAATTGTGTTACATAGTGTTATCGATATCATACAGAAAAGATGACATACATAAAGTTGAACATATTTTCAAGATCAGACTAATGAAAGGTAAAAAGGATGTACTTGTGGAATGGAACGAATTTATTGAAACGTTTAGCAGTTGGTAACCGTCAGAAAGCATGATTACATTGAAATAAACGACGTGTCAAACTCACGCCTCTCCACTGAACATGACTGAGGAAGCAGAATACATAGAGAGTACAAAGAAGGAGCATACATACGTTTTGAAACAAGGATTTTTCTGAAATGTAACAAGAGGAGAAACAGAAGCATTAGAACGCAAAAGGAATTAAAGCATGCACCTGATGTGAATTTGTATTGATCACGAACTAGAAGAATAAGAAAACAAATATAGAAAATTGTCACATAATAAAATGGTACACATGAAAAAACGTGACACGGCGATTACGATATAAGCAGTATCCTAACGTTGTAATAAATTACATTAGAAAAGAAATGATAAAGATATCATAAAATTATGAAGATGGTCTATGAGATTTTGAATACAAAAAGGTAACGAAGATAACGTTGATGTTGATTCAATCACGCGGATATTTGAACGCACCCCCACCCCCCACGACTGCATTGCAGCGATTCGTGCAAAGACTCGAACAATTACGCAATTTCCCTGAACAAAATTATTACCATGAATAATTTAAACTCATCCATGAAACCTTCATTTATGAAGTAACACAAAATTAACAAGTTGATATGGGAAGACGTTTTAGAAATTATTGATGAATACATATTTTATTGAATGCTGATACCATATGATGACACGTAGAAATTCATAGAGAGAATCAAGCTTAGCACAACATGTCCGAAGGTTAGCATTCTAATCTAAAAAAAAGCATAGTCAATGATGCCCTATCGCCACATGTCTTCGCAATTATTTTAAAAGTATTTCAAATAATAATTAAACATTTCACTGGTCAAAGATCGTATATTCGTCTCTGGATGTCATGAAAGGGTTTATGTTGACGGGTAAAATCTTCCCTTGTGAAGCTTTTATCGAAACTGCTAATGCAACATAACATTTAAAGACTTTGACACGATTAATGGAAGGTCGTTGATCTAGGTATATTTCTCAGAGTTTCGAATGATTAAAACCCTGTCTTTTTTTATTTTCTATCAAAAAAGTTAGTAATATCCTTCATTTTGCATGTATTCAAGTACATTATAACGAAGTCCAATCAGAATTTATAGTACCGAATTAATATGAAATATAAATCATCTCGAAACCTTGAGGACATGATGTTATGAATTTCTCTTAGCCTCGTAACCTTGGCGATATGAGTGATGATATAACATCATTTTCCATTGCCAAGTAAATGTACATTTCTCACATCTAGGTTAAGGTTGTTAGAAGTTACATACACATTGATGATGTTTATTGGCAGGATTCATTGAAAGAACTCTTATTTTCTCCCGACAATTTTCGAAAACCAAAACATTTAAAACATCTTAGAGAGACAAATTTTCATAAGGTTATCTAAATCCAGTTTAGATTCCAAAATAGATTTGCAGAGGCTGATGTTTCAAAGAATTTGCGATATTTCTTCCTACAGGATGAGGTTTGTATGCCCCTCAACTGCTTACAAATAATTAGGCCAGTTGGCAGAATGATTTTCAACGAAGACCATGTAAAGTAAAATGCCACAAATTGTTAAATTGTTACATTATAAGGCTTTGAAATAATAATTGATCTCTCTCCTCTCCCTATCCATTTTCCATGTACAGCAGGTATGTGCAACTTCCTTCAGGGAGCGTGCCGGATAAGCGATAGTCAAAGCTACACTATGATGGGAATAAAACCAGATTGCGGGCCGTATGTTGCAGATGCATTATATACATGATGGAACGTTAAATATGGGCAAATTTCAATGTCTGCTGGTAAGCGTGTATTGCTAAGTTGTTCTAACATGCTCTCACTTCCCTCACGTCTATCTGTTTATGATCTCTCTATTTGACAGAAGAAAGCATAATGCGTCGTTAATAAATACTGCACTTTGTAACGCCCATTTGTGAAATACCAACTGGTATTAAGTAGCCCTTTCTCGACGAGGCCCCCACTTGCACCATGCCATGTTCTGGGAGATCAGGCCTGACACCATGCTGTGGCTGGTACAACTAAGCCTAAACAAATTTTTTTGTGTAATCATTGTCCCTGTTGACAACTTCAAAATGGATAAATCTCAGAACCCTAAAAGCTTCACAGAATCCGATTACAAATCTAAACGAGGGATTCTTCTACAACATGTCCACCTTATGGGTCCTGATTCTAAATCAATGCAAGCTGAGCAAAATCCAAAATACAACATTCACAGGTCCGGGAAATTTGAAATCACTGGACATTTCCATGAATGAGATAGGAGACGTAGAAGTGGGTTCTTTTCTTCTCCCAGTGGACAGCCATCTTGACGTTCATGATCAACATCAAGTGCCCTCCTGTCTTTTGTTACATTCATCATAAGTAGTGAAGTGGGCCACCCTAGCGCCAATGGGAATTAGCATTACAGACCCCCCCCCCGGGCCACTCTAGCGTCAAGGGAAAATTAACATGGAGAAAAATCGTGGGCCACTCTAGCGTCAAGGGGAATTTAACATGGAGAAAAAACCCTGAGCCACTCTAGCGTCAAGGGGAATTGAATATGGAGAAAAATCGTGGGACTGTCTAGCGTCAAGGGAAATTGAATATGGGATTTTTTTATTTTTATTTTTTTTTTTTTTTAAAAAAAATTTTTTTAAAAAAGGGGTAGGCAATTGAAAGTCATTCTCTTTTCGAGAAATATGGGTGGCCCTGAAAAGGGCCTTTGGTTTTTTCTTCTTCTTCTGCTTCTAATTTCTTCTTTTTCTCAACCAACTTCTTATTTTCTCTCCTACACTCTTTCTCTTCTTTTCTTTCTTTTTTTCTCCTCCTCTTCTTTCTTCTTCTCTTCCTCCTCTTCTTTCTTCCTCTTCTCATTTTCTTCTTCTTTTTCAATTTTTTCATTCCATTCTCTTATCCTTATCCTTTCCTCTTCATCCTCCTTCTCCTCCTTTATCTCTTTCATGACACCACTTATTATGTCCTTTACTTTTCTTAAATTGTTGATCTCCATCTTTACTCGATGGGGACTATAGGAATAGTGGTCTTCATTGAGTCTCACTAACATCTGCTCCATCATTCCTAAATTGTCCAAAACGTCTTGTAATTTTTGCATTTTGTCAAGGTGGTTCGAAGCCATCTTCTTTTTTATTCTTTGTAGAATGGTTTGAACGACGAATACTGTGTGTTCTTATACGAAAGGCGCGGACGTGAAGGAAAACATCCCCCTAAGACATAAAATTGATATTACCTAGATCAGGACCAAACAACGCGCGGACGTGAAGGAAAACATCCCCCACTTTCTCATTTCATATAATAAAACCCAAACTATACTCTCCACATACGCTAAGAAACAATAAAGAAACCCATAATCTACTATTCACACAAACTTACGTGAGCAGTTACAAACACAAACACAAACACAAACACTTACACTCACACTATAAAAAAAAAGAGTCAGTGTTTATATTCACACTACTCTACCTACACACATTGGCAAATTGATGGTTATTTCTTTTCTTGATTATTGGGTAGCCCTGAAAAGGGCTGTTTTTTTTTTTGAACTTCATGGACACCTGGTTAATGATGGCACCTTCCAGGCCTGGCGCCACATACACATCTTGTTCTCCAGTTGCTTTTTACTTTTTTTGGGGAGAGAGCAGAGGCGGGATAAATAGCTTCAGAATCCCAATTTTCTGTTTCTGGGATTCTGAAATTTCTTCTCTCCTTTTCCTCCTCTTCTTTGTTTCTTCTCTCCTCTTCCTCTTCTTTGTATCTTCTCTCCGCCTCTTCTTTGTATCTTCTCTCCTCCTCTTCTTTGTTTCTTCTCTCCTCCTCCTCTCTCATCCTTCCCTCTTCCACAATGGCTTCCGCGGCCAGTTCGTTCAACAGGCGCCTGGCATATTCCAGATGCACATGAAGTTCCAACAGTTTCGCTAGTCTGGTGTTCATTCTGGTGTTGATCAATCAACAAGGGTAGCTGGACTGCCGAACGAGTTTCAATTTATACTAAAAGTGCGGACGTGAAGGAAAACATCCCCCTAAAAACATAAAATTGATCTAACCTAGATCATGACCAAAAACAACGCGCGGACCTAAAAGAAACACTCACTCACTTTTTTTATACTTCCCATCACTATTCTAAAAAATTTTTTCATTAATCACTTCAATATACTATCCACATACGCAAAGTAATCTAACCTTAAATCTACTCTCCCCACACCTCAAACACCAAAAAAAAAAGACATGATCTTAATCTACTATCCACACCAACGTACGTGAGCACTTACTAACACACAATCCTATACACAAACACATACCCTCACACTATAAAAAAGAGTCAGTGTTTATATTCACATTACTCTACCCACACACATTGGCAAATTGATGGTTATTTCTTTTCTAGAGTATAGGGGTAGCCCTGAAAAGGGCTGGGTTTTTTTCTTTGCTATGGCAATCTTTTAGTTTCTAAGAATGCGATGTCCTCTGAGGATAGACTTTCTGGCGATAGGTCTGCTTCTTCGGAAAGAGAAGAAGAACTCTTTGGTGTCGATACGACAATCGACAAAGCCTTTGTCAGGTTCAGGTTGCTGCTGCTGCTGTTGTTGTTGTTGTTGTTGTTGCTGTTGTTGCTGTTGCTGCTGTCTCTGAAGTCTGTACTTCTCTGTCCATTCTTCTTTCTCCCTGTTCACTTCTTCTCTGAAGAGCTCTTCTATCAGGTCTTCAGTGACTTTTAACATTCTCACATTCTCTATCTCTTCAGCTTTCGGTATCAGACTGTGTCTGACCCTATGCAAATTCACGTTGGCTTCGTTTAGCTTAGCTAGTTTGGAGCACATCTTCGTAGGAGGATGAGTCGACAATGGATGGTTAGACTGGAAACAACCCGGTTCTTAATGTCAAAGCGCGGACGTGAAGGAAAACATCCCCCACACGGTTTTCGAGCCGCAACGTTCAATGAGTGTCATGAGAGGGATAGAGAGAAGTCAAAGAGCATGAATCAAACATTCTTATAGCCAAACAAAAGACAAAGGCATTTTTTTTCAAAACACAACATTTTTTATTCAAAAATCACTTAACACTAAACAACAACTCTAACATTTTTTAACAATAATCCAACCATATAACATCAAACATATTTTAAAAAATGACAAATATTTTTTCAATTCACACTCTACTTTAGACAGGGCTGACAACGTTGTGAATGAAATTGTGATTTCCACTGTTGGAAATCATTAGGCCATTGATGGACACTACGTTTCCTAGCTTGAGACAAAAGATAAGCATAATGGTCACAAAACCATCGATCTACTTTCACATCGTTTCTAGAAGAAGAACGAGGATCAAAATGAGTCACTAAATGTTCTAAGGAATAGCCCAGGCTGCGATGATGCAGAAAATACACACAGTACTGTCCACACACCAAGGAATCTGTGCCTTGTAATTTCACATTATTGAATCGGGTGGTCTGAGCATTTCTTCTCATAAAGTCAATGATATCGTCTTCCAAAGGGGGCAATCCGTACGAATCGAAATATTCCACACATCCTTCTTGAGGAAAGTAGACGGCTACCCAGTGGGTTCCTGTGAGATGACTGTCGTCCGTGTTGATGACATAAGCTTGATGGTCTTGAGGTTTGCGATGAGGGAGTTCATCTTTAGCACAGACGACAGGATTCCAAGAAGCCGTATACGAACTGTGGTTCAAAAGGTAATAAAGTTCCCAGGTATCCATTGTTTTGTGTGTTTTTTTCTTCACAGGTAATAATAAGTCGTCAATTCGATCCTGACTTTTTGCTTGAAAATGTCTGACAAATAACCGTTTCTTCGTTTCGTCTCCTCACTCTGATTCAGGAGAGCTTCGATACGATGGATCTCTTGAGTGGTTAATGGTGGACAAGAGTGTTCACGCAAGTCTTTATACCACTGGTGCCACACGTCTTCGTCCGAGATGAGACTCCAAGCTTCGTCCAGATACTCGTCCAATTTTTCTTCTTGACTTAACATCAGGCATTTATCGTGTTGAATTTGACTGGGATGATCGTTTTGACATCCATAGCAATTTTTCTTGATCAATTCCGTCATTTTTTCCACCAAGTGTTTGGCAAAACAGGATACTAAATGGGCTTCTTGTTCTGGCCATCTTGACTTCATCATGATCACTTCTTCTTTTTCCATGGTCTCCTCACATTCCATCTCCAAAGTTTCTCCACTAGGTAAAGAGGGATAACAGTCTTCCATAGCTTCTAATAGTCTAGAATGACTTCTCTCAAACTGTTGATTTCTATGGTATTATCAAATTCTGCATACAGGATGACGTTCACCGTGTTTGGTAGAGCATTCGCAAACTGAATTTCCACTCGAATCTGGCCGGATTTTATAGGGTGGAAATGTTCCTCGTCGCTGCCTTGGTCAGGAGTGAAATCGAAAGCCCACAAAGCATAGCCTCCTTCATAATCGTCGTACGTAATGCCGTGACTGGTGTTGGTTCCTAACTGACCAGTGGCTTCGTACAGGGACAAGTACGATCTCAAGTAATTCTTCTGGGTAAAGTTAGGTTCGAAAGGTCGGGTACACAAGGTTTTGCCATCGCGACGGACTTCAATCTTGGACACATTGTTATGCTTAAACTCAAAAGGATTTTCGTTGTAGGCTCCGTTGAAGGCTGCATTGCTTACCATGCCAAGGATTAAACGTTTGGGTAGCTGTCCTTGGAACAGATGATCTTCGATCATAGATCGCTGTCCAGTGGGAATCGTGAACGTTTTTACTTCCACGCGACGTATCGGATACTTGGCGGTCGTTCTGCTCAACGTCTGACTGATGTCGTTTCCCACTTTAGGTAACACTTCTACGCGACGCACGTAGAGCCTGGCTTCTTGAATGATGGTTTTGTAAGTGGCATCAGCAGCAGCCATCAAATGGAAAGTGGCACTGCTGCGATTCAGTCTCAAGCGGATATCCACCCCGTTCAGCAAATACTTTTCTTGTAACCACATGTCCAAATGCAAACGATCCATCAGTTCTAAACTACGACTTAGATGAATTTTCTTTCGTCGTTCTACAAATCCCGTTGGATTTGAAGCATCCCCAGCAAGTGTAATGCCGTTGAACTTAGTCGCTTGGTCAGGTTTCCATACCACGCAAGCATCCAGATGAGTCTTCTTGGCTTCTTTTCCGTACGTCAAGAGATTTTCCAGGTACGCTCGGTAAGGGTAAGTATCCATGCTGCTGCTGACCAGTTTGTTATTCAAATACAAGTCCACTTCGCTAAACAAGGAATGCATGAAATTGTTGACGGGAGCTACTGCATCATCATTGTCTAGGTTAGCGTTGGGTGGTTCGATCACTTTCACTTTCAAGTACAAGTAACTGATATTCAGATCGATGTAATCTTCGGGCTGTCCTTTGATTTCAAACTCGATGGGAGCGGAATCGGTCAATGAGGAGACGGGATGAAATTCCACCCACTGGGATTCTTGCATGGTCAACATGGTGGGGGGCATGGCAAACATATCCAGTTCCGACTTGGAACAAGCACATGACTCTCGGTGCATCATTTTTTGTCTCTTTCTCAATAATCGAAAACGTCTAAGTCTCGAACGGTTCTTCTTTTCTTTGTCTTTCTAGCTTGAAGTCTGGTGAAAGGGTGTTTTCTTCGTCGTCTCTTTCTGCCTTGTCCTTGCTGAATGCTTGACTCGGTAGCGTGCAGGGCATTTATAGGTGTGTCTCGTCGGCCCAAAAGGTCTTTGCAGCAAGACATTTTTGCCTGCCCGCATGAAGGCTTCTTTAGGGTTTTGTTTGTCGATGATGACATTTTGGAGAAATTCTTTTCCTTGCGTCAGTGCCGCATCTTTCAAGGCGTGCAATGCGCGTGTCACCATCGGTTTCAACACCGGGGACACCGAACGAAAAGCCGATTTTAACATATCTCCTAAACCGTGTCCTCGCTGTCGAGCAACCCCTCGGTACACTGGATACATGACTTACGAGTCGTGAGAGAACCGTTTTCGAAAATGGAGTTTCACCGTGACTTTTCCTTTGGTGAATGGAATATTTTGTCCCAAATCTCCTTTTATAGTAATGTTGACCGTGTCCAAATACGACTTGCTGACAGGCAAATAGTGAGGATGTACAAATTCGCGGTGGACGTGGTAAGTGTTTCCACCTTCCTCGTCAGCGTTCGTGGCAGAATCCACTTTGAAAGGAATGACACGCAGTAACGGTACGGAGGTGCGTCCCACCACGTTGTACTCCACCACATCGGAATACACGAACATCAAATTCAGTCCTTGGTTCAGTTCTACCGGGGTACGAAATAACTTGCTAAAAGACTCGTTGTCGTAAACGATGGGTAATTCGTTTTTCTTGATCATGGCCATTCTCATGTTCATGTCTCCGCCCAACATGTCAAACAATTCTGGACAAAATAAGAAAGACATGATTTTACCCCCCTCAGGAAATTTCATCAGGAAGCGACGAGCTGTTTTGTGGTATTCCAGGGTGACACTTTTTTTTAAATACTCCAAAGCTTTCAGAAACACGCCATTAAACCTGGTGGCTACGGTGCTGACCAAATGTTGACCACTAAAATAATAGCCTGGGGGAATGAACAAGTGATAGATGGTCGACTTTTGATTTTGTGTACGGAATTTCTTGTCATATTTGACATTGGTATCCAACCACTGTTGCATTTGTTCGTCATGAACTTCCACATGAAATTTATTTTGATTGGGAAGGACATTTTGGACTTGGGTCGGGTGAATGATTTCCACTAAAGTCACTTCCCAATGGGCTTCGTGATCTAAGGGGATGCCCTGAGGTAATTTGGCCGTGTAACAGCACAAGGTGTTGTGGGGAAACACCTCCATGGAACTGTCACTGGGTAAGGTTAAGTAAAATTGGTTTTTGTGACTCATAATTCCAGAGTTCTGTGGCTGTCCGAGGGGTTACTGGACGTCAAAGGCGTGTCTCCGCTCAAAATGGGGTTGTTATTGTGGTTGGAGTGGTGACTGGCACTGCCACTGGACACAAGGTTCCCGTGGTTCCCGTTCGAGGTGAATTTCAGGGAGGGATTAGGAAGCAGGTAACCGATGCAACTGCTCAATAAAATGGTCCACAATTGTTTGTCTCCTTGTTGCAAACTCAAATTGGCAATGGCTGCTCCGATGACACAATACACCACGAAGATTTGGCAGAAAAAGACGATTTGCGTTTTAGGCACACGTTCTCCGCACCACACCCACAAGGGTTGTTTTTGTAAATCTTGCACAGAAGAACTGGGTGAAGGAGGAGTGGTCGACGTAGCTGCGTCTGTGTGAAAGGGCATGATGGTCACTTCTTTTTATAGTCGATGACTTGCGAAGCGTCGATCCAAGAATCAAAACTGGGTGGATATCCTTTCCAACGTACTTTGACTTCTTTGACACGTCGTTTGCCCACTTTACGGGTTCTGCGTTCGAGAATGCTTTCGATGTCGTACACGTCGTCTTCTTTTTTGGTGACACGTTCTAACTCGGGCAAATAAAACGTTCCTTTGAGCACTTCTCCGTTTATGTCTTCCAATTTATAGACGGTAGGATGACGGCCATGCACTCGTCCAGTGACACGAAACAGTTCGGTCGTCCATTTAGGTAAGTAACCTTTGTTGAAAGTGCGTTTGGTTTTGCCAATGCGCACCCAATCTCCTACGGTTAACTCTCCACTTTTCTTGGGGACAGCCCTCGTCGGAGACCTACCAAACAGGCGCTCAAACACCAACACTTCGTTCTCGGGAGTCACGTCTTGCGGGGCACGTCCGATGCTTCGATGGTAAGATTGGTTGTACGCATGCACCAGGTGTGGTAAGATGTCGATGTACTTCAGAATGTGGTGATGGGTAAAATATTTCCACATGCGTTCTTTCAAAGTGCGTTGAAAACGTTCCACGATGCTGGCTTTGGTTTCGGGATTCTCGGTGGTAAAAAAATGAATGTCACGTTTCTTTAATTCTTTTTGGAAAGCTTGGTTCAGAAATTCGGTGCCTTTGTCCGTTTGCCATCGAAGTGGGTGACGACCGCTTTGTTTCAACACCCGTTGCAGGGCTCGCACTAAATCGCTGCTCGATTTGGAAGTCAAGGGCACGACCCAGGCAAATTTGGAAAAGACGTCGATGACACAAAACAAATATTTGTGGCCACGATTGTAGCTGGCCAAATGAGAGACATCGGCTAAATCGGCTTGCCATTGATGATCGATACCTTCCACTCGGGTGCGACTTCTGGCAAACTTGCGTCGAATGGGTTTGTGTAAAGTGTAGGTAGCTTGTTCTTGTAACCATGGTTGCACTTGAGGTAAACGGAGACTTTTCAATCGAGTTTTGGCAGCACGATACAATTTTTGAATTCCTGCGTAACCTGCAGGATGCCAGGGATCGTAGTAAATGCTGGCTAAGACTTTTTCCATTTTTTATTTTTTTGTGTTTGTTTGTGTGTTAATAAGGCACCCACTCTTGGAAGATACTACTCTTTTTCTCTTGTGGTATTTTCTTGGATTGCAATGCTTTGCGTGTGCGACCGGCAATAGGTGTTGAAGAGGAGGATGTCTGAGCGGGGGAAATCGGTTCTTGTTTCACTTCTGTCTTCACTTCTGTCTTCACTTTCTTTTTCTCTTGTGATGAAGAAGGGGTGGCCATCATCTTTTTAATCCATCCAATTCTGGAGGTAGGTGGTGTTGTTAAATGTGTACTTTTTCTGGTGGAGTTTGAAACCCTTCTTCTTCTCTTTTTTCTGTCTTGGTCACTGGTACTGGTACTGGTACTGGTACTAGTGATGGTGCTGGACTTTTCATCAAGGTCTTAACATCTTTCAGAGTGGGTTGAGCTGTTTCGTCTAAAGCTTTCTGGTGAAAGAGTTGCAGTCGTTGCAAAAGTTGACCGTACTTTTGCGATTTTTCTGTTTCGGACAAATCTTGGCGATCCATCAAGGACTGCAATTCGCGTTGTAACTGGGACATCTCGCTCAAATGGGGATTGAGAGGTAAATGCGGGGTGTGTTGTTCTTGCCACCGATGGTATTCCATCCATCGTTTGTAAGGTACTAAAGCTAGTTTTCGTCCTTCCAAGGGGTTGTCAGGGGTCGATTCTGAAATTTTGGGACTTCCGAGGGCCTTTTTATCTTGCTCCCACCAGTCCTCCCAACATGGTTCCCAAGACTCCTTTCAGTAAGGGGCCTAACAAGAGAGGCAAAATGCCTCCACGTTGGACCAACATCTTCTTCTTTTGACGAATGGGAATTTTCTTTTGAACCATTTGGCGAAGAACGTGACGATGTTTGCTTAAGCATTGTTTCTGGTGTTTGGACAATGGGATCGTGCCTTTCAAGACGTTCAAACAGCATTCGCACACGGTATCGATGACCTCTTTGGAGGCCGATTGAATGATTTTTTTTCGTAGGGGTGGAGAAGCTTTGGACAGGACAGATAACATGTCCCGATGTTTGACTAAACGTGGTGGTAGTCCTTACCTTTTCTTTCCTTGGGGTTTTCTGGAGGGTGACATCTTTGAGTCTTCAGGAGCACCAAAAAAGCACTGATACCCCCGACTTGGTCACAGGCCTTTTTTATACTGGAACGCGTCGCCACTGATTGTCTTTACGTCGTATTAGTTTGAGGACAGGCATGACACGTCGTGCAGGGGTACGCAACGGACTAAATCGAGCCAGTTCTTGCTTGGACAAATCCAGTAAACTTTGTAACATGCCCGATCTTTCTTGGACTTTGATTTTGGGAGAAGGTACTTTGTGAGCAGCAGCCACTGCCGCTAAATTGGAGGGTCCTGCCACTGGGGAAGTTCTTTTGGGGGTCATCAACGGAGAAGTTCTTGGTGTGATCAACGTCTCCAAGTACTCTTCAGTTCTTGGTGTCATCAACGGAGAAGTGGATGAACGTGAGGCTGCCGGAGACACAGTCACTGCCGTGGCAGGTCGTGGTTTGCAAGTGTAAAGTTGCGTCCTGGCCGAAGTGCCTCTCTTGCGACTAGTTTTCTTCTGTGGACTTTTCTTTTTCTGGGGACTTTTTCTCTGTTTCTTTTTCTGGGGGCTTCTTTTCTTTTTCCGGGGTGGTGTCTGGTAAGAGGAGGGTCCCGCCACTGGAGAAGTTCTCCTTGGGGACCTGGTCTTTTTCTTTTTCTTCTTGGGGCTTCGTTGGACTTTTTTCTTGGGTATAACTTTGGGGGCATTAGGATCCCATCTTAAGAGAGAGCGAATGATGACCCTCCTAGAGTACCGCTCCCTCCAGGTTTCAAAATGATTTGTTTCTTGGTTTGAGTGTCGATGCGGGGATCGGCCAGTTGGACCAAAGCGACTTTGTTTCGATCAAAAAAGCGTTTGGTTTGATGAGGAATCTGAATGATTCCTTGGAGTATTTGACGTGCCGTCACCGTGAACCATCGTAAGACTTCTTTGAGACTAGCTTCTAAGACACGAGCTCGTATTTGTGGATTTTTTTCTCGACTGATGCCATACAAGGCACGAATCAATTTGACGGGAAGATGCGACTGAAGGGACGTCATGTTGACGTTGTGTGAGACAGACGAAAAAGGGTCTGAGGTTTTTATAGATTTTTTATGTGGAGTGAAATTAAGTCGAGGACGGAGACGTGTACAGGACAGGCCCTCCGTCTTGGCACCAGTGGTGAAACAAGTGGGTACGAAATCGCAAATCATCGGGAGTCGTAGGTTTCAAATCGACGAGTAAATAGGCGTGTGGAGTTTGAGTGGCATCGTCGTATGCCTGAGTCAGCCAAGGCGTTTCTAACTGTTTGGCTAAGACTTGCACTTGCGATTTATCTCGAGGGCTTTTAAACAAGACCACGTAATGCGCATTGAGACTGATGGTGCGATGGGCTTTACTTTGTTGAAACAAATTTTGGGTGATGTAAACGACACTGGCATTACGGTGATGCCCTTTGCGCGTGAACCACAGTTTAATTTCTTCTTCGTCTTCTCCTAACATGTCGTCGAAAATGACCAAATGGGTTTGACGGGAGTCAGAGACGATGCCGTCGTCTTCTTTAGGAATGCCTTCCACAAACACGATGGAATCGCCTTGACTTTCTCGCAAGAGGCTGTACGCCGATTGCCACTCTTTGTAACACCACACGATCCGCTGAGGTGGCCGATCGATCAAATGATGTTTATGTTCGATCAAACGTTTGACGAATTCGGTTTTGCCTGAACCGCTAGGTCCGGCAATGAGCATGTTAAAGGGATGGCGAAGATACAAAGCCTCCCAACTGGCACGATCTAAGTGTTCGTCGATGACTTTGACAGTAGAGGAAGAGGGAGCAGAGACAGCAGAGGTAGCCATAGTGTGAGAAATGTCACTTGTGACACGAAAACAAACAAGACAAGAGTTTATATGCTTTTTTCAGAACACGCTTATTGAATGTTTCAAATATGAACAACACGAAAGACAAAAATACATAAAACCCAAATAGTGATGTACAGGAATAAAAAACACATCAAAACGATCAAAGTGGAATATGAACAAGTCTCTGTACAACATGTTTTGGGTAACCAAGATGTCCTAGGGACAGTGTGTAATGTTCTTACAGTCTCTACATGAGGTATTGTCACACAAGTGACGTCCCGGAATGACCTTTCAGGAATGTCCATGACAGTCCTGTCCTGAAGCGAGTGGTTGTTCTCGGTGACGGGTTCTTCTGGCACTGTCACTAACACAGGTTGAAAAGTAACTTTTTTCCTTGAACAACTCTTGTGCATACTGGGCCACTTCTTGGGTCCAAGCCTCAAAACCCCCCTTTTTTCCAGTCACGAACATCTGTCCAATGAGGGTGTAAGTCACAAGCTACACACACATCGTCATACACGTCTTCGGTAGCTAAAAGTTGACGAATCTTTTTTTCCTGTTGAGGTCGAGAAGTATCCAGATGAAACCGCAAGGCTTTGAGCAAAAGGAGTCTTTCGTGACTATTTAAGGCCACGGGGGTATGGTAAGTACTGATCGTAAAGAGTCCACAAGGAATCGGCTGGTAAACGAAATCCCAGAAAACAAGTCACTAAAACACAAACCACTTGTCGACCCAAATTGAATGGATACAGTTCTTGTAATAATCGATGGTAATGATCCACGGTTTGAATATGGTCATTCAGTTCCTTCCACGGAATCTGTTCAATCACTTGTGACATAAGCCGTGGCATGGATTCCTGTTTTTGTACTCTCTTTGTTTCGGAAGCAATACACGTACATTCTACCCAGACATCTTCGTTCTCCAGAAGGAAATCTAGAATACTGTAACCTACAGTTCAAACTTCGATTAGAAGTTTTCTCTTCCACTAAGTAGATTCCATGTAACATATGTTGGTAATCCTTTAACTCGTCTTCCTCAATGCGTTGCTCTAGGTGAATCTCGAAGTAACCAAAATGATGAACATTTCGTTCATTCACTAACTCACTAACAAGGTGTGACCACTGAAACAATTTCTGACGAATCAGTCCTCTTATACCATTCAGGTACCAGTGGTTAAAGATCTGGTGACGTAACGGATGCAATTGTTCTTTACGTTTGACTTGTATTTTCACCAGCTCTCGGTAAATCCTTTCTCTCAACTCCTCAGGCAAGCCCAAAATGTTCTCTTGTAAAGTATCCATAAGTATATACACTGTTTTTGGAATCCTTGGGTGGTGGCCAATAGCCTCGTTTACCTTTGTGCCTAATGTAATATCCACTCATAATCAGTCTTCTTGTACTTTGAAACAGAGCATAATTTAAAAACGGTTGAATAACTTTGCGTTTGCGTTTCACTTGTATTTTGATCAGTTCTCGGTAAATGCGTTCTCTCAACTCCACAGGCAAAGCACGAATGTTCTCTAGCAAAGTATCCATGAATAGGTCATACTAAATCCTCTTTGGTCTGACACAAGAAATGTACTCTTTGCACAAACATGGTTTTACTTCAGTGTCGAATTTAAATCGTTTAGTCACTAATTTACACATTACAATTCGTTCAGAAGTTTCCTCTTTCACTAAGTTGACATTGTGTTCAAGATGTTGGTAATTCGTTAACTCTTCCTCTGGAATTCGATGCAGTAAGTTTACAATGATGTAGTAGATAGAATCGTCCATAACAAACCAATCCTTTTTAAAACTAGGGGATCGTTGATCAATGTCTGTCCAATGGAACACTTTCAATTGAATCAGTCCTTGTATAGCCTTCAGGTACCAGTGGTTCAAACACCGGTGACGTAACGGATGCAATTGTTCTTTACGTTTCACTTGTATTTTGACCAGCTCTCGGTAAATGCGTTCTCTCAACTCCACAGGCAAAGCACGAATGTTCTCTTGTAAAGTATCCATGAACAGATTATGGCAAGTTACTTCAATGTCTCGGTCCCACTAAGGGTAAGTAATGACAATTCGGTGACCATCGAGCATGTTCTATGTAGGCCGAATCTTGCGGTTCCCAGTGGTGAAGTGACACACCGCAACTGAAGCACTTGACTTTATCTCCTTCGCCCAAGTAGAAAAATCCGGCTCTGGCTAATTCTTCGGGGGTCGGTCCTCCCAGATACTTAGGCCATTTTCCTTTGAACGATTGAAGACGATTTTCAAAGTCGCAGTATTCCGACAAACGCACAGGAAACGAATATTCGTCTTTCACAGGTTCGTTTCGATGAGGGTTGGGCGACATGAACAGGAGTTTGCTAAGGGCTTGATGACATCCGTAGGGGGGTAGACGTGAAGGTGAACATTCCCCTTTAAAACGAAACCCAGTAAAATGTCCAAGAGGACGAGCGGCATCACTTTCGCATCCCTCAGGTTTGACACGCACAGCATCACTTTCCATGATAGAGGTAGTGAGAACAAAGTTCCCATGATGCTTTACGGCATCGCTAAGGTCACAGCGTACATCATCGTACCCATCGCAAGGCTCACAATCGCATTCCACTTCAGAAGCCTCACATTTGAATTGTGCCTTTCTAAACAACTTGTTATGTGTTTCTCTGAAAGTATTCATCTTGTTCGCTCGGTCTTGGTAGTCACAATGAACTATCGATCTTGTCTAGGGTTCCTTTTTATACACAGACCAATACCGACGTGTCCATACGGTAAGGTGAAATGATTGGGAAGTCGCACTCGCTTCTGGTACACGATTTGATAAACTTTTTCCAAGGGCCGACTGACGATGTGATGAGTGGGTAAATGTACAATCTTGTTCGGTTGATAGGTGGTCACTTTAAAGTTTCCATCCTCTCCCGATTGCAAGGCTTCTTTCAATACCCCAAAGTTGACCACACGACTGGTACGATAATTTAGAGTCAGTCCTTTCACTTTGCACTGTCGTGTGCGCTTCTCCTTGTTTGTCCCGGTATTCGTAGCCGTAATTTTTGGGACCGCCACTGACGAAACTTAGAATCTTGTCGTCGGGATGCTCGTCTGTCCAGGCTCCTACACGGTCTCCTTCGATGTTAGGGTGCTGTTGACTCGGGTGATGGATGTAAATGCAACTGTCCGTGTCAAAGTACAGGACGCGTTCCCCTAACAGTTCTAAAGCTTCGTACAATTTTAAACGAGCATGAGCTGTCACGTAAGCCGCAATGATGACATTTCCAAAAGGGTCGTCTTGTACAAAGTCCAGATCTTCTTCGTAATTGACCAAGATCAAATCCTCGCGAACGACGTCCACGTGTTTCATGTATTTGGTTTTGTCGTGAATCATCTGGAAGTAGCGGGAAGGTTCGGTCAAATATTCCGTCTTGGGTAAACACGGTCGTTGTGCCATTTTACCCCACAAGCAGTTTAACATCACTTTGGCAAACGATCGCCTGCCTTCGTTTTTCTCGATGTGGTCTAAAGAGATGCCTTCTTGTTCATAGTATTTCTCTTTGAATTGTATTTGGTCTTCGGGAGTGTGACACCAGGAAGGATAGCCGCTGGCTTTTTGTTTCAGTTTCAAAAAGGCATCCACGTAGTCAGCGAAAATGCCTTTCTGACTGGGATCACCCTTGTGGTATTGTTGTGTCTTGGGAAAGTGGCAAATTTCGTACACTTCTAACAGTTGGTATCCCATGTCCAGAGCTTTGAACAATTCTACGCTGACCCAGGTTCCCGTCAAGGCACGTTCTTCCTGGGTGTGCTGACAAGGTTGGTCTTGGTTGCACGTTTCGGCACAAGTACGGCACAATGGAAACATCACTTTGCCTTGACAATGGTGAGGTAAGACGGGATGGTATAGGTTCGTGGGAGGCAAAACTTTACACTTGATCAAGCCTTCGTATTGTCGAATGTTTTTCAGGTCGATGTGTTCCGTGAACAATTGCGGGTGCCCTACAGGAAAGCGACAATATTTGCACACGTAGGGATACAGCGAACACACGTCCAAGTATTTGATTTCTTCTCCTTTCTCTTCGTCGGCTTGGTACAGCAAACAGGTGGCATTGGTCCTTCCTCCGTACAAACTATCCCTCGGGTTCAGCGGGTCCATGAACTGGTAACTTTCCACGAGGCGTTTAAACTCGGGATCGGTTTTCATACGGTGATCGTACACGTGTTCCCACATTTCCACCACTTGGTATACTTCCTGTTCCAACTTTAGGCGCCGCTGACAAGTGGCCTGGTACAAGTCTTCCATGGTTCGTTGTAAAAACTGATTTTTAGTGCTACGATCAGGGTAACAGACGGGACATCCGTGAAATAAACAACCGTTAAACTCGTACACGATCTTGGGGTTTTCTAAGTCCCAACCATCTACCGAATACGTTCCGATGGTCTTTTCACCCCCTCCGTTGCGGGCATGCTGAATCCATTTGTCTTCCTTGTCGCACAAGTAATGTAACCAACGTAGGGTTTTGACCGAGTATTGACGTTTGACAAAGTTAGTCGTTTGAGGACTGATGACAGCTACGGTGTTTTCAGGCATGAATCGTTGTCTGTACACTAAGGAACACGCTTTGGCAATGGTGCAAGCTTCTTTCAAAGGATCGACCCCTCCGTGTTCCATGAACGGTTCTCGAAATTTTCCACAGCAACGCCGTAAAATGTCCACGTCGGAACGACAATACTTTAGCATTTCTTCCTGAAAGTCGAAAGGGTCCGAGGCGTGAGCCTGGTACCAAGCGTAGAAAGCTTCTCGTTGTTCGGTACGCATGTTGTCGGGGTCGTAATAGTGAGCCTCAGGCAAATGGGGTAGAACGGCGTGTTGATTGGCTTCCGTATTGAAAAAGTGTGGAAAGTACCCTTTAGCCATTTCTGTCATTCCAAACGTTTTAGGCATTCGGCTCAAAGGCATGGCCAAATAGCTCATCGAATCTTTAAACTGTACTTGTCCCACTTGCATGAAAATGATTTTGGCTCCGTTCAAAGTCACTTTAGGACGCTCGGTGCCTTGTTCCGTATAGTATCTGAGAAGAAACTGTCCATCGTATCCGGAGAAATTGTGAGCCATCGCAAATTGCCTTTCTTCTTGTGACCGTCCTCTTTCTCTGGTGGGGGTTGGTATTTTTGCACGTAGCATTGGTGTTCCAAGTCCACGATGTGGTGACAAATGTGACATTTTTTCTTTCCTCGACATACGTGTGCCTTGGCATTATTGGTAAGCATGCCTTGTCCACACGTAGGGCACACTCTCAGCAGTTGACAAGCACATTTCTTCTGTGAACCTTGCGTCTTCAAATGTTGTTGGTAACAGGTAGGGCTGACAAACGTGCGCAGACAAGTTGAACAAGGCACTGGTCCTTCGCTCAGTCAGGGTGGAGAGGCCAAACATCCTGGGCATTTCGATCCACAATGTTTGTGTTGCTCTCGATTGTTATAACCACGGTCACATTTCTCACAGTAATATCTGTATCCCAGGAATCCGGTGATAGTGGTAATGGTATCGAAATGGTCATCGTGATAATAAACATGAATGTATTTGCCGTCCTTAAAATCTTGGCCTCGAAACAACAGAGGCCCGCGCATTTCTTGAGGGTGCACTTTCAAGGTGTATCGTGGAGCTAGGGCATCTTGCAATTTTTGCATCTCAGGAATGCCACAGGGTGTGTCTTTGGACAGTCCGGCTTGTTGTAACAGGAGTTCTGCTTCGTTTCGTTGTTTGGCTCCGTCGGATTGTTGAATAGTTCTCCAGGTTCTTTTCCATTCTACGGTGTCGTTCTTGTTGGCATAGGTTCGTCCCACCACGATGGCACGGGCTAAACACATATGATCATGAGGGTTGTGAATTCGGACGAGACTCTTTTTGGTGTTGCGAAGGTCGTCCACCAATAACATCTTTTTGCGTCCAGTCCCTTGAGGAGGAGAGACGTGGGTCATGTCCAGTGTGGCTTTTCCATCGGTGATGTCAAACTGATCATTAGATTGTTGCACGTGTTGAATCTTGTCCATGACTTTGGAAGCGGTCAATTCTGCAGGGATGCTAAACTCGATCCAAACAGGGGATTTCAAACCGTCGTGTTGTATGGAAAGTCTCAAGCGATCGTCTTCTTTGGGTTGACATTATCGCTTGAGTGTGGTGAGCAAAGAATCCCACACCCCAGTGATAAACACTTCTGCTTTCTCTAACGGCACTTCAGCCTTGAAATCTTTAAACTTCACCGTGTATTTGTAAGCCGTGGTTCTAAATTTTCTAGAGGAGCGCTTTTCCGTCTCTCGAATGGAATAGTATTTTTCAGGGTTGACTAAGGGTGGTGAACTTTGTTTAGAGGGTTCGGATTCTGGTTCACTCATGTCCTCTTCAAAATCACTGGCATGAATTTGTGCCAAGATTTCAGCCCTGGTACGAGGCGATAGATCACGTTTCTGCCTCTTACTTTCTTCTTCTTCTTTCTTCTCGAATGAATAGGATCGTTTCATCTTGAGTGCAAAACGTCAAATGACTCAAGTTTAAACACCATAGACTAATTTATAGTCATGGCAGACCAGCGTATATAAAAGGGTGTGTGTCTTGTCCTTTCACTATTCATTTCACTCTCAAGCCGAGCACAACGATGGAAGAGACTAGCCAAATCGAACGTTTCGTCAGAGCTTTGCGAGGGGTCATTAGAAAATTCTCTTCAGACCAGCCCACGGACTACTCTCCTTCCTTTCGAGATAAAAGTCAAGATACTTGCTATATCTGTCAGAAGAAAGGGCACTGGTCTTCAGAGTGTCCAGACCGTCAAAAAAGAAAAAAAAAGGGCTAAAAAAGACAGAAGTCAAGATACCTGTTATTATTGTCAAGAAAAAGGACATTGGTCTCCAGATTGCCCAAAAAAGAAACAAGAGGAGTCAGAAGAAAAGAGGAATTCTTCAGAAGAAGAGAGGGATTCTTCAGAGGAAGAGAGGGATTCTTCAGAGGAAGAAGAGGAAGAAAGAAGACAATTCTATTTACAAGAGGCAAAGAAACAGGAGAAGAAAAGAAGAAGGGAAGAAAATGAGGAGAAAGAAGAGGAAAAGAGGGTGAAGAAATTCAAAAAACAGAGAGACTAAACAAGAAGAAAGAAGAAGTAAATGAACTTTTAATTAAAGTGATCTGTTGTGAATTGTGAATTGGATTGTAACAATGGATAAAAGAATAAATTAATTATATAAGGTAAGTGTCTTTGAGTTATGATTTTAAAATAAGAACGTACACTCACGCACTCATACAAAAACACGTACTATAGGGGTAAAATGGTTTTTTTTTTGAGTCATTGGCAAATTGAAAAGGCTATCTCTTTTCGAGAAATGTGGGTGGCCCTGAAAAGGGCCTTTTTTTGGTGTAGGGGTGAGTTTAAGCAATCAACTTTAACTGCCTTAAGCCTTTGCCACGGCCAAGGCCTACTTCTGGACTGCGTAATGTTGATGATGATTGGGTTGAAATCACTAAGGGTGGTACGGTAGGCTTAGTCACAGGGTTAACGTGTTTAGCTCGGGAAGGTCGTATTCTCTTCGGTCGTAATAAAGAAGTCTGATACATTTGTTTCAGACTTCTTAACTCCGCTAAAATGTCCAACAGTAGCGTGACCGTTTGATTTTCACCCTCTTGTTTCTTTGCTGCTACTTCTTCTTGCTGTTGTTGCTGTTGTTTTTTTCTTACCTCTTCTTCTTGCTGCTGCTGCTGTAGGAGAAAAGCTTGTTCCGCTTCCTTTTGTCGTTGTATAAATTTCTCCAGTTCTTCTTTCTGTCTCTGTCTAAAATTCTCCACTTGCGGTAATGAAGAAGGTAACGAAGGTTCCGGAACAAATTCTTGCGAGGTAAGAAAATCCACAAAATCCCAATGTACCTCTTCTGAAAGTAAGTCCGGGTTCCCTTGGGCGGTCTCCCCTGCTGGTGCACCCCAATGGATCGTTTTCTGAGTTTCCGTCATGTTGAATCACTGTCGCATAGATTGACTGTACACAAGCGCTAGCGAATCTATATAGACCACGTGACGTCACAGACTGCTCTCTTCGGATTGGATGCGGGCTGACTGAATTTTGTAACGCGTGTTCGAATTGGTGAATGAACTCAATCCGTTTCAATCCTTCCTCTACCTATAAATAAGCGCAGTTCACTGCATTGATTCACCTGTTCTCGTCGCTTCAAGATGTGGACCACATTCGAATCATCCACCCTTGTGTCTTCAATGATGTTTAGGACGGACATGCTCATGTATGTCCGGTCCAAGTGGATCGTTGTCGACAAGTCAGACACCAGTCTGTGATACGAAGAGTGTACGTAGAAAGACAAGGTTGCCTCAAGAGGACACTGATTTATGGCCCTCGAGTAAGACGCAGCTTGAGGACAAGAAGATGCCGCAGATGCCCTTTATGTCAATGGATACATTAACATAAACCCAAAGGCCCTTTTCAGGGCCACCCATATTTCTCGAAAAGAGAATGACTTTCAATTGCCTACCCCTTTTTAAAAAAATTTTTTTTTTTTTAAAAAAAAATAAAAAATAAAAAAATCCCATATTCAATTTCCCTTGACGCTAGACAGTCCCACGATTTTTCTCCATATTCAATTCCCCTTGACGCTAGAGTGGCCCAGGGTTTTTTCTCCATGTTAAATTCCCCTTGACGCTAGAGTGGCCCACGATTTTTCTCCATGTTAATTTTCCATTGACGCTAGAGTGGCCCAGGGGGGGGTCTATAATGCTAATTCCCATTGACGCTAGGGTGGCCCACTTCACTACTATCATAACACCCTCCATTGAACATGCCACCTTCTGGCATTTTAAAATCTATCTTACCCTTCTGGGTTACAATCTCTTGAATTTGACGGATACTTACTAGCTGATTATATGCCTATCAGATCTTCAGGCGTTAGGTCTGAAATGCATAGGACATGAGGAAATACCTTTCTGTTTGTTCAGCAACCATTCCAATCTTTAAATTTAATACCCGGACGATAACAACCTAAACAAACTTGATTCCACAGTCTCTTTATGGCCTCGGTGGTTCCCTCAGGGAGCTTTCCCTTAACAATAATAAGCTGAAGACACTATACAAGTGTGTGTTGCAGAATTTCACTCAGCTTCAGAAACTGGAACTTAAAGAGAATGAATGGATCTGTAACTGTCATTTTATATGGCTATATGACAGAATATGTAGAGGGTCATTTCGAAAGAATTTTTTGTTCAGTGCACCACACCAACAGAGTATAAAGGTAGGTATCTAACAACTTTGTCTCGAAGTGCACTAGTGTGTAGTGATTACTATTTCCGGCCGGAATGTCCCATTTGGTTATATATAATCATTACCACTTCGTCCCAGACCTCTCTCCGGCTGACTATGTCAGTCATTGACAAATATCTTTTATCTGGCTATCTGCTGGAGGTCATGAACTTGCATAACAGAACTAGCAACATAATAAAGTTTCAAATTGACTTGAATTCGTATATATTGACTGAATTAAGACTGAGGACACCATATTAAATCTGCCTACTACTCGTGATCAGTGAAATAGTTAAAGCTAATCTGGAATCATGCAGGGCCTTTGAAATCCCAGATCTATTATCCTCAAAGTAGCACAAACCGACACATCAAGGGCAGACAATTTCAGAAACACCAGTAATTTTCAAATCTTTGGCAATAATTGGAGCTGTTGCTTTTATAATTATTGTACTGACCATCATAATAATACTATTGAAGACGCCTAGAAAGAATACAGGTTAAGTTAATGCTATTAGTCATACCACAACAGTGTGATAGTGGCTGTACAAGAGAGGAAAGCTTTCCAAAATCTTTCTGCAACTCTTATTCATCAAATGCAAATGTTCATAAATAAAAATGTACTTTTTGTATGTCCAGAACTAACCCTTGCTGATCATGAAAAACTAAGGGAGAGGTTTAAGCACCTTTTAAATACTTGTTGTGACAATGATGTACGAATCACATGGTCATGTCTGTGTATGAAACTTTGGTCTCCTAGCACCCCTGAGACTGAGGGACCTTAAACCGGGCCATCGATAATATACACGGAAGTAGACCCAAGCCAAAATACATCCAGTGAAACCTGGGACAATGAAGAAGAAACAACAAGAAAGATCCCATATACCCATACAAATGTGACTCAAGGTTCTGCAACACAATGTTAAAGTACTGAGATGTATTCCGAGATAAACGACGCTACTATGGATATTGCTATGACAGGGAAAGGTTCAAAATCAGACTTATCAATAATAAAGTAAACGGAATCAATGACAGGAGACGCCACATTAACTTCACTGCCACTTCTTTTAGAAGCATCAAGGCAACGATTATTCATTCCTGAATCAAAGAAAAATGGTTAACAAAAATGAAAAACACAAATTGGTGGTTTGAAGACCCTAGGACGGAAGAAAAGAAGCAAATCAAGCGAAGGATTGTTGGATAAATAACCAAAAGATGATGAGGTAGGACAATGTATTCAATTGAGTGATTCTGAAAGCTTACACAAGAAGAATCCTGAACTCATATCCACAAATACAATCAAGACCAACCATATCAGTGTGACACAAATTACAAAGATTTCACAAAAAAAAACAAAGTCATATTTTAAACCAAGAGTGAGAGTGATGACAATGCTTGCAACACTTTTTCTTGAAGAATATGCAAATTATTTGAACTCATAATAACATAAACCCTTTTTAAAAATTGAAGCCACATGCTAGCTGCAAAATTAAAAAAAAAAAAAGATAAAGTAAAACAAATCGAACTGTTCCAATAAATTTTAAAATGAATCTTAATGCTAACGTTATTAGTTAATTAACTTAAAAATTTCAGTGAGAAAGTATGCCCATGTCCCAATTTTAGAAGACGACTCAACTTTTGAATAAAATCTCAGCTCAGAATTTCGCATGCTACTTATTTGTAAACAAATATTGATTAACATTATTAAATCTTTGTTTTAAAATACGCTGGTAACTTTTTAGGCTTAAAAATGAAATTATGACTGTAAATTTGACTTACAATTTTTTTTTACAAACGGACAAAAGTTTGAGCTAACCACAGTCTAAAACTGATAATTTTGATGAAAATGGGATCAGGAAGACCATATGCACTCCAAGAAAAGGTGAGTAATTAAAGGGAGCGATATAGCGTCAATGGAAAAATACATTAGAGACCCCCTTGTTCCTGTATAGAGTCAAGACTTTTCAGATCACCCTGGGCACGTTTAGCGTCAATGGGAATTGAACATGGGGAATATTGGTCCTGTATAGCGTCAAGGAAAAGTGGGGTTGTTGTATAGCGATAATAGGAATGGAACAGGTGAGATGACGTCACAGTACTGAACATTGGTAACAATGTAGCAAGGGGCTGACCTCAGTTGGGCGGAACACTGGCAACAACGTTGCAAGTGGCTGACCTGAATACGGGCTACTCTAGAGACGGAAAAATACAAGAGAGATATAGACATATATAACACATACAACACATCGGCATATATTGATACCATAGGGAAAATGAAAACATATAAGGAAATACATCCTTGGAATTTAACACGGGGAAATTCAACATGGATGGGTCTCTAGAGGGACAAAGGAAAGTTTAACATAGGTTGGGACTGTCTTGGGACAATGGGTAAATTGTACAGGGTCTGTCTAGGGACAAGGATGGTAGAGGGCCAAACACAACAGAGACAGAGATAGACATATATTAATACAAGTCCGAGATTTATATATAAAGCATTACCTCGACCTGAAAGTATGTTGGCGGTGTTCATAAATCTGCATAATTGTAATGATGCTATATATAGCTATAATCAAGAAAAAGACCAACGCCAAAATGGATGTGACTAAAAGTAACGCTAAAACAACGAAATTGTCCCTGAATTTAACGGAGACTAAACATATCCCTGAACATTAGACTGCATTTGTTTAGGCTAAAATGGATAAAACTAGTAACTATTTATAGTCTCAACTTGTGTGACGATCGTGGATAAACACCCATGCGTCTATTTATAGCTATAACCTGTTGAAATTCCTATGAAATCCCAATATCTATCTATAAATACAACTTGTGGAAATTCCTTTGGAAAAACCTACTATTTATTTATAGCCTCAACTTGTCTGACGTTCGTGTTTAAAAACCCTAGTAACTATTTATAGCTACAACCTGTCGAAACACCCAAGTCTATATTTGTGGTCTCAAAATGTCCAGCCTCAATGACGTCACTGTACTGAACACTAGGGGAATAATGGCAACAGTGTTGCAAGTAGCTGACCTGAATACGAGCTACTGTAGGTAGGTAGGTAGATGAAATATATTTGATAGGGATAAAGGGAGTTTTGTAAAGACAAACAAAGACCAATACATACACACACAAACATACACGCGCACACATACATACACACACAAACACACACATCACACGAGAAGAATAAACTAACCTCAAATATAATATTCACACAGAAGGGAAGAGGAAAAAACCAATATTAATTATCCACACAAAATTACGCGAACGCATGCACACACACACACACACACACACACACAGAGGGAAGGAGAAAAAACCGCAATATAACAAAATTACCGCAATATTTACTATCAAAACACCCAATATCTACTATCCTCACAAACGTACGCGCACGCATGCAAACACACACTCTAGCATCCACACAGATGGGAAAGGTAATAAAAACCATATCTACTATAAAAATACCTTACAAACTCCAAATATAATATCCACACACGGAAAGAAAGAAAAAATACCATCCACACAAACGTACGCGCACACATACAAGCACACACTCTACTATCTAAACACACCCTACTATCCACAAAAACGTACGCGCATGCATACAAACACACAAATGCCCACACACACCGCAGAGGGAATAAGAAACACAAAACCAAAATATACTATCCACACAGAGGGAAGAGGAAGAAAAGCAGACACACACTCTACTATCCACACAGAAAGGAATGGTAAAATAAGCCAATATTTACAATTTTTAAAAAATCCCCAATATCTACTATTCACACAAACGTACGCGAACGCATGCATACACAAATTCTATTATCTTAACAAACGTACGCGCACGCATACAAACCCCAAATCTACTATCCACACACGGGTAGGAGAAGAAAAAAACACAGCAAATATACTATCAACACAGAAGGGAGGGAAAACAAACCCCACATATACTATCCACACAAACGTACGCAGACACATAGAAACAAACACACACACCACAGATGGAAGAAGAAAATCAAACCCAAAATATACTATCCACACAGAAGAGGAGAAGAAAAATAGACAAAATATACTATCCATACAGAGGGAAGAGGAAACAAAAACCAAACCCAAATAAACTATTCACACAAACGTACGCGAACGCATACAAACACACACTCTACTATCCACACAATGCACGCGAACGCATACAAACCCCAAATATACAATCCACACACACACGGGAAGAAGAAAGAAAAAACAAATATACTATCCACACAACGTACGCGAATGCATACAAAACCCAAATATAATATCCACACACACGGGAAGAAGTAAAAACAAACCCCAAACCCAAATATGCTATCTACACAACGTACGCGAACACATACAAACACCCAACCACCCACACATAATCACATCAGGAAAGGAGTGAGTGTTTATAGTCACACTACTCCACATTTAAACAAATTGGCAACTTGAATATGCCTCTTTTGTAGAGTATTGTGGTAGCCCAGAGAAGGGCTGTTGTTTTGAAATCCAGATACACCTGGTTAATAATGACACCTACCAGGCCGGGCACCATCGACACATCGACGACTCCAATCATTATTCCAATTGATCTGAGTGGTTGGAAGAACAGAATGGGGATGAGTGGCCTCATCATCCAAGTTTTCACTTTGTGGAATAGTGAAGACTTCCCTCCTTCTCCTACGCCACACCCGTGGATGATGACGTTCTGGTGCTGGTAGTGGCTGCGGTGTTGGTACTGGTTGTAGTGGTTGTTGTGGCTGTGGCTGTAGATGACGTCGTACTGGTTGTGGAGGCGTCCTCACTTCAGGCTTGACCTTACACAGATTCCTTAGCATGAGGTGAGGCAGGATTCTTTCTTGTTTCTCTTTCTTTTTTTCCCTCTCCTCCTCCTCTTCTTCAGGCCTGGCACTTTCCTGGATTGCCTCCATCTCCAGCTTATTCAGGAGGCGCCAGGCATACTCCAGGTACATTTGCTGTTCAAACAATTTTGCAATTATTTTACTCATTCTTCGTAGTTCACGAATCAACCACGGGTAGGCAGACTTACGAACGCTTTCGTTTTATATTTGTGAAGCGCGGACGTGAAGGAAAACGTCTCCCGTTACCAAAACGAACAAGACCCATATTATCACAAAAACATAGAACGCACTGACCTAAAAGAAACACTCGCTATATTTTGATAAGCTACGGAAACGAAGTGCTTATAGACATACTTCTTTTTTACATAAAAAAGAAACGAAGTGCTTATAGACACACTCCTATTTTTTAACCTACTAACATGCAATTAGCAACTGAACTAGTATCTCCTTTCTAGAGTTTTGGGGTTGCCCTGAACTTGTTGTCTTTGTGGACGGGGAGTTATGGCAATATTTTATCGTCTAAGATTGCGTCCCTTTCTGGCTGCAGGTGTTCCCACATGATAAGGACTGCTTCTTCGGAAAGAGAAAGAGAACTCTTTCGTGTCTACAAGGCAGTCGACAAATTCTCTGGCTACTGCTGTACTTCTCCGTCCACTCTTCTTGCTCTTTCTTGATTTCCTCTCTGAATAGCTGATCTATCAGGTCTTCGGTCACTTTCAACTTTCTGACATTCTCTATCTCTTCAGCGTTCGGTCACGGTGTAAATTCATGTAAGCTTCGTTCAGCTTGGCTAGTCTTGAACACAACTTCATAGAAGGACGAGTCAACAATGGTTGGTCAGACTAGTTGGGTGGCGCTCTACAGTTTCATATTTTGCACAGGGTTAGAATTTTAAAGAAAAAGAATTTCCCCGACTTTCCTCACTGGTTATTTAAAAATAACCTTATATATCTTTGGTATAATTGAATAAACCTTTAATTCCCTTTATTTTGGTGTATGATTGATGGGTATAATATGGTTTATAGAGTATACAGCTTGGCTTTACTCCAGATGTGCACCTTTCAAAAAAGTACAAGCTCCATTTGGTCATTTTCACTTCCTGAACTGCAGAGGTAAATTGTATAAAAAAGAGCCGATAACTTTTTTTTTACATTTTATATATTTGGTAATTCATTCATTGCACTTTCAGAAACTGGTATTGTATAGTCTGGCAAAATTCATTTTCCCTATTTTAATAGCTGCTTTGGATAGTGTACTTTAGACTAATTCAGGCTGATTTGTTAGCACAAGGTAGCAGTCATTTTATTTAGCAGTGTGCTTAGATCATGTACAATTTCCAAAAGTACAATATCCAAAGAAATATCATCCACATTACATTAATGTAGCATAGAGGTATGCCAGCATTCTATCCATTGTGCATGTTTTAAATGCAAACAACTTCAACTTACATGCGTCATTCTCTCAAAAGTACATAATAACTGGTGAGCGCCCCGTTGGTCGGTCGGTGGTTTTGATTTAAGTCGTTTTCGCCCATACGTGCATGTACGACTGGCTAGTGCCCAGTTTAGGGCTGATCGATTTTTTCGAGGGGGAAGGAATGATGCCACTTCCCCCAACGCATTAGTGCACTCATAGAGTGCTGATTGATTAGCCGACAGGTCGTGGGACAATATGTCCCTTTCGACCTGTATCAAAGGCTATCTCGAATGGGATTGGATCCAACACGGATTCAAGGTAAACAAATATATGTGATTCGGTATTACTGCAGAATAAGACGTCTCGTCTTGAATGTCAAGTTAGGTATTGTGGTTTTAATTTTGAACGGTGATCAAAGGATCATATTAGGTTAACAATAATATTATCGAGTCGAGATTTCAAGCCAAATTGAAATCTCTTAATAAGAGGCAATGGTTAGATAGCCCTGAAAAGGGCTGAGGTTAATCCTCATCAGGAAACAGTAGACCCTTCAGATGCTTGGGTGGTCAAAACTCCCATCTGTCACCCTCTTCTTTCACCACGATTTTCGGGCAGATGATATCCCCGATGGCCAAGTGTTCAAATGCAGGTGTTATCTTGAATTTTGGGGTTGCCATGCTGTGTACCTCAATCACATCATTGGCCATCAATATCACTAGTGGTATCGGAGTCAGATAGAATTCATCATTTAGTTTGTGGAGGATGCATGCTGCTTTCAGGAAAGGTGTTTCATGTGGTGAAATGAACCTTCTCCGACGTTCTGTCTTTTGGTATTTGCCAACCATCCGTCCTATGTGTTCAATGAGGTTCAGTGCACTAATTCGGTCAGCCATCATTTAGTTTGTGGAGGATGCATGCCATCATGTAGCATATTCAAATTTGTTCTTCCTGGTCAAATATGTTGTTGTTGTTGTCGTTGTTGGTGTAGGGTTTAAAGCCATTTTTCAGCACACGATATGCTATAAATGGCGGCCAGTATTAATGGTGGAGGAAGAACCCGGGAAAACGCGGGAAAGAACCACCGACCCACGAGAAGCTACTGGCAAGCTTTCTCACATACCCACTTTGGCTGAATCCGAGACTCGAACCAACGCAGAGATGAGATGGCAGTGATCCGTAACGGAGAGCGCTTTAGACCATTCGCCACTCGGGGCCCCCGGTCAAATATGTAGTTGACCCCCTCTGCACTTTGTTTGGCTGTAGGTCGGATTTTCCGTCTTTGTTGTTGTTGATAATGCTGCTGCTGCTGCAATTGTCTTGGTTTGTCATGTTCTGGAAAGCACAGAGAGAGTGAACCCACCTCAAAAAATCTGAGCAAAGACGTCTATACAGCTTACCTTAACGGAGGAAGGTTCCATTAAAAAAAATATAGCTTTCAAAAGGAAGGCTCCATTGGAGGGATGGGGGGCGGGAATAAAGTCTATACGGGTTATCTTCATGGAGGTCTCACTCGCTGCTGCTATCCAAAACTTTTATCAAGACCTATACGATATCGTGTTCGGGGGTCATGTAATTTTATTCTTATAAATTCATGCAGGGCTGAATGAGCCTGACTAAATCAATTTCTAAACTTAATTATATCCATATCACCGCTACACGAAGTC
The DNA here is from genome assembly GCA_028554795.2 of Sinohyriopsis cumingii. NCBI lineage: Eukaryota > Metazoa > Mollusca > Bivalvia > Unionida > Unionidae > Sinohyriopsis > Sinohyriopsis cumingii. The sequence goes on from CM068842.1 coordinate 31,984,700, forward strand.
TAGTGAATATTTCGCAGAGTATGTGTATCAACTCCGTTAAATACAACTAAAATATTACAGTTATCTCTGATCACTTTAGGTATTTGCGTATACCACTGCGTAACATAAATCACATCCGTGTTTTGATGCCTGCCTCGAGAAAATATCCGAGCTGGATTTGACTGTTTGTCTAGCATTACATCGTCATATACAAATAAATTGTTAATAAATCCATCAAGGTCATCTACGGATACCGCTTCATTAATATCAATAATAAATTCATTAATGTCTTCGTTTAACAACTTTGCATTTTCATTAAAATCATTAAGTACTTCGTAACATCGTTGATCATCAACTGATGGAGCAACTAAATACAATTTATGCCATTTGATCCACTTCATTATTAGATTAAGTAACAGTTGTATTTTGCCAGACCCGGATGGGCCAATTATAATCATTTGGACAGAATTTGGTAGCGCTGGATAATGCTTGACCGGCTCTTGCTTTCGTGTTTCTGAAAAATCAATTACATCCATGATGTAGAAATATAATAAATAATATGGATTTATATTATGTGAAATGCAGGGCGTGTACTCCCACAAGTGGACTAACAACTACAACTACGAAAAATAAACGACAAGCACTTACGGGTAAGTGTGAACGATGTGGTACCCCCCAAAATAAGTTTATTTCCGCTGACAAAACAACGGGCAAGACTAAAAATATAAGGGAGGTGATATTGCCGCGCATTTAACAAAGTTACCAGGAACACCATGGGCTAAGTACCCAGGAGAAGAAACAAAAAACACCTTCCAGGATATACCAAGATTACCAAGTGTCATAACTGCATTAAATAATAAAATTACTCGAACAACTTCTATGAAACACGTTAATGTGATCACAAAAAACATATACCTGTAGAACGACATGATTTTTCAAAATACCCAGTATTGGGTAATGTTACTGTAAGATATTTATATGATCCCGGTGAACGTGAAGGTGGTAACAAAAAGAGCAACTGATGATATCTGGAGTATTAAAACGCATACAATTTCTAGCGTGGTAAGATCCACGGGTAGACCCGCAATCTACGGACTAGATTCAACTGCCCCTCAACGTGGATTTGTGCGCGAGCTATTACAAGTAATTCCTTAAGACAAACAGTTACCACCGCGATCACTTAACTAGCACCCATACGTTGATTACACTCAAGACAGGTCAGCATCACATTTTCGCGTGTATGACCACGACTACTATATTTTCTATCTACGGTAAATTGTCTTGGATTATTACTCGAGTACTGCCACAACATTACTGTATTACAGCTCGCACATTGATTATTCTGCTGTTGTTTCAACGTGATAATAAATTCAACATCTAGATCAAAGTCGCGATTTTTGTGTCACATTGTTTATAACCAGCTCATTTATTTTCTTACTATATCGCTGTCAATAACATCATCAATGGTTTCTGTAGCGTCTATGACAATTCTCCGCAGCGGAGATATTTTTCTGACTCGAGACACTGCGAGATTAACTAAGTTTGACCATTCGATACGATCATCGACGATCCAAACAACTGTATCAGAGATGGTCAACCCCTGAGATGAATGAATTGTAATTGCGTGTCCCAGTATCCATGGAGTCTTGTTCGCGGTCAGCGCATCCTCAACAACACTAACATCAACTACGACAACATCATTTAATACGAGATTCTGTTTCTCAGTCTGTCCTGGTATATCATCTTCGGTATTTTGTCGTCGTGTATCAACTGGTCTATAACACAATGGTACACGTTGATCTGAAATTTTCTTTATGCAACTGAAATAACCGCTGTTGAAGTGTATCACGAACTATCGTTCTACTTGCCACTATCAAATCATATGGTCTCCACCCTTGCAGAAAATCGTTCATAGAAATTTCTGAAATTATTTTACACATTATTTCACACGGAATTTTATTCGGTTGTAGTCTGATTAATTTCTTAAGCTCTCTGAATTCTGGATCAAGAGATCTATGATCATCACTTACTTCTTCATAATAATCTCCAAAAGTCTTTAGCCATTCTTGTGGAGATAACCCAACAAACGGTGGTGGTTGAGCATGATCGCCACACATGATCACAACTGTATTTTTCAATAACAGCCAATCGAGAAACATTTGCAATGTATCTTTAGATACTTTGCCTACTTCATCCCAAATGATGATCCATGGAATGTATTTCTCGCCCATTCGGTCAGGAGTCCATGTGTCACCCTTGCATCGGAAGAAGCTATGATAAGTACATGATCGCACTCCTCGTTGTTTCATTTCTCTTGCAAGTCTGTGTAGGTGTTAAAACAACCATATCATCTGAACTTTGCCGAAATAATTCAAAACTCGCGTTGTTTTATCAGAACCTCCCGATCCGTTTAGATAAACAGTCTTGTGTCTGGATACTGGATCATACACAGATGGTGCATTCGACATTTATCCTCATAATACTGATATACGATAAATATCTTTGATTTCAATGTCTGCGGATTCAGAATAATCATGTAACATTTCTTGTTTTATTCTCCATTCGCCCCATGATACATCGTAAGTAGTACTTGTAAACTGAGTCAGTAATTCTGAATATTTTCTTTCAATATTAAACGAATCCGTTTGAACTCTGACTGCATTGGTAGGGAATCTGTTTATCGTCGATAATAAATGTATCGAAACATACGTGAGCATTGAGGATCTTAAATGAAGAAACTGAGGCGACTCGCCATCAATATAACCAACAATTGCACCTAATCGTGTTCCGTTAGACAAGCGTTTTCTCGACTTACAAATATATTTTTCTTCGTTGCATCAGCAATTATAAAATCATATTCAACATCGTCTATGATCAATCATGCATAATGTCGTTTAAGGTCATATGCTCTGCCCTGAGTAAAATTACCAATTATTCGTCTACCAAGATCCTTTGCGGTTTATTTTCATCAGGTGATGGTAACCAAACTTCTTTCTGAGGACGGTATGATATAATTGCCTCACTTACAATCAACGATATTTGTATTTTACAATCAAGCATATATCGTAACAGCACTATTGGTGCCCAACGTTTTTCTGAAAAGTGCCTACCAAACCAAACACAACAGATCGGATGAAGACCTTTAGCAAACTCGAATGACTCAATACGGGCAAATCCAGTTAGATCAAAATCAGGTAGGGATCCGTTTATTGATACTCCCAGGATAACACGCGACCATATCAACCGAGATAACATCGTTGTGGTCATACTCGTTATTCCACAATCCGCCATGACCATACTCGCAGAAACTTAATTTCACATCGTCAAGAAATTCAAATCGTGTTGGCTTCCACGAATTTTTCTCTTGCAAAATGAGCTGCAACAGATGGAACTGTAAAAACAATTATTCAACAATTGTTCAGTATTCTCTGTTGAAAATTTCTGCGCAAGATTTTTCATTTCTTCATGAAGAGATTCTTTACGATATAATTCGCCGTTAGGTCGTACAAATTGATCATATTTTTCATCATCGGAACTCTTAAATAGCCATACTGATAGAGAACCGTTTTTTGCTTATTTCGTGAATAAAATCAAACACGTTTCCAACAGAGTCTTGAGGGTAAAATCTTACGGTTCGATCTCGTGGAAATATTGTCACTGCGCTAGTCCACGCGTGCGTATTATGATCAACGATATTTATCGGAGCTCTTCCCTTTTTATAATGTTTCGAATCGTGTTAAATTTTCCTGTAATCGTTGCTACTATTATTGGGAATTTTAGTGTTTTTTCTAACTTAGCGATATCATGTATTGTAGTTCCTGTATCCTTGACCGATTCAGCCCATTTTTTTATTTTTTCACGTCGCTGATCCGTTAACCCATTTCCACGTATCACGTTTGTAAAATGTTCGATTACTCGTTCGGCTACACAATTTAGTCTTGCCAATCTCATTGGTGCAAGATCATCGACATTTGGGTTATCATTTAGCGAATAAATTCCATAAATAACCGCTGTTATAGGATACGCTCGTTTGTAATATGGTTTATCAATACCAGTCAACATTCCTGGTTTGGAATTTTTTACTTGTCACAGCGGTTTTTCCATTAGCAAGGACAGTGTCACGTTTGTCACGGATAATCCACCCAGCACTGGGAGTGTCTGTTTCTGATAATACAACAAATTTTATTCTGAAAAAATATTTTTAATCGTTGAGATAATCGATAATCTTTTTCGCCCGCTCATCGTAGTATCAATGACTTCGTCGACACCATTGATAACGCGTATAATTTTGAATGTTGACCATACGTGAGATGCACCATCGTCGCGAAAGTCTTTTTTAGCATTTCGAATATTAATAATCAGATTATTCGTCGGATCATTTAGAGCTCACCTCCGCAAGTAAGGAGTTCTTCTGTCAAGATCGAATCTGGCCTCAGAAACTTCGTTTTCAAGGGCTCGATTGTACATAATCTCTCAAACTCTTCCATATTATATTTTAGACAAGTATTTAAATTAAAAATATTATATATACAATGAATCAAACAAATAACCACTGCAAGTGGTTGATGATAGGGTCTTAACTCCTTGTAACAAATCTTTTGTACATGAATTCTGTGGACAACATCTGCAAAGCGTGCGTCGAGGAAGTCTAGCTCTAAAACTTTGCTCACGGTGTGGTGTTGGAGTTAGAGGGGAAACACAGTTGTGTGTGCAATGTGATGGTAAAAAATATAGAGAACTAAAACGATATTATGATTTAAAAAATAACCCTGACGTTGACAAGGACGTTGATAAAAATCTACACTGTAAGGCTATATGAAACCCTGAAGACTATAGCAAAGTTCTGTACAATAATAATTTAAACAAATTATAATGTAGACAAATAATATTATATATAAAATGGAGCAAAATGAATTTGTCAGACATTATATCATCAAGAATTATGAAGCATCTCGTGATGGTGTAATCAGACAATGTCAGCTGAAAAAATCAGCTGTTATTGTTAATCATCATGGTTATCTTAGATTTACTGCTGGGGGGGGAGTTTCTCATAAATTTATATACAAATGCTACTTTGGGGTGATCAAAGATGGTCTTGTGATCGATCATATTGACAGACAAAAACTCAGTAACTCTTTGGATAACTTACAAGCTATCACACAGAGCGAGAATTGCAAGTTCGCTGGTACTGGAAAGTATAAAAAGATTCCTAGAGTCGTTACATCCGTAAATACTGAGACTGATGAAGAAATAATATTTCAATCATAAATGCAGCTGGCAAGTATTTCGGTATTTGCGCACCTTCAGTACGACAAGTCGCAAAAAAATAAAAATATAGATATCAGCATATTCCAGAAGGTACAAGCAGAAAATTATGTTTATCTCCCGTTTGTGTTGGATGCAACGTCCTTGACTCTGTCAACGGAGACAACTCTGCTGCGGAAATGTAACGCCTTTGAAAGAATTATCGTTGTCCTTGACTCTCAGTATTGACTTGTAAATAAATATTTTTTGGTGGTTAATTCTCTCTCCACAGTGTTAACTTGACAGACCGAATGTGAGCACAGAAGTAAATTACTGTGGTTTTAAGAGAGCGGCTTGTCGCAACAATCAGCCTGTTACAACAATAGCGTTATATTTCAAGGAAGTACAAACAAAAGTATCTACTTCAAGCATTTGTCTCCGTTGTTTAATAACATTATTTCCCCATTTTATCAAGGCCTGTCAGTGAAGGTAGGTGTAATAGTTTATTTAAGATAAATGGAGTTTATATTTAAAGAGACAATATTCTCGTTTTACTGAATCCGTTGGTTTTCTTGCTTCAAATGTATTTTTTCTGCAATTATATTTAAGAAAACAAAAAATACAAACAGCAAATAAGCCACGTCCATCGCGGAAGCTAAGTTCCAAGTATTGGTTACCTTATATACTATACGACCCGTTCTATCCTTGGGGGTCCTCTGTATGTGCTCGATTTTCAATAGACGAACACACCCTCCCACCATGTCACCACGTGGTGGGTGCTCTTTTGCACTCTCCCGGGGTTGATTACGGGGAGGGTGTGCAAAAATCTATTGAACGTAGAGAATGGCTCCCGTGTATGTTGTGCTGTCCTTAAAATTAAGTTAGATAATATGTATTGTGCCGTCCTTAGAATTAGGGTTTACTGTCAATATGCTACTATACGTACTGTGGCGTCATTACTGTAAATATATCTTCCTGGACTTGCTAGAATGTCATATGGCAATCTGGGGATTCACAAGGAGATTGTGCCGTCCTTACTGTAAATATATCCCCTGAGCCTGCTAGATTGTCATATGGCAATCTAGAAGTTCACATGGAGATTGTGCCATCCTTAGAATTAAGATTTAAGTATTGTGTTGTCCTCTACTAAACACGCCCTACTAAGCCTGCATGAGTGTTGTTTGACAATCTAGGACTTCACATGGGCGGTTGTGTTTCGTGCACCCTTGAGCCTGCTAGAATGTCATATGGCAATCTGTGTCGTCCTTAGTGTAAAACACCCTCCTGGACTTACTAGAATGTCATATGGCAATCTAGAAGTTCATATGAGGGTGTACAATATTTTTCTTTTAAACGTATATTTAGTAATTAATGAATTACTAAAATATCAATGATATTATTTCTGCTATTAAAAAATTAAAATACGATGGCATAAATATATCGGATGAACTAAATCCTGAAAAATTATTTCTGATTTTGAAACATTACAAGAACATAAATTCAAAGGGGGATACACACTACCATCAGAATACAAATTTGTAATGCGAATTCAAGGGGCTATGTTTCAATAACTAGCTACAGTAAAAGAAACTGAAGTAGGGGAATTCGTCTCTCTCTCTCTCGCAATAGAAAAAATTAGATTAGAACTCTCTTGTGAATACAAAGCAAAAAAGACAACACTCGCTCAAGACAATTAAGAAAGATAATATCTGAAAATGAAAGTGAAAGTGTCAGATTTTAGTCTTTTAACTGATTTTAGTCGAGTTGTCAGTTAAAAAATGTCTCCCTGAATCAAGGAGGGAGATTATTGTGCATTATTTTTCTCCTGTTTTCAAGTATGTGTTGTCTTTTGATAAAATGATTATGATTGCACATATAAATTTAAACTCAAAACCTCTCCATGAAGGTCAAGCAAGTGGCCGGTCTGGTCAGTTGGTTCGAAATTTATTCTTGATAATAGTGGATTATGGCATCGTAAGTAAACTGGATTGAACGGCTCTTGCACAATCAGATATCCAGGTGGTACTTGCGGTGTAAAAGTATATAAGATATATCCATGCTGTGCTTGATTTGATATTTTTATGTTCGCCTCATAGCTGCCATCAATTACGTCACATACAAGATTGACCAAGATCATTGAGGTTATATTTACAATTCCAGGCGAAATATGACGGCCGTCACCGTGTTGTCCATTGTTGTACCTGAGAATAGTTGGTGGCGGGATTAATTTTTTTCACTCAGCAAGTATTTTAGGGGAAAATTCATTGATAATATTATTGGTAGCTTTATTTAACTTGTCTGGGTTATACCCAGGAAATTTAAGTGTCGGTAGATCTGTTTCAGTTATTGAATATTTATCAAGAAATAATTGCTTAAATCTGTTTTCTGACTTGATTACCCCCTGTATAAAATTTTGATGAATAAATTTAAAAGTAAATACAATTTGTTTTAATATTTCTATTTCTTTAATGATTTCATCTAGCGTAGACGTCAAATCAAGAAGATAATCTGTAAAAATATCACGCAAAATTTTTCGACTTAGTTTATGGTTTTCATTAATATGATCAAAATAAATTCTGAAAGTTTCTTCGGTAGCAAATTCGTTCTTTTTGTCGCTGCTAGGTTCGAGATATTCAAACTACCACATTATTCTACCATGTCTAAATATTAATTCACCACCAGACAGGTCCTTTTCCATTGCTGTATACAATTTACCATACCATGACTGATGACTCATGGCGGTAACTCTATGATACCAACGATTCGTCAAGATTTAAAATCAGCCCGTGTAGGTTCAGGTATTGGTGCAGGTGCCGGTGGAGCAACTTCAGGCCATCCTAGCATGGATCAGATTGACGATCGATATATATCATTGCCGTAATCTGGTGAATTTATTTCTATCGCAGCAGATAATGTTGGTTCATGAACCGTTATGTTTATCTTTGATTCCCAGCCCATCACTGATTTTATTCTACATTGGAATTCATCATTGATTTGTTTAATCTGATAACTGCTGGTCGGTATTCCAACAACCTGCCAATCGGGTGTTTCGCCCTTGACACAGTCAGGGCCATTGGCACCAGGTTTATTTTTATTTGCAAACACTAACGACTTACTTGATTGCAGACCACCAAATGATCTTGACCGGATATTGGGCCAACTGTAGTTTACTCACAACTGCACAAGAGCTATTTCTTTTACTGGAATCATGGTTGGAAAATTAATACTGAATTCAGGGTTAGTGGAGTTTACTGATATCATTGTGGTTTTCAGCGGATTTGTATTTGCAACTATCTGCTGGAGTAGTTCTGTCATTATTTAAACTCTTTTTCTAAATCAATTACTTCATTGTATGTCTTAAGCGTTATGTCAAATTCAGAATCTGATCGTTTCATTGTTAAGGCTTGATGATATCAGCGATGATAATTTAGAATACGTGTGTGTTGCCGTGTGTAATTTTACAGAGTAATCATGCAATATTGGTGGATCGGTTAGTGTTTGTGTTGGTAGCGTCGGGTACCAAACCAGGATTTTGTGTGGTGTGACATAGTTGATAAATTCCTGTGGTGGAGCCAACCCATACGAATCAAAATAAACAATTCCATGGGGATCAATCGCGTATGCTACCCAATGGGTTCCTGCACTGGTACTGTTATCAAGATTAATAATACCTGTCTCGGTGTTGTTTGGTCATTGCGGTAACTGATCACGCATAAAAACACCTAAATTTTTTTATATTTAGTTGCTTAGCAGCATCAAGTAAATCAAAATTTGACAATGCTGAAATCAACTAAGTGTTCCTGGAAGTCTCAGAAATTTTCTTCGATGAGTTCCCAGAAGTCTTAAGCCCTTTCCCATTGCTTTTTTCAAAACCATTCCAGCAGCGGCTACAACAGCACCTAATGCAGTTGCTTTTGCGACGGCTGGAGCTGCAGTGGCTATCGGCGCTGGTATTGCCATGAGTAGTGAAAATGTGCCTCCGGTCTGAGCAGTGTCTCTGATGGCTCTGATTCAAGTCGTATTCCTGTTTTGGATTGTTTGGCTTTATTAAGATGTTTAAGCTGACGATCTGTCAATGACAACTTATTTTCACCGCCTCTGATTTGACTGTGCTCTAGTGTTATTGTGGCTCCTTTTTTTTTCAGACGCAGATTGTAGTTTTTTAATCTGACCAGGAGTCAGACTGACATTAACATGATGGTATAATGACATTTTATCGTTATTGTTGTTTTTAAATCGCCGCACGGTTATATGTTTTCTACTGGTGCATCAATGACTCTCATTCGACCACCAACACCTTCAAGCAACATTGCTTTGTCGCTGAGTATAACCGTGACTGCTCTGCAATCAACATCACCACCTGTATTTATGCTGGCTCTAAAGTGGATATCAACAACAGATTGTCTGAATAAATCAAGATGCTCCAGCAAAAAGTAATAGATCGGATGTAGGTTTCTAAAATCAAACTGTCATATTTTCAAACCAGTGTCTATGTTTTGATCACGTCCCAAAAATGACATTAATCGTTGATACACATGGGCTATATGATTCTGTTCATAATTTAGTAGTATATTTTTCTGCTGGTTTTTGTTGTCCGTTTACCCGCAAAGAAACCTCGGTAACACCAAGTCTGTCAAATATCATATGGCTATGAGTTTGTGAGTTCAACTGTGCAGTCTCCTGAAGCGCAACAAAATTGTCGCGGTGCAGAAACGCCTTGCTGTGATGCTATATGCCACGTAAATACCCTGTTAACGACAGTTTGCATGCTATCTGTGGTTGTTGTATGCCATGACAGCAATGATTTACTGCCTTGATCCATGAAAGTCAGTAGTTGTTGTTCTGTGGCGATTGTTGGAGTTATTACCGGCATCCATAATGTGAGTTTTGTCAGTACTACTTTACCAGCATTACCAATAGATCTCTAGATAGTGTTGTCATCCGTAGCTTTTCTCACGAGAGTAACTGTGTGTTTAGCTCCAAAGACAACTTTTTTTAACACTTCTGCAAAATCCAAAGATATTTGACAGTGAAATCGCGCATGAAAAAAATCTATGGGCTCCCTCCAACATTGCTCAGTGCGTTAAAAATCCTACATTGTTATCTGGATTAGCACCATGAACTTCCAGCACCACATCAGCGTCAGCGTTTCTGGCAAAAATTCTTGATCGTCTTATGTTATACTGTATGTCGCTTGGGCAATTAGTAGTGTCCTTGGCGAACATCATTGAGGGACCGGCTGATCTTGTGAAGTCATCAGAGTACCATGCTAAACCTATTATTGTTGTGGCAATGTTGACGTCTTTTTGAATTGTCTCGATGCTTTTTCCATCAATCGAGTATGTAACGCTGTCAAACAATGCCATGATGCCGTTGTTAACAAAACCAATTCTAACATCATTTGCGTATACAGTATCACCTGCTTTTATAATATCAGCTTCTATCTCAATAAAAGCTTCAGAGGGTAAAAAGTACACACTTGTATCATGGACTTGCAAATCAATCTTTCCACACTGATCTGGCAGTCGTGCGTGATGGAACTAAATTGATAAACACGTACTGACGCATCCCTGAGAACTGATGTGCTTATGTCAAATATGGTGCTGGATATGTGTTTAAACATTTTATTATAACCGCATCGATCTAAATCATGATTGTGTAGGCCTGCCATGCGCACGGGAAACTCCGCTTCCTGATATCAAACTTGAGGCAATATTTTTTTCTACTTCACTTGTCTGCTGATATATCAGTGCTGCTAGTTTTTGATTTGCGGCCTGATTTATTATTTTACTTCTGCAGGCATGGTTTCAGTGGATGGTAAATTTACTGGTTGTGATTGGACCGCTTGCGGTGAACCTCTATGAGGTTTACATATTAGTCGTGCTATTCTGTCTTTGATCGCCGAGAACGCTTTACCAGCAACATCACTAACTGCACCAGAAGCTTTTTCACGAATAACACCAATAGCTTTCATTGACAATTGTTTTGCAATTGGCGCAGTTTTTGGAGCCATTCTTGTAAATAATCCCTGAACAACATTACTGAATCCATCTCCATAATACGCGCTGTAAACGGGGAATCATGAACCTACTACTCTAACCTTTATAGGTCTATGTTGTTGATAATCACGTATGATCATCTTATTTGTAATTCATTTATCTAATCACTATGACAACTAGTCACTGTTGTAACCATCAATGTGATCGTCAGTAAGTTCTCGGTAAATAGAAATATCCATGATACCACCCTGAAATAATCGTTGACAAATATCAGCTACTTCATTAATAATTTCTGGAGAATTATTACCGGCTTGTTTTCCTCCTACGAAAATTTCTAGTCATTGCACATCATTGAGAATATTGTTAGGACAATTAACAAGACCACTTCCTGTAATACCACTTCCAGTAACACCAGTGTCAGGTGCATTGTAAAATTGTTTTGGAGATTGTGGTCGTTTTTTCTGTGGTCATTTTATTTGTTGCTGCGGTGGAGGAAGTTGTAATTGTGGTTGTGACTGTGACTGGCGGTGAATAGGGAGGAGGAAGGATATTCGTCTGTTGTAACGATATGTTGTAGTTTTTTATTTCATTGAGATATTCTGCGTATCTTGTATCACTGGTACAGGCCTGATCAGCATCATAATATATACGGAATATCCATTTGTACCAGTGATCACAACTTACAATATCATCATACTCAGGTTTTAAAAAATTTCCTCGTTTATCATAACTTCTCACTTCGAACTCACCTAAATCTTTTGCATTCTTAATTAGTTTTACGTTGTTAATACTGCCTTTGGTAAATTTATTGTTTATATCAGTTTTGGCCTTGCTCGTTCTGTCTCTGTTTCTGGTATATCTTTGATATCACTTATTTCAGTACGAATTTCGCCAATACCTTTAAGTATTTCTCCATCAAAGGGTGGAGGTTGTGCGGCAGCTATATCAGTTGGATGATCACGTAAAATCTTTTTTGTTTCTTTTAGTTCTCGCTACTATTTTTTCAGTTTGTTTGGCGGTTTGTTTAAATGCTGGAAGAAGACCTTCATTAGCCATTGCAATTCTTTCCATAACTTTTGTAACAGGCCTAAATAACTGTTCTCCACTTTCCGCAAATTCAACTTGCGATTTTTGATGCGCTTGTAGTTTTTAACAGAAACAAATAATGGAATATATTTCTTAATTATTTCTAGTCCCTCTCGAGCTAATCTAGCTGTATGAGATTTCAATGCTGTTGGCATTATTTGATATAATTTTATTTTAATTAATAGCAGCAACGAGGGTGCGACCTCTCCATTAAGGTAACCCATATAGTCTTTACACATTTGCCAACTCTCTTCCAGGTCATGTGATAAACTGTGGTGCAGTTCATCTTGATTTTATTAATGTCTATATATATTTCATAACTACCATATTTCATGTTTTTTGGGCATATCAAAATACAAATATTCATTTCTAAGTATGAAAAATTAGATGTAAATTAAATAATAATCATTTTTGCAGTACTGACAGTGCATGAAAAATAAAGGGATCATATGTGAACAAGGTCTACATGGCATGATACTCAACAACCTAACTTACAAAATAAGCCGTTTTTTCCTCTTTCCGCTCTCAAAGCAAGAATCCGTTTACAATAAAAGTACTCAAGAAGACTTTAGTTGTTATTAGAGAGAGGAGAGATGCTGAAACTGCACTACTATATTCGATTATAAATAAACATCTCTACATAAACAATTCTTGTTTTCATTTTGAGATCCAATCAATGTCACAAGAACCACACAGCTATGCTGTGCTATTTACATATTAACTGAATGCAGAGCTTGTCCAGGTTGTTAGATGACAACAGATTTAGAGCAAGATTCAACAGAAGAGATCAAATTAGTGGGCTACCAATAGAAAAATGAGGTTGTGCACTGGGAAATGAAAATCTGTCAATGAGCTAACAAAGACATTATCCAAACAGCAGTGAATGTTGCAATGACATGCATTAACACACATCATTTATCATACTCACTGAAAGTTTTTTTAGAAAAATAGAGCTATTGTAGAATCAATTCACAATATTATTTTTATTAGAAAACATCAATTGGTGTCACAAATATTGTGTCAAAATGCATGAGTTATACTGTGGATCTTGGTGAGTTTTAGTAAAGAGTAATTGTTGATCATATTGGTTAAGGACTGAAGCCAAGAATTTTGTAATGAAGACATCTCCAAGTAAAAATAGTACAAGCACTTAAAAGATATCAAATCAGTGACTTTCGAGTTTGTGAAAGAAATTGACAAGATGTTTTATCTTTTATTTTTGTATTTCTATAATAAAACTATAAGACTAATTCACCAATGGTCTGTATTCTTCAATTTAGCATGAGCTTAGATATAATTTATGCTGGATTATATCAAGCATGTACATGTACTCAGCAAACAATACGTTGTTTGCATTATTGTACATCAGTATTTTTTTTAAAGCTGTCTGAAATGTGAACTTCTTGATTCAAACAAAAAAAACATCAAAATACTAAGGTTAACAAAAATAATAAATTAATGATATGGTCAGTGACCTTTCTGAGCAAATACAAGTGATTCTTTTATTTCTTAATCTCCTGTTTCTTCATTTGATGCCTCAGTTAAGAACTTACCTAAAGCTGGTCCCCATTTATATGACATATGCTTAGCAAAACAATACTTTGGTCATCAGACGTATCTAAAATGTATGTCTGTTATTTCTTGAATAGTTTGACATAGGAACCTCTCAAATTTTAACAAATCAAAATATGAAGTTAATAAATAATACAAAGATTATAAAAGAATAGAAAACACTAATTATATATGATTTTAATCTCCTATTCATTTTTGTGAAAAAAATGGAAATATTTCCAATCCTTGTTTGCAAAGTAAATCTTCTTAGAAGAACCTTTATGTATGAAAGTTGAAAGAATTTCATGACATATATGAAGTGCTAGGTGTGAAAAAATACATATTTAATTATTATCTTTATAGCTAGATAGTGCATGAAATATTACATGAAATACAGTATAAAAAAACAAAAATTAGAGTAGTATCATACCCATGTTTAAATTTCTCCTGTCATTTTTTTTAGTCAAATGCTGAGAACTACTTCTTAACAATACTTCCACCTTTTCTTAACTATTATTCCATGATAAAATGCAATGTTGTATGTTAGTGATAAGGAAAGAGAAATCAAAACACTGCCTTAAATGAAACAGGTTGTTTGTTTTTCTTATGAAGATGTTCTTCAGTCCCTCTTCAATCTGGAACAATAGTTTATTCTCAGGTACTACAATGGCTAGTCACATTTTCCCTAGTACTAAAATAGTCTTAGAACAATAAACTATCAAAAGGCTTCAGGATAACTTATCTTCTTAATAACTAAATCATTTGCACCAGTAGTTTAACTTCTCCTGTCCAGCAAAAAGTTCTGGCTTTCTCAAGAAATGATAGCCATGGAAAATATGCACCTATGCTGCAACACCTGTCCAAGTCATGATGTCAGATTTCTCATTCCCACTTCTTTGTGACATTCAGGTGTTCCAGCTGATCTGTGAAATACACATGTTTCAACCACCTGCTAGCATCCCTTGCTTCCTTAAACTCTCTGTGCTTCTGATGAATTATATTATGGTCCTTGATATATCTCATCTCTACTTCCTGAAATCAGAACTGAGCCTGTGAGTTGATAAAGTGTAATAGGATCACAGCTTTTATTTCTATCTCATTTAATTCTTCTTACAATCTGTATAATTTCCCTAGAGGCAAAATTAATGTCTGCTGTGTGCCACTTGCAAAATGTGCTTTGACGTGTTTATTACGACTCAAAAACTGTGACAAGAACAGTGTAACACTGTTTTTCATGGGTGACCCTACTTGCATCAGTGCAGTGAAAAGCCAAATCTGCATGAAAAAATGACGAGAAACAAAAACAAGACATCCCACATTTTTGAGTGCGGAGACTATGCTGCATTGACAAGGGAGGTAATAAAAACACTAACATTCCTGATACAGCTAGAAGACTGATACTTGTGCTTTGCTATCTGCTAATGCAAGGGAGACAACAATGACAGTATACTGGTTGAGAAGCCCTAGAATTGCCGCTATTTAATTCCAAACAAAAAAAAATATGTTTCCGGTTGCACTGGTTTTAAAATCAGGATAGGCAGGATGGTTTTCTTCTTTTTAAAACACACTGTATATATTTAATGTGACTTGTTTTGGATTATTTATTTTTACATTTGGGGAAAAAAGTGCTAGGGTCAGCAAGAGAAGCAGGATTGGCTGGCTGACAGGAAACACATTTTTTTCTTTGGCCTAATAGCAAGATTGTACACTTGTATGTTTATGTAATATCCTGTGGTCTGCTAATTAAATCAAGATAAAATATTGCATGAGATAAAGTGACCACATATACAAAATGAAGCTGATACACAGTGACAAGGCTCTCAACAGTTTTAGGATGTGGAATCCTGGACTCTTCACTTGTGGAACTTTGTCTATTTTTTATAGTCCCTATAATGAACTTGGGAGCGCCTCGCTTTCAAAAGGATAGAAAGGGAAATGAAAAAGCATATGCTCATTACATTTATACACATCAGAATTGAATTCTTAGCCATTATAAAAAAAAAAAAAATATTTTTCAGTATATAGTATGTTAAGTTTAAGCATCAAACATGTAAAAAAAAAATTTAAATTCCTATGGCAACACTATAAACAAAAATAAATCAATAAACTGCAACAATTAAATCATCAACAGTTAGTTTCAACCCCAAGTTTCAATCCAAAAAATTATCACTTAGAATGCTGTTTAGTTTTCTCTGCAAGTAAAATTGCATCGCCATTCTCACCAAAAAAACTTATATGCCTGAACACCAGGTATTATTACAATGTACCATATATAAAGGTCACTTACCATTATAGAATGAAACAAAGGAGGAGGAAAAAATATACCAAGCTGCATATATATCAAAAAACTAATTCAAAATAAAGGTTAATAAACTAATAAACTGTTAAATGCCTTAAGAGCTGGTCAAAAGGAATAAAGGTAGGATATAACATGGGCTCCATAGAAAAGATGACTTAATCTTGGTACATGCACAGTACCTAACTATATGTTGCTTGAGGCTGCAGATTTGATCTGCTGTCAACATGAATTCACACAAGCTTTAGGTCAAATGGAATTTTTGCCTATTTTAGTTTTCTTCCTTTGCTGATATTAGTGTCATTTTCATTACAAGTCCATTTCCCAAAAAGTGAAAACAGATTTTGCAAACTCATTCTTATGAGTCAACATACTTTTCTGCACTCTTTTGAAAAGTCTCTTGTGATAGTGAAGTGCCCAACAGAAATCACATGTATTTAAATAACAGTTATTATTTTTATGGGAGATCTGTGATTTGATGATAGTGTCCTATCAAACTCTGGGAAAATATGATTACTTTCATGATTTATATTCACATTTTCAACAGTATTACAACAAAATATTGCATTGTTTATTTGCAAATCAATCATTGGTGCTTACAAATATGGTTTCTTTGAAGTATGTCAGGGTAGCCTTCAGTGGGACAGTCCTTTCCACAAGATAATTGCAATAATAAGGATTAACTGTTAATTAGTTACACTGGCTACATGTCTGATTAAACAAGTCTAGCATTTAGCTATTCTGCAGATTGGCTGGAAAAAAATACGAAAAAAGGGAGTGCCCTGGGAAAATGAGGCATATCATGTGGATGCACTACAGAGAGAAACAGTGCGGTCACTGAGAATTTCACATGCATCTGACAAACAAACTCGAACCCCTGAGAACCTCGAGTGAAGTAAATTATGGTCTTGTTAAAAAAAACCAACACATTTTACAATGTCAGTACTAAATATATTGCTATATTAAAGCAACAGATCTGATATTTATGTATAGAGTGGACAGCTGTTTAATATTCCCACCTAAGATGCTCACATGTGATAAGCAACTTATCAGTAACAATAGTCCATAATTAACATATTAAAAAACATATTACCTTGCTTAGATAAGGTTTATCCAGGATATCAAGATTGTTCTCCTCCATTATCATCCATTTTACAGCAGATAGCTTCCAAAGTGGCTGAATTAGAGCAACCTTCTGATGTTTCCTAGAAACAAATAGTCATAAGTAACAAGGGTTACAATACCCATCTACAAAGTGGGGAGTCTATTTTGGGACAAGATTATGGGATTTAAGCTTAATCTTGACAGTATGAATGGCACATTATACCATGATGTAAAAATATTATTATACTTCTTTTATGTTAAATCCTCTTTCAGTGGTTAGATACCAGACCTTTGGTATCCAAAATATGAATTGACACCTTCCTTGTCTTAAAGGCAAGCCATCCCATAACTCTGGACATAGAAAAAAAAAAAAAAAACGAACTCAAAACCATTTTTCTTCCATCTGTCTCTAACCCACCAAATCAACATATGCCTTTCTCATCTCAAATACAAGCTATCAAAAGTTTGGTCATGGTCTGTGGCTTAAAACTGGCGCTAATTTGTGGAAATTATCCTTTTAACCATGACCTTTTCACCCCCAAATCAAAAGGCCTCTTTCTTGTCTCAACTGCAAGCCATCTACGGAGCTTAGTTATGGCATGAGGTACAAAACTTAAGAATTTTGTTTGAAAATGTTACTACAGTTTTCAGTCTGTAACCTCTGACCCCAAAATAATTATGTTTTTCCTGTCTCAAATACAAGATATACAAAAAGTTTTGTTCAAATAGGTAATAATACAAGACCCAAGATACTGTGCAAAAACCTTATAAAAGTAACTTGTCACCTTCAACAGCCATGAATACATGTAATTAGTAATTCATCAGTCTAAATGTGTTTTAAATGCCGGAAAGAAAACATTCTTTTTCCTTTATTTAAATGTGATTAGTTTGGTTTTCTTTTGTTGGATTTAACTCCATTTTTCAGCACATGACAGGCTATGCATGGAGGCAAGTTTATCTGGCAGAAGAAGAACCTCTGACCCAAAGAAATCTACTGGCAAGCTTTCTAACATACCATTGTTGACTGGGCCAAGACACAAACTTGCACTAACAGAAGAAAGAGTTCTAAGTGATCTGCACTCCTCCACCTGGGACCCCTTCTTCAAATGTGAACTTCTGGTTAGTTGCTATGTGGTTATATGTATAATGTTTTAAAATTATACAGCAAATTTTGAGGTCACTTACACAGATCACATATGGGATCTCAAAACACGATTTTTTTCAATCTCAGAAATCTATCTGCATTGTCTCTGAAACTGGATGTGTGTGATAACAAACTTTGCTTTTACTGCTCAAAGGATATTCAATAAATCAAGAATACTGACTCATACAAAATGTTTGGCACTCAAAGAACTGTTCTTTTGAAATATCCAGGCATTTACCTTTGACCATGTGTTGCTCCAGTCACTGCCATTTTAAAATGTGTAAATATGTCACTGCCAAATAATTTAAAGCCATCTAAAACTGTTCACATTGCAAAAACATAAATGATGTATACAAAAGCAATACTCGCATCAATAATCTGGTGGGGACCTAGTTTACAAAATAAACTGGGACTTGGGATATATTTTAGGATAAAATGCATCTTTGGAAATTGAAGACTGACAAGATGCTAATGTATCAAAATTATATTAACACATTTTGTTACAGTTAAATATGTCTGATCTCTGTTTCCAATGATACATTTTATTAAATTGTCTTAAATGAGGTTGCAAAGCTGTCAAGGATTTAAATATATGTGCAATTTCTATACAATTTGCTGCTTCAGTTGGTTAGTGTGTGAAACAATACACTTTTACTGTGTTTTAATATGATTCACAATACATAGCATACAATACAATATGTTATCAACACGTATTTCAACTTTAAAGTCTCTTCATCTTCATATGCTCTTTTAGTGGTAGGATAGTACAATTTTATGTGTTGATGCAATGGTTGTATTTCTAGCATGCTGATTATAGATAAACAAAGACCTGACATCTGTTTATATACCATTTTCATCCTTGATGAAAAAATAATTAAAAACTTCCAAACAGACCACATGTTAGGTGTCAGTGATTTATATTCAATCTTTCAGGCCATTTGGCACTGCATGAATGCTTTTAAAACATCACTAATTTCAAGTCTTCACTAAAACTTAAAAGATGTACATTGTTATCTTCAAAACTGAAGAAATAGTGCAAATTCTTCATGCAAGGAAAATCTTGCATAGTGTTATGTTATCTATACTCTTTTGTAATTCCTGCCACATGAATTAAATCAGAGGTCTCGCTAGGATTTTAAAACTAGGAGTCCAGGACTCCCATTTTGGTAAAAATAGAAGTCCCATCATCAAAAGTTGCAGTCCCTTCTTTCCTACAGAATCAACACAGACGTGAGTGCATCTATTTTTAGACAGAGAGGTTTTCATAATGTTGTTGTTGTTGTTGTTGTGGGGTTTAACGCCATTTTTCAGCACGATAGGCTATACATGGCGGCCAGTATTAATGGTGGAGGAAGAACCCGGAAAACTCCGGAAAGAACCACCGACCCACGAGAAGCTACTGGCAAGCTTTCTCACATGCCCACATTGGCTGAATCTTAGACTCGAACCGCCGCAGACAGAGGTGAGATGGCAGTGATCCGTAACGAAGAGCGCTTTAGACCACTCGGCCACTTGGGGCCCCGTTTTCATAATGTAATCACTCACTATAATATAGCTTCATTACAACAGTCCATTGACAGGATCACAAATTTATGGTTTATTTATTTGTATACGTACTTGTAGTAAATTTAGGCAAATAAATAGTATCTGATTTGCTGTTTTTCTCCGCATTTTCACAAATACATATCAAGCCAGAAAACAGCTTAGACCTTAAAGTGCATCTCGTGAATTCAACAACATAGCATTGTCCCATATGTTTCTGACATATACAATTTGCATTTTAAAGTTAAATCTTTAATAAAATAATACTTAGGCTTTGGTTTCAATGATTTGTATATTTTCTCTGAATATATTTGCCAGATGATTGAAGAAAACAGACAATCTAATAAACTGGTACATCCTAGACTTAGCAAAGTCCGCCATTATTTCCCGTTAGGCCTACTGGTTCACTTACAGTTTCAAACTAATTTTATGATGAAATAGTGTATAACAGGCAGTTAATATATATCCAGATCACAGATTTTGATCTTAAAACTCAAGTTTGTATGTTTTATCATCAAAGGATGTCATGCAGGAAATTGATAGTTACTACCTTACTCGGATAAGGGTTAATGGTCAATCAGCTATCAAAACATAATGCTTGTGAATGGGCAAGAGTTTGTTTGTCAACATAATCGATATAAAAACTAGGCCTAGCTACTGATGCCTTGATAAGGTG
Organism: Sinohyriopsis cumingii; assembly: GCA_028554795.2. Lineage (NCBI taxonomy): Eukaryota > Metazoa > Mollusca > Bivalvia > Unionida > Unionidae > Sinohyriopsis > Sinohyriopsis cumingii. The sequence goes on from CM068842.1 coordinate 32,005,321, forward strand.
AGGGGCATTAAAAAAAAATATAGTATGGTTAGTCAATATACCTCTTAAATAATCACAAGGCAAAGTCATTTTGACTTTCCTAACAGAAGGTGACGTTTACATTTTAGGCGACTTGTCACCCACTAACGAATGGCATTTTGTCTCAACATGTCTTGATTCTGAAGTCATGCGCACTGCTTATTCCGCTACATTCAGAAATGAACACAATAACGAAAGCTAAAGTTGTTTATTTGATGTACTTTTATAAATGACCACATGTACATCTCTGGGTCATTCTGCCTCAGAATTCAATCACTGTAAATATCAGTACATTTTCCCGACCGGCTGCCAGTCAAAGCCTTTGAACGTGCCGCCCAGCTATTGCATCATGTTCTTTTTTATGTACTCTTATAATGGCAACATGTATGTACATCAAGGGGTCTTTCAGTCTGTCGTTGTAAATATCAGTACAGCTAATTGACAGGATCACAAATTTATGATTTATTTATTTGTATATGTACTTGTAGTAATTTTAGGCAAATAAACAAAACTTGCACATAAGTGGTTAATAAATGATTTAGAAAAGTAAAAGACCCCTTGATGTACATGCGTACGGAGGACTCCCGCCTCAGTGATTTTATGCGTCCCTGATCAAAAACTGGTGTCCAAATAGGCGTAATTAAGCGTTTCCGAGATCTCTGCCAATAATGACGCTTTTCTATGAAGTTATAATGTTTTTGGACAGACTTTACTTACCCTGTCTTTTCTCTAATAAATTCTAATTCTCGCAAAAGATATGGACCTATTTTCAAGTTTCGTTGGCTACATTTCAGTTGACATCAGGGTAAGTAACGTCTGACCAAAAACAACTTTACTTTGTAAGAAAGTGTCATTATTGGTTGCCAGTCATGTATAATAGTTCTGAAAATTTGACTTTCGTTATACTGTTAGTTGACATTAAAACACGCTACACAGTGCCGTTATTTAGGCAGTTAGACCCATCAACCACCCACCCCTGAACAGAAATATTGGGTGATGTGCCTTACATTGTAGGACTAGAGGGATACGGTACAAACAGGGATTTATGCAGAAACTATAGGTAACTGACTGGCTATCATGTATAGATATTCTTTCCCTTTCTGTCGCATTTTCTCCTGAGAACAAATTACAAACACCGTCCCTAAAAAAAAAGCCTAGCTTTCCCCACGGTGACTACGTATTCTATTGCAGGGATGGGCAAACTACAGCCCACGGGCCACATGCAGCCCGCCAAGAGCTTTCATGCGGCCCAGGAAGAAGTCATCATTTGCACTGACTCTGTTTATGTTACTATGTTTATCAAATAAATGTGCTTCTATTCAAGTTTAAGTTTTCAAATATTAACAACTGAAAATTACATAGATGTTATTTAGGAAAACCTTTTGTTTTTGCTATTTCAAATATTAATTATTTTACTTAATGAACTATGCTGCCCGCAACAAGGTGTAAATTTGTGTTTGCGGCACTTGCACTGGAAAATTTGCCAACCTCTGTTCCACAGATGCTCGACGCGAGCTTGATGTTAAGAAAAAAATAATAATCTAAAGGAAAAAAAATCATACAGAGTGACAAAAATACCTTAGATTACCCATATGACCCGTTCTGACATAGGACCCTCTCTATCATAATATATAAGAGAGAAGGTACGGAACTTCGAAATACTTCGCTTCACCCATGACCCTCAATTTCCTTCTGCTATTTCTGTCTTTAAAGGCACACGACCATACTATATGGCTTGTTTTACTTCTGAGATATTTTTCTATCCATCAAGCCATCATTGACTTTTCTGCGTTGTACCAAACTGAAGTTACAGGCTCTGAAACGTGCGATTTTTTTTAAGTTTTCCTTTGTGGACACTTCCGTGCTCATCCGAAAACTGGTGACAAGAGCGATATGGACAATGTTTTCAACTCTATGGTGCATCCCTTCTTGAATTACAGAACAGCGGTAGATGCAAAAGTAAGTTTTTTACTTACCATTAACTCGATTCAACTCTAGGAATCCTGTTCCATGCAAGTATTATACATTGTCTTCTTCACTGCACAACACATCGTATACATGCATCTCTATTTTCAAAATAGGCAGCACTAACGTCAACGCCGAAATACGATTGTCTCAAAAGGTTATTCTTATTATCATAGGAGCACGGAAGTGTCCACAAAGGAAAACTTCGCGAAAATTGCACGTTTCGCAGCCCGTAACTTCAGTTTGGTACAACACAGAAAAGTCAATGATGGCTTGATGGATACAAAAATATCTCAGAAATAAAACAAGCCATATAGTATGGTCACGTGCCTTTAAAGACAGAAACAGCAGAAGGAAATCGAGGGTCATGGGTGGAGGGAAGTATTTGAAAGTTCCGTACCTTCTCTCTTATGACTTATAGACAGTTCGGCCCAAGACAATTCGGCCCAACTTGGACCGAAAATAAGACAGTTCGGCCCAACTTAAAAGACAATTCGGCCCAACTTTGCGATAGTTGTATAAAGATATTTTTCTTCAAACAGCAATTAGATACTATGTAAGATGTGTGTGTGTGTGTGTGTGAGAGAGAGAGAGAACACAAACTAACATATATTGTGCTTTCTAATTAAAATACTTAACTACATTTATTTTTTATATGCTAAAAAATATTTGCATCTGCACAACGACATTCTCAATTTAAATAGTCTGGTCAAATTATTTATAATTGATTTATCAAATAATAATACTTAACAGATAATATTGTACAGAATACGCTTACATTTTTCTAAGAGGAGCGACACCGTACATGAGATATTATACTAATATATGTGATTTTAGGCTTCAGATTGTAACACTGCTTCATATATGAATGCCATATTGTCATGACCAAAAGGGAACCAAGAAAGCTGAGTGAAAACGATTACAGATTTAATGAACAGTCTTTTATCGTATGTATCTGATACATACGTTATATTTTTGGAGTGACTAAAAAGGCATACACATTGTAAACTTTCGTACTTATATTTTGAATCGGAAACTGTTATGATTAAAATGGTATTAATTTGACAACTTAAAATATTTTTGGTGTTTTGAATATTCATTATTATCAATTTAAATGAAATTTAAGATACGAGTCTTTTTCGTAATTCATAATAGCAAAATGCAATAATGTTCTGAATTAAATTTATGTGAAATTATCGCAAAATACCTAATTATGCAATTTTCAACCATTTTCCCGGTATCATTAATAAAATTCTCAAGCAAAATACATACGTTACAAGAGATCTTCTCGTATTTGAACGTATTTGTTATGATTTACAAATAATGTAAATCATAACAAATACATTCAAATACGAGAATATCTCTTGTAACGTATGTATTTTGCTTGAGAATTAAGATTTTGAGACCAAGTGGGCACGTGCCTAACAAAATCGACCTTCTTCCACAAGAGATATGATACATCTCATTATTGTCTACGTAACTCCCAAAGCATCACGTCCATCTCTACTATACTTCTTTTTATCATACGTCCTTTCTCCACAGTAATATTTGTCTTTGGGGCGGTTTTCCTAAAGATATCAGAAAGCTCCTAACCATTATAACTTCGGAAAACATTTATTTAGTTCACCAAATGTTTCAAATTTTATTCTCAACCTATTCTATTTTACAAACTAATTAAAATGAGAATGAATAATTAAGTTACCTAATGCAAGGATTTTGAACTATACGGTAAAAACATATTATATAAGAATTGTCAAAATATATGTTAAAAATAAATACTTGTTAAAACTATTTTCAGTTGTATTATAAAATTCGGCCGAATTGTCTTTCGAGTTGGGCCGAATTGTCTTTTAAGTTGGGCCGAATTGTCTTATTTTCGGTCCAAGTTGGGCCGAATTGTCTTGGGCCGAATTGTCCAATAGCCCTCTCTTATATATTATGATAGATAGGGTCCTATGTCAGAACGGGTCATGGGGGTAATCTAGGTTATTTTTGTCACTCTGTATAATTTTTTTCCTTTAGATTATTATTTTGTTCTTAACATCAAGCTCGCGTCGAGCACCTGTGCTCTGATCTATTGCCTGTTTGGGATACAATAAAGGGAGGCTACTCGTACTTGTATACAAACACTAATCGCTGCCGATGTATTTTTTTTCCCCCTTTTTCCTCTTTATGTGCAAATACGTTCAAGTTATTGTTGCTTTCACACCTCAAGACGCTGTCATATCTTTTTCTAAATGCAAGTGATAAATGATAAACACGAGCTTTCGAGGAAACTAAGAGCAGAGAAAACATTCAATATACAAGGGTACGAAACATGGGAGGTCGAAGATATTATGATGAAATTTTCATTCAGACATATAGGTCCTATTTTACAGCTCCAAAATGAAAAAAGTATTTAAAAAACTATATTCCATACCCCTCAGTAGTTAGTCCAGGTATCCTTTTCCTTTTCTTCCATGTTGTCTGAACAAAATCTACTAGCCGTCTGCTTGTAAGCCTCATGGTGTCTACGGTAGAGTGAAGAACAAGAAGAGTTACAACTTAAGAAAGTCCTTTAACTAAAATCTTGCATAATGCGGCATTTAATAATATAAAATGATTTAATTAATTGTTTCTCTTTTAAAATATAATCATTTCAACTACAACTAACAGGTTTCCTTGCAATATAATGTGATATTGTTTTTACGAAGCTGTCATACTGAAATTCATAACTTTACTCATTTTTCAAAATGGCGACAATCAGATGCATGCACCTGATGCGTTGTATGCAAAGTTTAATATTACTTCCAAGAAAGACAGTAAACATTTGCCCAGGTAATTCAGAATACAAAGCACTATATGCGCAGTTGATATTTAAATATAATAAAGCGGTGTTTGTTATAGATAGATACAGACGAAAAGACAGTCACTATGTAACATGTTTTCGCGGTTAACATTAAAATTTGATTTATGGTTAATCATTCTGGTCATTATACCATGTACATTGCTCATAGGACTTAATATGAGCACAACAAAACTATTAATTGTAATGCATTCTGATTGTATGTAGTGTCTGATTTCCTTATGCAAATCGGGCAAATAATAAGCTCACGCTTGTATCACAAATCCATTTGTTAGTTTTACTGAAAATTGACAAGTCCGAAATAATTTGACAGTCATATGTGAATTGAATCCTTAAACATGTAATTGGAAAGTTGAGTTTACACGTTTGTAACATATGCGACCACTTACAGTATGATCTGATTACATTCAAATTGAATCTGGTATTGCAGCATTAATTTAATCTGGGTACTATAATCATCTAGTCATACATGTAAGACCTCGACGCTGATATTTATGTTGGTGGCGTCAAGGTCTTACAGCCTAATTATCGGCGCAGTGTAGCGTGTTTTGATGTTGCCTAACATCATTACGAAAGTCAAATTTTCAGAAATTTTTCACACAACTGACAACTAAAATAACGACTCTTTTCTACAAAATAAAGTCATAATCATAATGTTTTAGTAAGACTTTACTTACTCTGATGTCTTTTCTCTAATAAATTGAAATTTCCACAAAAGAAATTGACCTGTTTTCAAGTTTCGTTGGCCTACATTTCAGTTGACTGGAAAGTGATGAAAGCCGGGAATGTGGAAATCGGGTTAAGTTGAAATATTATTCTTTAACCAAATGAATAAAAATATATTATGCCTTTTGGAACTGTAAGCAATGGTTCATTTCATTCAAAAAACATATCCCAATATGAACCTACTTGAACTTACTTCGGCATACCTTGACTACCGTCACATTGCAACAAATTCAAATGTATGTCAACAGAATGTCAAAATGCGTCCATTTGCTAGTATCATATTTTCATTCCGCCAGGATAAAGACAGCACAGAAAGTATATTAACTACACATAAATTAGTGAAAGAGTGTTGGTATAGGCTGCCAAGTGTGTGAAATGTTCCTGAAACTTTGATTACTCATTCCGATGTCAATGACATTGGAACATGCTATACAAGGCCGTTATTTGGATAGTAAGACATAGCACTAAAACAAAATCAACATGTACTGTTTTACATTGTTTTACATTGTAGGACTATATAATCATCTAGAATTCATTGCAATGGACAGTTTTGCTTATTTTAGGTCATGTCAAAATAGATAGTGTAAGAAGAAAGTGCTATGATGCATTTGAAAATCAGTTCATTTTAAATTTTGATAATTTTGTAAATCTGTTGGCTCAGGTATGAAGAATAGACCTGATGTGCTCTTCTGTAAAAGGTGACTAACGGAGGCAGGAGCCATGGTGGCACAGTGATTAGCTTGCATGGACTCGTTACTGTATGGTGGCAGTGATTAGCTTGTATGGACTCATTACTGTATGATGGCACAATGATTAGCTTGCATGGACTCATTACTGTGTGATGGCACAATGATTAGCTTGCATGGACTCATTACTGTATGGTGGCACAATGATTAGATTGCATGGACTCATTACTGTATGGTGGCACAGTGATTAGCTTGCATTGACTCGTTACTGTATGGTGGCACAATGATTAGCTTACATGGACTCGTTACTGTATGGTTGCACAGTGATTAGCTGGCATAGACTCATTACTGTATGGTGGCACAATGATTAGCTTGCATGGACTCATTACTGTATGGTGGCACAGTGATTAGCTTTCATGGACCTATTACTGTATGGTGGCACAATGATTAGCTTGCATGGACTCATTACTGTGTGGTGGCACAATGATTAGCTTGCATGGGCTCATTACTGTATGGTGGCACAGTGATTAGCTTGCATGGACTCATTACTGTGTGGTGGCACAATGATTAGCTTGCATTGACTCATTACTGTATGGTGGTAGTGATTAGCTTGCATGGACTTGTTACTGTATGGTGGCACAATGATTAGCTGGCATGGACTCATTACTGTATGGTGGCACAGTGATTAGCTTGCATGGACTCATTACTGTGTGGTGGCACATGATTAGCTTGCATGGACTCGTTACTGTATGGTGGCACAGTGATTAGCTTGTATGGACTTGCTATTGTATGTTGGCACAATGATTAGCTTGCATGGACTCGTTACTGTATGGTGGCACAGTGATTAGCTTGCATGGTCTCATTACTGTATGGTGGCACAGTGATTAGCTTGCATGGGCTCATTACTATCTGGTGGCACTGTGATTAGCTTGCATGGACTCATTACTGTATGGTGGCACAATGATTAGCTTGCATGGACTCATTACTATATGGTGGCATAGTGATTAGCTTGCATCGACTCGCTACTGTATGGTGGCACAATGATTAGTTTGCTTGGACTCGTTTCTGTATGGTGGCAGTAATTAGCTTGTGTGGACTCATTACTGTGTGGAGGCACAATGATTAGCTTGCATAGACTCATTACTGTATGGTGGCACAATGATTAGCTTGCATGGACTCATTACTGTATGGTGGCAATGATTAGCTTGTATGGACTCATTACTGTATGTTGGCAGTGATTAGCTTACATGGACTCGTTACTGTGTGGTGGCACAATGATTAGCTTGCATGGACTCATTACTGTGTGGTAGCACAGTGATTAGCTTGTATGGACTCATTACTGTGCTGTGGCACAATGATTACCTTGCAATGGACTCATTACTGTATGGTGGCAGTGATTAGCTTGTATGGACTCATTACTGTATGGTGGCACAGTGATTAGATTGCATGGACTTGTTACTGTATGGTGGCACAGTGATTAGATTGCATGAACTTGTTACTGTATTGGTGCAGGCATGAATTCTGCCAATAGATCAGCCAGTGGTTCGGTTGTTTGGACTCATTACTGTATGGTGGCAGTGATTAGCTTGCATGTATGGTGGCACAGTGATTAGTTTGCATGGACTTGTTACTGTATATTGGCATGTTGATTAGCTTGCATGGACTCATAACTGTATGTAGTCTGAGTTTCATCTGACCCTTGCCACCCATTTTCGATATTTGGTCATTTGTGTTGGGGTGTAGGGTCAGAGTCCATTCCTCTCGATTTCATGCAGGTATATCTCGATGAAAGGTCGTTCAAGTTTGTTGGGTCGGCTAGTAAGCAACTACCACATGCTGACACCAAATGGTAACAAGTCCAAATGGTGTCGGCAAATTCCAACTTTTTGATAGGGAATGGACTCTGACCCTAACATAAATATCCAAATATAAAAAGTGGGGTGACAACGGTCAGAGGAAACTCGGACTATACTATATGGTGGCACAGTTATTAGCTTGTGGTGACTTGTTGCTGTATTGTGGCACAGTGATTAGTTAGCATGGACTTGTTACTCTATGGTGGCACATTGATTAGCTTGCATGGACTCATTGCTGTATGGTGACACAGTGATTAGCTTGTGTCAACTTGTTGCTGTATTGTGGCACAGTGATTAGATTGAATGGACTATATTGGTGTTGGAATGACTTCTGCCAACAGATCAACCAATGGTTAGGATGTTTAGACTCATTACTGTATGGTGGTAGTGATTAGCATGTGTGAACTCATCCATTACTGTATTAGACTTCATGATTTGTTTCTGATCCCCATTATAAATCATCAAGAGACAATTGGCCCCACATCCCTTAATTCAGTATTTAACTCTGTTAAATAAGCTAATAATTAGGTCGACATTGCAGTGCTTATCACAGTGGTTTACACAGGAAAAATAAGATTAGACTGTATTTAGAAGAAGTTTTGTATATATGGTATTATTTTAAACTGTATGTAGTAGAAGTTTTGTACATATGGGATTTCTAACATCCTTCATTGTATTTCTATTTTCCAGTATTCCACAGAAGTTATAAAAGAGGTCTTAGGGGATACCTGAAAGAGCTTTATCAGAGGCGACTGCAAGCTGGTCCTGAGCCAGAGAGACATCCCTCAGAGCTTGGGATCTGGTACAGTAATCTTTAAGATTCCCATTTTACCATACCATAGTAAATCCCCCCACCCAAAAAAAAAAAACATGTATGTTTCCAGTAAGTTGACTGTCCCTTATTCTTGTTGCTGACCCAGGCACTTTCCCCTTCACCCATGATAAAAATTACATCAAATATATATAATGTTTACAAAAATGATCTGCCTAACCTAATTTTAAAACAGTGCAATAGGAACCATACATTTTATTGGTGGTGGCGATGGGCATCATTGCTTTAAAGGAGCAAGTTCTGGCAGTTAGAATTATGAGCATTAAAAACCCATGTTAAAGCTTACTTTTCAAGGTAGTATTGTGGCATCCTTCATACAGAACAAGTTGCAGAGATAAGGTTGTATCATGCCACTCAAACATTAGTCATATGCACCCTGCCAATGTTCTGATAGTAGAACTTTTATTCTTGTAGAATGTGTTGACTGTTTTTATTATGGCAACTCATTTAAGAAAATTTATGATCATTTACCACAAGAAGAAAGGAGTTGCTAGACTTGTCACTGAATGGGAACCTGCTTTGAATCTTACCATCATATCTGCCCAAATCAGTAAATTTGGTATGTCGTTGGGTAAAGAACTTTACTCCAATAGCCTCAACCTACTTGTATTGCTGTGCTGTAAAATCCAAATCAAACTGAACCACCAGAAAACATGTTGGTCTTTTAGAGGGAATGCAGTGCATATAACAATGTTTGAATCTATATTTGAAGGATTTTTTTTTAACCTTTTATCTTTTTGTCTTGTAGTCCTATGTGTTTATCATATTTAGAATGTATATCATCCTAAAGCTTTTTTACACTTCTTTGTATTTTTTGGCCTTAAAATCACTCAATTAGATCATCTTCCTCTGACGTGGGAGGTCATGGGTTCGATCCCCAAGATAGTCTTACCAAAGACTTATAAAAATGGTACTAACAGCTGCCTTGCTTGGTGCTCAGCATTAAGAGGTTATTGTTAAGACTGGTCGGCCTGGTGTCAGGATAACCTGACTGGGTGAGACATCATGCTACATGTCTGTGGCATGATGTCATAATGCTAGACATCACTATAAACTGCCACACTGCAGACATCGTAGCGATATCACTGAAAAATCATTAAAGCTACTTTAAAAATCAGAATCTTACACACACACACAACACACACTCAGTTAACATGTCTGATTAAGGACTGAAACAGACACTCTTCCCACCACAGTAAAATATACATATAAACATGATTTGTAAGATCACTATAACTGTTTATGAATTTTCACCTCATGAGCTAATTATATCACAACAGGAACCATGATGCAGAATTGTTTGCCTTTGGGAAGCGCTTTGGGGAAGAATTTGATGAGAATCTACTGAAAAGGGCCTTTGTTCAAAGGTATGCAAAGAGTGCTACTTTTTGGGAAAATAGAGAATAAAAGACTCGATTTAATAAGTTGTTTATCTCTGCAGAATTTTTTTCATTGTGAATATTTAAAATTGCATTTTGTATAATATTACTTAAATATTATTATAGTGATAATGAGGAGCAGGAAAGTTTGATGTCAGTTCATTATGACAAAGTTGTTCATAGGAAACTTAAGTGTAGTTCATTTGTATGTATGTTTTATTTAAAATTACCAGACATTAGCATTTAGTCATTTGAAGTCATCTTTTAATAGGTTTTCTTGAGCCAGTGACTGAAATCTAGTTAACAAAGGTCAATGATGGAACCAGTATAGATGTTTGGACCTTTTGGGACATCGGACCACTGATATCTATAATATTACTTGTATAACATTAGCTGATATTTTCTGCTTTAAATACATTATCTAATCATAATACCTTTTGTAAACTACTACTATCTCACAAATCCAGCCCTTCCAAATAAAACTTTTAGCTAAATAGAGCTAAAAGTTGTATGCCCACTTTGGTGGCATTTGAGCAAAGTGATCTCCACTTGACATAGGGATTGATGGCAAAACCCATGCATATCGCAGTTACTACTTCTGCACATGCCATGAAGCACATTGGAGAAGTTCTCACTTCACGAGGGACGTATTCTCCAGCTATCTTTCCAACTTGTTTCTCTATCTATGCCTTTACAATTTTTGCCACACTTTGTCCTCTTCCTACATTTATTATACTTAGTTATTTGCATGGGTGCCTATGCAGCTTAACAGATTAGTTCAGGCTGTACCTTTTATTTCGAGTAACATACAAATCCCTGCATCCTATCGAATACCAGACCTGCCAACCCCACTGAAAAAATGGGAGAATCCCAGATTTTTTACCTATCTCCCGATTCCCCAACTTCTTAAGAAAAAATCCAGATTTTTTAAGTCCTTGAGGGAAAAATCCAGATTTTTTGACGAAAACATAATTTTCCATTTCCTTGTTTCTGTTTCTGGTTTTTCTGTGTCTGGTATGTTTCTTAGTACTTTACCATATCCGGCTTGATTTCCAGTATTCATCTGCCAATACAAAGAGATTATCTCACATTGTGGTTCTCTTTATCTGACCCCATCAGCAGATCATAGCATCATAATGAATAAGTTTCTCAGCAAGAAGCAAAAAAAAGAAAAGGAAGTAACTGATGGCTTTTCACCAGTCAAGAAAAAGAAATGGGATACAAAATATAGGAGTGATTAGGAGAAACAGTTTGCTTTCATTCGTCCATCGACTCTCAGGGCCTATCATGCATTCTGCCACGTATGGTTGGCTCTTTCCACATTAAATTCTATGTCAAAATTGTACATTTGGTAAAGCTGAAACTATGCATATCATCAGTGTTGATTCCTTCCATTCAGTTTGAGGAAAAAAAACAGGTCCTTAAACGATACTATGGATTGTTTAGAAACATCTGCAATGCTTGCATGAATAAGTCAGCCTGAGTGGGTTGCTCTCAGCAGAAAAAAAGGATGGATCTTGCCAACTGTTGTTTCCAACCCTTGGGAGAGTAATGCTTTCAATACTTTCAATACCACATAGCAACAGCAATGCTGAGAGAGCATTCTCATTTTAGTTAGCAGTGTGCTTAGATCATATACAATTTCCAAAAGTACAGTATCCAAAGAAATGTCAGCTACATTACATCAGTGTGACATAGAGGTATGCCAACATTCTCTCCATTGTGCATGTTTTAAATATAAACAACTTCACCTTACATACGTCACTCTCTCAAAAGTACATGATAACTGGTACCCCCAAAAGCTTTATCTGGGAGGGCTGGATTTGCAACAAAGTAGTAATTCTCCTGAGGTATTATGATTGGGTAAGTATTCACAAAGAAACATTTTACTGGAATTTTTTTTTTCTTTTTTTTCTTCTTCAAAATAAGTATGGATACATTAAGTTCTTTTGAATAAATTTATGTAAATTATATTTTATAAAGTTCACAATAGTTTTTAAAAAAAATAAATATGGATGCTAGCAAAGATGTTACAGTGTATAATTATGAGCATTTTTGGGGATCAAAGTTTTGACTTAAATTTGGATCAGCCCATTTGGGAGAAATGTAAACAATGCATATAATTGGTGACAAATAATATTTCAGGGACTATATAATCAAAGAAGAAGCCAAACGGAAGGAGCTAGGTATTGACTTAACAACTGTCCCTCTAGGGTTGATGGACAATGAAGATCTGGCCAGGAAAGGTAACATGGCTTCTTATCGAGCATCATCTTTATTGGCATCATCTTTGACAACCACAGATTCGTTGGAACTTACCACCTACATTATCCACACTATAGTTGTTGTAGATGTTTGCATTGCCAGTGTTTTTTTTTCTTCTTTTTATTACAATGATAAGCATATGAAAATAGATTTATCATTAATTATTTCACCCTATTGAGATTGTGGTGATATTGATTCCTGGGAGACATGAGAGGTGTTTTCCTTGATGATTAATCCTATTAATAGCCAATCAACACATGACCTTTACCTTTTCCAAAACAAAGTAATAATGCTGCTGTACATGCCATTTGTTGCAATTAGAATACACTTTTCGATAATATGTGGAAATAATTTTGCACTTTTAAACTGAATGATGTATACTCCACCAAACAACTTTGTTTCTAAATTTTTTTCACTAGGGGAAATGGATCTGGCAGTCAATTCAAAATTAGGCAATGAAAATACCATATTTACTTTTAGGTGTTAGGACAACCTAATCAGAATTTTTGAATGTAAAATAGCCCGTTTAATTGTAGGGGTAAAACAGAGGGTGCTGTGCTTAATTTTTGAATGTAAAATAGCCCGTTTAATTGTAGGGGTAAAACAGAGGGTGCTGTGCTTAATTTTTGAATGTAAAATAGCCCGTTTAATTGTAGGGGTAAAACAGAGGGTGTTGTGCTTAATTTTTGAATGTAAAATAGTCCGTTTAATTGTAGGGGTAAAACAGAGGGTGCTGTGCTTAATTTTTGAATGTAAAATAGCCCGTTTAATTGTAGGGGTAAAACAGAGGGTGCTGTGCTTAATTTTTGAATGTAAAATAGCCCGTTTAATTGTAGGGGTAAAACAGAGGGTGCTGTGCTTAATTTTTGAATGTAAAATAGCCCGTTTAATTGTAGGGGTAAAACAGAGGGTGCTGTGCTTAATTTTTGAATGTAAAATAGCCCGTTTAATTGTAGGGGTAAAACAGAGGGTGCTGTATGCGGTCAATAATAAGCATTGAGAAATTTGACTGGAATGCAACACAGGCTTCTTTTTCAAATAAACCCTTGATATGCTCAGAGCCGATATCTGCACCTATCATCAAGCCAGTCAAGGTGGCTTTCTTCTACCAAACAAATTATTTAGATCCACTAGAATTGTTTTGTTTGTGTTTTTGTGTCTGTTTAGAATAACCTAATATGGCAGACTGTGACAAGGATTGGTGACATTAGTATATCCCAAAGCTTTAACAGTAAGGATTTTATTGGTTATAGTTAATACACCTCTCTCATAAAGTATTGTAGGTGCAAAATCACTTTGTTTCCTCACAAGAATTTGTTGTATTTGTGCCAAAGGTTTATATGCAGCTTTGGTGGGCTGATAGAAACAGTAGAAACCTTGGTTAATTAAGATGTTGTGACATGAGTAAGTATGTTTACTAGTATGACTCTATGGTCATAAACTAAGTAACAGAAAGAAGCAAAACCAACAACTTTTGTAAAACTGAATAAATAATTAAATCATCAAATGAAAGTTATAAATGAAAATATGAGATGAACTTACAGTAATATGAAGTGAATTCAAAATAATCCTGATAAAAGTTTTAAAAAAAAGTCCAAATGAATGAAAAGTTCTTTTTAAATTTCACAACTGCAAATGTACTGGTCTGCCAAGAATTATGACATTTTCAAAATGGTATCATCCAGAACTCCTTTGAATAAATAATTATAGTTCCAGAATAATATTATAGTCCAAATAATGGGAACTTTTCTTTTTCCACTGAACAGTCCAAACAAATGTTTTTTCCTCTTGAAAAGTATCTAAGTACAACTTGAAACATGTCTGCAGACTTACAACACAAGATATAAGGATAACTCCAAAATAGGAATGAATGTGATTGTTCAGTTCTCTCCTTATATACACTTTCTATTAATGTTGGGGGGGGGCCGAATTGCCGAGTGGTCTACAGCGCTGTCCGTTACGGATCACTGCCATCTCACCTCTGTCTGCGTGGGTACAAGTCTCAGATTCAGCTAATGTGGGTATGTGAGAAAGCTTGCCAGTAGCTTCTCATGGGTCGGTTCTTTCTGGGGTTTTCCCCGGGTTCTTCCTCTACCATTAATACTGGCCACCATGTATAGCCTATCGTGTGCTGAAAAATGGTGTTAAACCCTACAACAACAACAACTTTCTATTTGACTATTTACAACATAGGACACTTGACAGATATTACTACTCAGTTTATCTCAAACTTGCCTATTATGTGACCTAACCCAACCAATGGAAAGTTCCTGAATTCTTTTGGAACCATCCAAACCCCATGAGCCAATGAGAAATTAACCTGAAGTGGTCATTAAGTCTTATTATTAAGATTATTATTAGTAATTGTCAACACTAGCAGACCTTGTCACATAGGAAAAATCTAACTTAAGTTAATCTATACAATTTACAGCCATGAATAAAAGTTACAAAAATTAAATAAAAATCATGTACCAGGAATTAAAAGAACTATAGATATTCATAACATTAAGCAAAGCTTCTTAAACCAGTTCAAGGAAGTATTAGTGATTCAGTTTTGGTGCTTGACACATGATCTAAAGATGCATCAATATTGCAGATTTGATTGCAATAAGCTATTGAAATTAAAGTGGAAGAACGTTATTGTCTGTTGAATAGACTATAGAAACTTGTCACACTGATCGCACTCGTGCTGTAAGTCGATTAGCAATAAGCAGTGTTACAGACTGAACAGAGAAGATAGAAGAATGTATGCACGTAAGGTACACAATGAATCCTCTCTAGTATCTATTTCCCAGAGAAGGGGTATAACAGTGGAATTTATATTAGAACTGACTGATAGACAAATGAATATATTTTATATGGCCCACTTTTTAAAGCAGGTATATGATGAGATCAATCATAGTTATTTTTTAGTTATGCAGAGGATAGATCAAACTGTTCTGATCATATGTTGTGGACAGGCAGTGTTCTGAGGGTGGTAGAACGCCTGGCTTTCCTTAGCATGAGAGCTGAATAGTTTGATTCAGTCCTCAAATAGTATTGCAATATTTATTTTATTAGCTTAGTCTGTCACTGTCATAGTATACCGTTTGATCTGCTTTATGTATTTGAAGGTGGGTTTTTTTCCATTTTGATTACATTCCTTGTATACTGTGCATTCCTTCTGTCAATAATATAGTATGACACTTCCAAAACCGTTTCACATATCTACAGAGGACCACTCCAGTGGCATAGTGGTTAAAAGCTTCAGCCTCATATGCAAGAGGTTATGGGATCGAACCCCAGCAATGGCATACAAAAGACATAAAAATAGTACTAGCAGCTGCCTTGCTTGGGGTTCAGCATTAAGAGGTTAGTGTTAGGACTGGTCAACCTGGTGTCAGGATAATGTGACTGGGTGGGACATCATGCTACATGCCTGAGGCATGATGCCCCGGTGCTAAACATCACTATAAACTGCCACACTGTAGACATTGTAGCAATTAAATCTATGTTAAAAATCCAAATCACACACACACATATCTACAGAACTTTCACAGATGTATCCATTTATAGTATCCTAGAAGTAAAGTACAACTGCACAGACCAAGATCACATGACTTGCCAAAAGATCCAATTAAATATGTTTATTAGATATAATCAGGGTCTTTATTGTTAGCAGTTTGAAGTTTCATCATTGAATGGAGTACATGGAATCATGCATGCATGTAAAGTTGGACCCAATCAAATATCCACCAGGATATCTTAGCATTTAAAACAAAGCATGAGTAAAATGTCTGATTTATGTTCAAACTCTGCATCACACTGGATGCATATCTATACTCTGTCTTATTTCTAAATGTCTTTTACAGGGGAAGAAATTGCAAGTCGCTATATCAAGGCTTATCTTCGTTACAGCTACCCGCATATGTTTGAAGAAGGCATATGGTTTGTATCAAGTCCTCTCAAATATTTTTACCTGATGCTGCAAAGGTTTTTGAACATCAAAAGATGTTGCTTTCTTCATATTGTTACTACTGTTGATCTTGAAACATAAATTTTGTGGAGAAAAAAAGCTGGTCATTTGGGCCTGGATCAGTAACTGCCAACTTAAAGAGTTAATGTCTTTGACTCGTCCAACTAATCTACTTAGCCATCTGGTGTTAACTGATAGGTCAGATTTATTCACTATTAGTTTGACTTCAGCTACTACATGATGTCAGCACATTCTTTTATTTTGTTCTACATTCCCAGTGTAAAAATTGAACCCTTGTATGTAAAACGCAGACAAAATTTTACTTCAAGGAGCACATTAACTGTGATAACCAAACAAAACCACAGGTGGTCTACAGCAATGGAACCATCTTTGGGACTCGTGGACTTAACATAAGGAGAAAGCAACAAATTGTTAAAATTCAGGATTGATTAGGTTCAGTAGTTCCCATTAAGGAATAAATGTTTCCATATTTTATTGGAAGAATATATAATACAATTTTGAATACTTACATCCATTAAATACATTAAACTTATTTTGAAAGCTGACTGAACAGATTGTATTCCACCCTGCAGATGTCTGATGCAATGATAGTATAAAATGAAACATGCATGAGTTTGAAAGTTGTCTCCTTAATTCCTATTTTTTCATCTGCATTTTTAATAGCAAAAGTCACATTAATGGTACAGTTTTAAGACTGGGTGGGTTGTGTTTATTTTTCATTACCATTGGTGTCCCTTCTTAACAAGAATCATTGAACCAGAAACATGTGTTATATATATTTAATTTGCATTGTTTGTTATTTTTTTATTTTTTATTTATTATATGCTGTGTGTTGTGAATAATTGTATTTTGTAGGTGACCTTTTCTAAATTCAAGGCCATTGTCCACCTGACCAGAATGATTGATTTTGTTTTAATTCTGTAAACAACTAATGAATGGCTAATATTTCCTCAATGAGTGAATTTAATATTAGGATCATTATCAATAAAAGTAAACATATTTTTCTTGGTCTGAGTCAAGAACATTGTGTTTACCATTAACTTTATTATAATTTTTGTAACAGATCTTTTAGTTATAACTAAGATTTCTCTAGAAATGAACTTTTGGCCCTCATCCAGGTTATTCTTTTTTTTTTTAGTTTTTTTATATAATCTTGTTTACTGGCAAAATTTTTATTCCTGCAATAACATATATTTTTGTATTCAGGTTTTGATTTGGCTGAAATTATTTATTATTCTCTGGAAATACAAAGTGCTCAATCATATACTTGGACAGTTGTTGTTTTAGGGTTTAACACCATTTTTCAGCACAATAAAGGCTATATGTGGCGGCCATTATTAATAGTAGAGGAAAAAACTAGGAAAAAAACAGAAAAATTCACCAACCCACGAGAAGCTACTGGCAAACTTTCTCACATACCCACATTGGCCGAACCTGAGACTTGATTCCACACAGACAGAGGTGGAATGGCAGTGCTCTGTAATGGTGAGCGCTTTAGACCACTCAGCCACATGGGGCCCCCATGTACTCAGACAGAGATATTAACTGGGAATTATAGTGAAGTCAGACAACAAAACGTTGGATTGTCCTACTGTGATTCAAAAAAGACTTGGCACTTCTTTACAATTCAGGCCATTGGTACATTAGAGACTACTGGCCACTACAGGCACATCAACACCTCAGCATTGGACATTATTTGGAATACCACTCAAGTTTATTCAGAACTTGTTCATTAGGATTTGTGTTAGTAATTCTAGGATTATTTAGGATTTAATTCAAAATACCATAAGTTTATCTTTTTACATTTTAACTTCATATTATAGGGAAATAAATTATTTGTTGAATTTTACAAAGCTTGTTACTTCTCACCTTTCTCTGTCAACTTATTTGAAGACCAGTGAGTGGTAATACATGATATTGTTGGGCCCTGAGTGGCCAAGTGGTCTGAAGCGGTCTCCATTACGGATCACTGCCATCTCACCTCTGTCTGCGTGGGTTCAAGTCTAGGATTCGGCTAACGTGGGTATGTGAGAAAGCTTGCCAGTAGCTTCGCGTGGGTCAGTGGTTCTTCTTGGGGTCTTCCCGGGTTCTTCCTCCACCATTAATACTGGCCGCCATGCAAAGCATATCGTGTGCTGAAATATGGTGTTAAACCCCACAACCACAGCAACAACAACAACAGCAACATGATATTGTTTATGCACAAAAATGTTTAGAATAGGAACAAAGATGGGAGCCACTATTGTGTATCATATTTTGCTCTTGAACTGATTATCACCAAATATGTTTTAAGACTTGGTACTTTGATATTTATATATTTTACCAGGTTTTGAGCCATTTTAGAATGAAAGATAAAGGATGTTCAAATATGAGTGGTTGAGTAATGCAGACTGCTCTAAATAATTTATTCTGACCATTATTGGTAATTTTTTATACTGACCATTGTTGATAATTTATGCTGACCATTGTTGACAAAATGGTTAATTTCTATACCCCTTTCCCCCAATTACACTTAATTCTAGGAGAGTCAAGGAGAGTCAAGATTTTAGATATATATATATATTTGTATGCCTTCAAGATGGGGTGGGTGGGTTCCAGCATGTGTGTGTCAGTGTGTGTGTGTGTCTGTGGACAGCTTTGGATAGAGTTTTTTCTTCCAACAAACCATTTAATTGGTTTACTTCATAATTGGAATATAATTTCAATACATATTCACTTTCTGTCAGTACCATTCCTGTCTGTTGGTTCTGCCCCCTAGGTGGGGTCATGATATCAGGAATTATAATTTGGTTTAAGAATTTTTCTTCATTTCCATAACCAATTTTCTTCATATATAGAGTATAATGTCACCACCCTGACCTTACGGATTTTACTATTGTCCCAGGTAGGTGAGTGGGGATCTGTATTGGTAATATGTAAGACACATTTTAATTACAGTTTTGATCCCATCTCTGATATTTTTTATAAACCCCAAAGTGTATGTCAGCATGGTTAGGTTGGTATATTTACTTGTCTTAAATGTTGTTTTTCTAAAATTTAATACCAGTATAATTCAGACTAAGTCTGTTCAGTCTTGGTTGGTGAATGTTCTGCACCTTATGTGTCATATAAAAATATACAGGTGAAAATTATAGATTGCTGTGGACTTTTACAGTAGTGTGCAGCTCGAAACATGGTCAAGAAAATAGGATGTCAAGATGTCAGGTCAGATTATAAATAACATGGCTGTCCACATTTTTTCCAACCCTCAGCTGTCATTGTGACCCTCACCAGATGTATTTCTTGAGGCATGTATATAACAGCCTTCTAGATGATATGGATGTGTGAGGATCAAAATAAAGTGAATAATTTCCGTTAAAGATATCTTTAGTCAAATTCTGAAAAACTGCATCTGTTACTGAAATAGTACTGAATACCTGTATAATTATATGATTTGTACTTTACCTTTATAATTATATGATTTGTACTTTAGATGGGGTCATGGGACCAAGATCTGGGACATCTTTTGATGAATTTCTTTTTATTCAAATGAATAAAAGAAAGCCTTACCTCAATAGGGTTTGGAACTGCAGTTTCTAGAGCTGATCATTATGGTATAAGAGTTGTTTACAAACATCTTTGTTGAACATAATTTTGCATTTGCACTTTTTAATTTTTAAACTGTGTGTTTTTCAAGTCTGCATTAGCAGTAGATTTGCTAAATCTGACTGAAAATTGGTCAGTCTTATAGATAAGTGTAGACTTATTTACTGACGCAGTCTTTTTATGGTTGACTGGCCTTGTGCATTAGGTTTTTCATTTAATTCTGTTTTTCTGATATTGTTGTAAACACATTAATTAAACTTAATGGGTATATTCAATGTTGAGAATATTACCTACCACAAAAAAGGAGGGCAGAAGAGCAACCTAAATTTCAAGCACCAAATTAATATTATTTTTTTCTTCTTTTTCTTAAGACCATTGAAGGATAGGTGTGACATATGAATCATTTGTCCAATGTTATTGTCATTATTGACAATGGTAACGTGCAGTTTTTGTATTTTTTTTGTATTTAGCTCATATTGTTCAATACTGTTGCACATTTAGTCATTAAAATTTCTTAGCATATTCTTCAAGGATGCACTACTCATCACAGGCACAAGGAGGTTGCAGTGATCTATTTTATATGCTTCAGTGACTTTTTTGGGTGTTTGGAAAATCCCTCAGCAGAGGAGCAAGGCATGGCATTTTGTGGAATTCATGTTTTTTGCACCCCTTTCCATTTTAAGTTTCAGCAATATAATGTTGTAGAGGTTTTGGAGCTTTTAGTGTCCCAAAGTTATGTGTATGTTAATAAGGTGTCCCAAAGTTAGGTGTATTTTTAATAAGGTGTCCCAAAGTTTGGTGCATGTTAATAAAGTGTCCCAAAGTTAGATGTATGTTAATAAGGTGTCCCAAAGCTAGGTGTATGTTAATAAGGCATCCCAAAGTTAGGTGTATTTTTAATAAGGTGTCCCAAAGTTTGATGTATGTTAATAAAGTGTCCCAAAGTTAGATGTATGTTAATAAGGTGTCCCAAAGCTAGGTGTATGTTAATAAGGTGTCCCAAAGTTAGGTGTATTTTTAATAAGGTGTCCCAAAGTTTGATGTATGTTAATAAAGTGTCCCAAAATTAGATGTATGTTAGTAAGGTGTCCCAAAGCTAGGTGTATGTTAATAAGGTGTCCCAAAGCTAGGTGTATGTTAATAAGGTGTCCCAAAGTTAGATGTATGTTAATAAGGTGTCCCAAAGCTAGGTGTATGTTAATAAGGTGTCCCAAAGTTAGGTGTATGTTAGTAAGGTTAACGAATGGTTGCTCTTGATCATATGCCATATTTCAGAAATTAGAAGATTGATAATTGTATAAACAGTGATCTGTGCCATTAATGTGTTTAATTTGTTTTGCAGTGCTATTCACGACTTCTTGATGTCCCATCAAACTTTGCTTCACATTGGAATGAACATTGGACTCCGAGAGCTTATTATGTCAGCTGTAAGTGATATCATGAGTGCGGGTTTGTACATCTACATTTAGTTAGACTTACTGATGTTGAATTTTCTGTGAAAAGTGAGGATATATAAGGAAGAGGGTGGCATGTTGTTGATGTTCATGTTTCTGTGCTTGGATGCTAAACTGTATACTAAAAGCAAATTACTATCACCTGTTTGTGTTTCAGTCTAAATATATTTATTAAAACTTTATTTAGAGCATAAAACACATGCACACACAGTAGGCATTGTAACCTACTTTTCCTTTTTGACTGATTTTAGTGCTGAATTTTAACAATCACATGCATTGGGAAATAAGGCAGGAATTACATCATCCCGATCCTTGGTCCATCCATCTCATTATTAATGTAGTGTATATCCTCCAACACTGCTGAAGATGCAGACTTTAAACTTTGAGATGCATTTGGAGATGGTCTTTAGATACTCACAATAATTTTCAAACATTGATATGACTCCATGTGGGGAGCTACAGGGTGGTATCAGTGTTCAAAATGTTTCTTGGTTAGTTGTATGTATTGTTGGTGAAGATCAGAAAGTTGTGTCATTGTCAAGGCAGAGGCAAGCTAACAGGTTTTTGTATTATGTCATTGGTTTCTGCCACATGGGAGGGAGAACATTTCCCTTAGGGTATAACTTGGAAAGTGTTGATCTCATCTATGTAAGATATATAGGTTTGAAGGAAATAGGATAAAAAATCAGACATAAATCCAGTACAGAATTGGGTCATGTTCCAGATTTACATCTGTGTCATACATTGGAAACTGTTCAGATCCCCACCCAATAACTCTGTTTACATTTATCAGGTATAAAGAAATAGATGCACATGTGGCCATTTTACAGACTCCATAAATATTTTAATTCATTTGTCTGAATTGTTAGTTGTCAGTTCCTTGTCTTGACCTTTTGAAAACAAAGTTAAAGTATTTAATATACAAGAGAGAGAGAGAGGGAGAGGGTACTTGTTAGAGACAATTGTCACACTGTAAATTAATGTATTGTCAAGGGTGTCAGGCTTATTTTTGATTTTGCAAACAACTTAACGACTTTTGTCAGTACAGTATTTTAATATGTGGATAGTGAAGGGATGAGTCATTGTTAGACCATTCAAACCGGTTTGTAGAAGTCACAAAATCCATGAAAATTGGTAAATAAAAGTGTGCACACACCAAGTTTCCTCTGATCAATGAATGTTAATTACATGATTGATTAGTGGCCCAATATAAAATAATACTGAGTCAGCATGAACTTTATCCGATGAATTATCCGCTGACTTGGCATTTTTCCATACCTTGTCACTAACAAACTGTGCAATGAATATACCCCACTGATGACAGTAACGATCAGTTTGCAGATTTTATCTTGTAAGTTTTATGTGGAACCATGGCTGAGAAACAGTCACTTCAATACAAAAAGATGTCGCATCATACTGATCAGGTATTTTCCTTCTGACCCAGTACGGTCTCGTACCAGGTTTTTACATCACATACTTTGGTCAATGAAAATGCAAGAAACTAGCCAGAAATGAGTTTTGAAAATACTGTTACTGTTTACAGGAGTATCCCCCTATTGAACAGGCATACATACTTACATGCAAGGCTGTGATAGGAGCACTAGCACTAAGCCAGGTAAGCTAATATTCTTGATTTCTATTTTTTTTAAAATTTACAATAATGTCCATAACAAATTTTTTATCATCATCATGATTGCCAATGGTTTCTTATTTTGGCTGTTTAATATTTTGTGTTATTTTTCAGATGTTAACTTGAGTAAATTTTAGATGTATTAGTAAAAAGAAAACAAAAATGTATGAGAAAAAAATTCACCTAATTTAATTCCAAAACACCCAATATTAATGTCAGAAGTGAAGCATTTGAGTACTAATGGTTAGATTGTTTTTAAAAAAGGGATATTTTATGATGGGTATCCTTTCCCAAATCTAAATTTTATCTTGTTCCTGATATAAAAATTCATACACTCTGCTACAGTCAAGCTCAAAGACCCTAACCACAAGCACAGAACAATTGATCTTGTGTACTATGTAGAGTGTTGAGATCATTTATATTTGGTTTCCATTTGTTTTTAAGATCAGGTTTTTTTCTCTTTCGTTTTTTTTTTTTATCAGGTGCCACAGACATCCCACAGCCCTGATTATTTACAATTAATTAAACACTATGATCATGAAAAATAATTCAGGCACAGAAAATCTTTGTACAGTCCTAATATATTAATGATACAGTTGGCTATAATTGTTATTTGCAGTTATATAAGCAGTTGTCCAGTCAGAATTTATTGATGATACAATTGGCTATAATTATTATTTGCACAAATATGTAAATAGTTGCACCTTCCTAATATATTGATGATACAGTTGGCTATAATTATTATTTGCACAGTTTATAAACAGTTGTACACTCAGAAGTTGTTGATGATACAATTGGCTATGATTATTATTTGCACAGTCTATAAATAGTTGTACAGCCTGAATTTATTGATGATACAATTGGCTATACTTATTATTTGCACAGTCTATAAATAGTTGTACAGCCTGAATTTATTGATGATACAGTTGGCTATAATTATTATTTGCACAGTGTATAAACAGTTGTATACTCAGAATTTATTGATGATACAATTGGCTATGATTATTATTTGCACAGATACAAACACCGCTCCAGTGGCCTAGTGGTTAGGGCGTCTGCCTCGGATGCAGGAGGTCTTGGGTTCAATCTCCGGCCGAGTCATACCAATGACTTAGAAAAATGGTACTAACAGCTGTCTTGCTTGGCACTCAGCATTAAGAAGTTAGTGTTAGGACTGGTTGGCCTGGTGTCAGGATAATGTGACTGGGTGGGACATCATGCTACATGTCTGCGGCATGATGCCCCAGTGACAGACATCACTATGAACTGTCACACTGCAGAAATCGTTGCAATATGACTGAAAAATTGTTAATGCTACATTCAAAATCCAACACACACACACAGACACAAACAGTTGTACAGTCTTCATTTATAGAATATGCAGTTGGCTGTAATTATTATTTGCAGAATGTGGAAAGAGCAGAGATCTTTGTAAGGGATATCATTATACCCCAATTAATTGGAAAAGATATAAATGAGCTGTGGGAGATAGTGAATCCCATGGGGCTGCTGAAATCCATGCTTGCATCAGAGGGAAGGGGTCCCCCAGAGTCCAGGTAAGTGGAGCTTTTGGGGCTGGTGATTTTAAATGTTATTTTCACTTTTGTGATTGTTTTTGCTGATAATAACATTGATAATAACATTGTTTTTGTTGCTGTCGCATTGGCAAGATATTTTTCCTGTGAACTGTTGATGTGGATAAATCTATATGCTATACCAACCTAGTTATCAGGTACAGTTTCAGTCAGTACATGCACTGGGTTAATTTAATGCTTTTTTCTTGTGATTGTTGTGGATATTGTGTTCAGTGCTGTTCAGTATGAATATTATATATTTGTTTCATCTAAAACTATTTTCCTAATTGTAGGTAAAATTATGTTTTTTTTTCATCACAGTTCCTGTACTTAAGATTATTATTTTTATTATTATTATTGTTATTATTATTATTATTATTATTATTATTTTATTGTTTTAGTCCATAACAGTAATTTGGCTACATGCGCATTTGTTGCAGGCTGCTGTGGCATTCCGCATCAGCTACAGTGATGTCCCTTTATCATGTTGGTCTCTACAGTGACAAGCAGCTCATAGGAAAATGTAAGCACTGGTTATGTTTTATCATTTACAAGATGGTTCATATGTTTTTCGGACATTGTTTTATAAGATATAACAAATCATCATTCCTAAAAACCACAGTTAAGATTCGCCCAAAAGATGGTGAAAACTGTTTCCAGAAGTAAAATCAAGTCTTTAGAGCTTGGCCCACTTTTCATTAGAGTGAACATTATGACATTTCTTCAGTGGCATAAAAGGACTTCTCATATTAAACTATTCTTGACCTAAATACATTACATTTTTCAAACCTTTAGGAAGTAAATTGATTTCTTCATTACTGAATGTACAAAAGTGAATTTAAATGTGCGCTCAATGGTTTTTGTGACTATGAGTTCTGGTGTGGTATGCTAGAAATGAAGCCAATCCGTTTTATGGTTTATATCTTGGGTATAATGAGATCAGAACCTTAGATGCATATATTTAGATTTTCCTTCCTTTAAATCATCTTGCAAGCATGCCCAATTAAAGGATTTGGATTTACAGTTATATAGCTGTTGATGACCACCTCTTTTAAGAGGCCTCTCGTCATAAGGAACCATTTGTCTTTATAGACCACAAAATTTAGTTCTCCACCAGTTTTAGTAAAGGGATATTGTGATATCCTCTATCAGTCCATTCATCTATGCATTTGTCCATAAATGTACCTAACTATATTTGGCAACTGTCTGTAAGAAGAAATGATTCTTGGGCCCTTCCCATAGGGTCTACTGAAGAAGTGATGGTGATAAAATCTAGGGGCTTGGGATTTGCAATGGCAATCCATAGAAGGAGCTCTAGTTTTATATTTGATACTTTAGATGCTAAAAGTTCCACTAGAGATGACCCACTGCATTTTTAAGAAACCACTTTTGGGGTATGCCATACTTGATGGTCTCAAGATGTGGCATCCATTCATTACTAATAAAAGGTTGTTTGAATTTACAGCCAGATGTATAAATTATAATTTATTGTAAAGTTCGGGTTTCTCTCAAAACAAATCCATGCACTCAAGTGCTAATTTCATGGTTTGATGGTGTATGACACTCTCCAACAACATAAAATTAGATAGCAGTGAACATGAATTACTTAAACTTGCTGGGAGATGTAGGCATAGTTCTCAAAATCAGGAATTTTGCTACTTACAGATGTAGCTTAGAGGGTTATTTTAGGGAGGGTCGCAATGTTGTCACTCCTGGAAAACCGTTGATTATGGAAGAGATCAGACTGGAAATGAATCCAGTGTGCTGACCACCAAGCTTCCATGCTAATACTGGAATGGAAATGTAGGAATAGATTATAAGAACTTTAAGAGCAATACTCCCAGGACCATAAATTGTACAGTCCCTTTGTTTTTGTCAGCTACATATATGTGAAACAGTTGGAATAATACAATTGATATACTTCAGATTCTTAAATTTGGAACTGACATACTGTTTATTCTTGCACATAAATCAGATCAAGCTGTAAACTGTATAGATCCAGATCTGCAGTCACATAATGTGCCAGCAAATCTGGTCTTTACTGTGTGTTAGGGATAATCAGATGAACAAATAAATTAGACCTTCATCTGCTGGTGTATTATGCAATGGCAGATCAGGGTCTATGTAATTTGCAATTTGACCCAATCTCAAAGTGAGTATTTACAGCATTAGAAAAAGAAAATCATAAAGTAATGTCTCAGGAATGACAGACAATATCCTGAAGCCTGTTGTGACTGCATAGTTGAGCAGCGTTAAAACAGCATTTCTACTAGTGAGACTTTAGGGTGGGATAGTTGTTATTGGGTATTTTAAACTGTGTTTGTTGAAGCCATATAATTATTACATTGCTATTTTATCTGCCATAGACTTAATTGACTGCAGAGTAAATGTAGTGAATATTTACTTTATAGCTTGTTTATTTTTCTTTTTCTTTATTCCAATTCATAACACTACCCTCCCTTATTTTGTTCTTTGTATTGTCTAGCTCCAGGAGAGACGGTTACAATTGCTGAAGAAATGGCAGCCAGGAATGCCTTGAAAAACCTCATGCAAACCACTGATAGTCGAGCCCCACTGACATTAGGGGCAAAAGCCATGAAAATTAAGCTAGACTATAATACAAGAAATAGGAGTATTAAAGACTTGTTAAATGAGAATGTTGAAGAGAGAGTTTATGGGACAGAGATTTAGTGAAGTGTGGTTCTTCTGTTTTAATCAAGATATCTAATACTTTATGACTGCGATCAATTAGAACTTACTGTTTTCTATTGTATTTGTTTCATTAATTGGCATCCTTATACATGTAAAGGTTGCCAGGTTTCATTTTTTTACTTCGAATAACTCGTCCAAGTCAAACAGAAATGCTACTCAAGTAGAAAATAAAATCTGTTTAATATCAGATTTAGTTACTTGTATGAGAACTATAGTAAAAAGTCCAGTGTGGCTTTTATCAGAGAAATGTGTGATTGTTAATTGTTGTGGTATTGCAAAAAAATTTAAAACTTTTTTTGTAGGTACATACATTTATGGATGTACCCATGAGGGCTATTTTCTGTACACATTGATTCTTGTTTACTCGTTTGAAGAAAGCACGGATTTCATGAAATGTTGTCACAGAGTAATAGTGTATTCAAACTACCCTTTATATTTGACATTAAGTTGGATACATCTGCAAACAGTGTCAACCCTGATCTGCTATTGTGCAATGCACTAGCAGCTGAGAGTTTATGTAATGTTTTACAGATAGCTTCTGACCTAGATTTGATGTCACATTGTGCAATGGCAGAACTGGGTCTGTACAGTGGTACCAGACTTATATGCAGGAATATAGTGTAATAAAGTTGGAGTTTTACCAGCACATTAACTAACATAATCTTTGTAGAAAAGTCTGTACGAATGGTTCATGATATTATAAAAATATAAATGGACATGAACAGTAAATTGTAATCATTGTTGGTTGATGGTAGATGACGTTTTTCCCTATCAAAGAAGTATGCTCCACCATTACAGGTAGGAGCATATATTGTTACCCTTGTTCATCCATCAAGCTTTGGTTACATTTTGAAATTAGGTCATTTCAGGCCCCGTGATGTGACATTCATGTTTCGTGAACACATTTCTATTTTTAAACAGACTCAGACTCTCTGTATACATGCCAAACATTAACACTTTTGATGTAATCATTACTTTTTTTCACCAAATTATGTTTTACACTGGCCTGTATATGGATTATGCTTTGTTGGTACAATAAAATATAAAAATAAAGCAATAAAACGTTTTTGTCATTTTTATTATTGGCTTTTAATTCCATTCATATAAATTTGAGAATGTTCATAAAAGGAAGAATGCTGCTTAAGAAAAGTATGAGTACTTTCCTTATTTGCTATTTATAGGAACTATTTTCAGCCCATTAACAATAAAACAGACAGGTTTCTTCAAGTTTGAACTTTGCCTCATGGATTCATTATTATTAATAAGATAGTCAGTTAGCAGACCAACCTGTAACTTTTATGGTGCGAGTTGTGGATGTTACATGACAGAAAATGTTAGAGCAGATGGATTTTTTCAAAACATATCAGCAAAACATGGTGTCCCTAGCTGTTGAGAGAGAGTATGACATGAAAAGTTTAGATACAGGTTTTAAAAACATGGAAATGGGAATGGAAATTTAGTTGATCAGTTTATAAGAAAGCTGAGCACTAGAGGACTGGCATTTTGTGACCTCTGCAAGAAGGATCTGAATTACAGTAATTGCGGTTGGATGAGTTTGGAACAGCACCTACAAAAGAAGCTGCATACAGAAAAATCGAAGCTCAGAAGGCATCTGGAAAAAGTGTAATTAATTATTATAAGAAAGTTTTCTTGCATGAGAGAACAGATGTAGCCCTCTGTCAGAATATGTGCACTGCATGTTGCCAACACATGCACCAGCTTGAAAGGAAAAAGGCTGTCACTGAGAAGGAAAGAAACGATTGCATATTGAGCCAAAAATGTCAGTGATGACAAAAAGGAAGGCTAAAGAAATCTTTGCCAAAGCCCCAAAAAGAGCTCAACTCATTTCAACAGGTTGTATCCATTGGAGAAAAAGACAAGTGAATGTATGGGATTATTTGTATATAGTTGATGTACTTGGGTGTTTATTTTCAGATTTATTATGAAAAGAGAGAAGTATAATATATTTGCTGCAAAACTTTAGAAATTATTGTGACTTAATTACGATGTGAACACTGCCATGCACATGAAATAACTTCAGCATCAATAGCATTGGAGAACAAATTCATTTGACAATAAATATTGTGAAATTTTTTAAGTAAAGTTGAACATTTTTGGTTTTATTTTTGGTTTATTTTATGAGCATAAGTTGCACCAGGAGCAGTTTTTTTTACAAGTGTAAAATGCGTTTTTGGCTTCCTGGAACCCTGGATCAAGGACCCCTAAACCCCCTTAAAATTTGTTTAGCTTTTTTTATGGAAGACCAAAATCATGTCTGATAATAGCAATAGCTATACCTCTTGGGGGGGGGGGGTTGGCTTGGTTGGCTCTAAAATGTATCACAGTTTGTGTCATGTTCCACCAAAAATGGAGTAATGGCATGTAGTTTACCTTCACTCTCCATCCGTGCCCAGTGATCCAGTTACATTTCACATTTAAGTCACTGTGATGGGGTATTCATGTTCCATTAACATGTTTATTGTTATAAAGCCCTCCAGGATGCATACTGGAAACAACAATATTGTTGTGGAGAAGTGTGACCTGAATTTAAGCATAATTTATTTGGAATTCAAGATTAAAAGAATATACAGCTATATTATTGAAAACAATAACTAAAGAGTAAGAATATATTTTTTTAATTAATCTAGATTTATACATACATACATACATAGATACAGTAATGATAGATAGCACTGATACACAAGTCATAAAAGACGGACTTTCCTCTTTTTCTTTCTTTCTGTCCATTTGCAGACCTTACATTTTTTCAAGGCTTTACCTTATGTTGTCTTGGAGTTTAACGTTTAACTAAAGCAGTCAGACTATTTAGTACATATGATATATATAATTATTAAATTTGTTAGATTTTTGTCCACAAATTCTAGACAGGAAATTTGCTGCATTTACAGACTAATTAGATTTTTCTGACTGAATTGTTTAGGATTTATCAAGCTGACAAATACAATGAACATACATTCTGATAGTTGGAGAGAAACTTCTAAGATACTGATAAATTTTGATGATAAAATAAAAGTCATTCTAGGTTATGATAATTGTATAACAATTAGTACAAGGTACATGCATGTATAGGGGTATACATTCTTGTACAACCTCAGCACTGTGATACATCATGGCAACATTGATAATCCAACCTGTATTGCTGTTACACATCCATTAACTGAAAACTGAAACCTCTGCCCAACTTAAGGGCATACAGATATTTTTCAAAAAGGATAAATTCCAGTCATGTTCTATAAAAACAGACTGCTCCGGTGACCTAGTGTTTAGAGCATCCACCCCGGATGTGGGAGGTCATGGGTTTGAACCCCAGCAGTCATACCAAAGGCTTCTAAAAAAAAATGGTACTAACAGCTGCCTCGCTAGGCACTTGGCATTAAAAGGTTTGTGTTAGGACTGGTCGGCCTGGTGTCAGGATAATGTGACTGGGTGGGACATCATGCTACATGTCTGCGGCATAATGCCCCAGTACTAGACATCACTTTCAACTGCCACAATGCAGACATCATAGTGATATGACTGGAAAATTGTTAAAGTTACGTTAAAAATCTAAGTCACACACACTATAAAAACAAATTAATCAAAGCCATCATTTAATTATAATGGGAGATTAATATCAGACTTTGTATTCTGTTTAAAAGAATCAGTGATGAAGAACATTAACATGTCATACTGTGAATTAGTTTATTTCAGATTTTTTAAAAAGAAAAAAGAGACAATTCCATTGGTATGGGTCAAGTCCTACTGGAAACTGTACAGACTCAATCTTGATCTTTGTATTTTTGTGATGGCAACGCAGGGTTTATGTTGTTTGCAGTTGGACATGACCTTTGACGGCACTTATATTCACTGATATTTAATGTGCCTTATTGTCAGGCATGAGCAGCAGTGGTTCAGTGGTTAGCATGTCTGACTCGCAACCAGAAGGGTGCATGTTTGAATCCTATCATCAGATCAACCAAGGTCGGTTGCAGAGATTGGTCCGTGGACAGGACATTTAGCTACTTTTGCACTAAATAACCAGATTGAGTTGCTGTGGTGGCTTGTAGTAATTTAGAGACCACAGATGATGTATGACATGCAGGATTAACACAGTAGCTAACATAATCTCTGGCAAGAAGTACTGAAAATACTGACATGGTACGAAGTATGTTGGACCACTGATATGGTATAAAATATGTTCGAAGTTTGGTATGGGTGTAAAGTCTGTTGGACAATTGGTATGTGTGTAAGGCATGTTGGACAATTGATATGGGTGTAAAGTATGTTTTACAATTGGTATGGGTGTAAAGTATGTTGGACAATTGGTCGGGGTGTAATGTTGGACAGTATCAGTATGAAGTATGTTGGACAATTGGTATGTGTAAAGTATGTTGGACAGTTGGTATGGGTGTAAAGTACGTTGAACAAACAATTGGTATGTGTGTAAGGCATGTTGAACAATTGGTATGGGGTGTAAGGCATGTTGGACAATTGGTATGGGTGTAAAGTATGTTGAACAATTGGTCAGGGTGTAATGTTGGACATGATTGGTATGAAGTATGTCGGACAATTGGTATGTGTAAAGTATGTTGGACAATTGGTATGAGCATAAAGTATGGTGGACAATTGGTATGGGAATAAAGTATGGTGGATCAGTAGTATGGTATAAAGCATGTTAATCTATTGGTATGCACATAACGTACATGGACCATTATATTTACTGGCTTTATATCACCATTCTTTCAGACTTGTGCTCACTCACAGCAGATTAAAACTTTTGGCAAATTCAGTTAGCTTCACAAAATAGTTTCCATAAAAATAAAAATGAAAAAAAGGTATTAGTCATCAGTTATTTGCTAAACCTTTATGACGCTAATGTGTCCAACTGACTGAATTTGAAAAAATACATGATGCTACACACACACACACACACACACACACACACACATACATATATATATATATATATATATATATATATATATATATATATATATATATATATATACCCATCCATACATATACCCATCCAAACATATACATATAACCATATCTGATCAAGACAAGGATATGCCGTAGTCAAGCTTTATTTTACATGTAATATTGCATATTCAAATTACAATGTCAATTGCAAAGTATAAAAATCTGAGATTAGAAGACATTATTGTGAAGTAAATCACAGATGCCGTAGTATTATTTATTGTAAGCTTGGTTATACCAAAATAATCACACACAATGGCTCTCTCAATGCTAATCTTTCATGCATACTCTTTACAAATTGGATCCAGCTGCAAACTGCATAGGCGTAATCAGCAGAACAAACAACAAGATCCGGATCTGCTGGCACATTATGGTTCCGCTTTACACATATTGTGTACTTTTGAGAGAGGGACTAGTATAAGGTGAAGTTGTTTGCATTGGCAACATGCACAGTATGGAGAATGTTGGCATACCTCTACGCTACTTTTGTATACAGTGACTGAAATGTCTTTAAATGGGGTAATTATGTAAATTATGCAGAGATCTGATCTAAATGGCTGCTCCCCTCTGCTTGAAAAATGAGCATGAACTAGTCCAAAGTATGCTACTTTTAGCAGTTACTAAAATTAAAATAAAAACAAATTTTGAGAGAGTAGACAATACTATCTTCAGAAAGTACAGAAATGCTCCGGTGGCCTACTGGTTAGAGCATCTGCTTCAGATGCGGAAGGTTGTGGGTTCAATCCCTGGTTGTTTCATATCAATTACTTACAAAAATGGTACTAACAGCTGCCTCACTTGATGCTCAGCATTAAGAGGTTAGTGTTAGGACTGGTTGGCCTGGTGTCAGGATAATGTAACTGGGTAGGACATAATGCTACATGTCTGCAGCATGATGCCCCAGTGCTAGACATCACTATAAACTGCCACACTGCAGACATTGTAGCGATATGACTGAAAAATTGTTAAAGCTACGTTAAAAATCCAAAACACACACACACACACTGAAAGTACAGTAAATTAATAAAATATAATAAAAGTTTTAAAAAATGTATCAGATCACCCCCCCAAATACCTTTAAGTCTAGAAAATGAAATGACGAAGCAGATCTAGCAGTCTTTGGGGAGGTATACATGTCAAGTAAGGCCAAGCAGTATGCTCTATAATTCAAATCACATGCATCAAAATAAAGGGAATTAAAAGTTATTCTGACAGTACCTAACAGAAGCAAGTTCTTTTTAAAAAAAAATAAAAAGTGCAGAAATCATGGGAAGTTTGTTTTCTGTAAAAGTCAAACCCTATGTAAAGTATGAAACTGTAGAGTGGAACCTATGTGGTGGCAGATCAGGGTCTGTGTTATGTGCAGTTGTACCTGACAAGTAAGCAAGTATTAACATTTATTTTCATCCACTGATGAGATAATACAAATCACAGCATGGAATTAAATGATAAAAATAACATTTTAGTAAAAGAAAAACACTATCATTAGCGCTAACAAAAAATTAACCAGGATACAAACATAATAACACTAGCAGTGTCACTGCCACTGGCAATATTGTACAAATCATTTCACATGCATCAACACTAATGATTAAATAAAAACATTTTAATAAACAAATACTGTCATTTAAATCTTACAGTAAAAATTTGCTCAGAATAAAAAAATAAATTACAAAGGAAAGACAAATGATAAAAAACAAAATGCAGCAAATATGGTTACATTTTTGTTTCTGTAAGTTTTATTTGTTTGTTTTGGCCACTTTGAAAAAAGGGCTCCACGGATCTCAAAAGTGCTTGGCCAACTTCTGACTTCCTGTGCTGTGCTTTGTAAAGTTTGTTTCCTATGCATATATTGTTGTTCTTGCATTTAAAACTTGCACCACTTATGAAGTGGAAGTGGACAAGAACAAAGATAGCAGAAAATGCAAAGTATAATGTGTCATGTTTGTTTTTCTGAGATGAACTTAAGTTGGTAGCATGAGCACACCCCGGAGCATGCAAGAACTTGTACTCAGCATTTTGGCAAAATCCCCAAATGATCAACCAAAGATGGCACATTTTTATGTACATTGGGCCACTTTGTCTATGCAACGAAGCTCTCTACTTTGGCAGTTATGTCATAATTCATGTATTTATGGTCACGATGAATAAAGCAGGAGTATGAAATATTTAGAATATAACTCGTCAAGTTAATAAGTTGTGAGGATGCATCAAACAGGCATTGTGGTAAATTACAAGAAAAGCCTGCTGTTCTTGTGGTTTTTAGCAGCACCTCCTACAAGGCATGTTGGGATTGACTTACAGTTATATAGTTTCTTATGAACTCGAAATGCAGAAATGATAAATTCATTCAAGGTCTCATCAATATTCAATGATCACTGTTAAAGCAATGCGATAAATTCATTCAAGGTCTCATCAATATTCAATGATCACTGTTAAAGCAATGCTATAAATTCATTCAAGGTCTCATCATTAGTCAATGATCACTGTTAAAGCAATGCTATAAATTCATTCAAGGTCTCATCAATATTCAATGATCACTGTTAAAGCAATGCTATAAATTCATTCAAGGTCTCATCATTAGTCAATGATCACTGTTAAAGCAATGCTATAAAATATTATTAAATATTATGGTGAGCTGGAAACTGCATTTGTTCAAGGTCTTGCCAATATAAAGCTACATATCAAATTCAATAATTACTGTTACAGTCAAGAGTCTGCTTATCCGCTGCCACAAACATGGAGCATAATGTATTACTTTTATCCATCTGTCTATGTTCAGCCAGCTGAGAATTGTTTTGAGCCCACCATGGCATTTATGTCACCATGTTGGGGCACTATTAGGCCATGAGCAAATTTTGGGTTGTCTTCTAAGCATATAAAATAATGTTATTGGTATTACTTTTTAAATTTTTCATGTTTGACTAATAACAAAAATATCCTTCTAAAGGGGATCAATTCTCTCCAAACTGATGACTGAAAACTACTACTAGCAAATGATATACTATTAACCATTCAAAGTTTGAAGCTGGGGTTTCTTTGCACGATAATATCATTTACCATTAAAACATGTAAAGTACATGCAGATTATGAAAATTCTTAATTAAATATCATTAAGTTCCACATAAAAAATATCATAATAAAAGGAAATAATAAACAACATGGAACCTGGAATGCCAACATAAATTGAGTTTATCTCCTTAATTTCATTTTAAAATTTGACATTACTGCAATATTGCATGCAGTTGTTGTGGTACCTATACACAGTATATTACACAAATACTTGTTACAATATGTATGTACATATGTATATATATATATAACAGACCCTGAAATAGTTAATTTGATCAAATCATCATTTTTTTGCATTCCATTCAGGTTTGCATTTCAACTATCATTTCACTGCATTCAGATTTTGTTTATCTCTTACATTCACTGTTTCCTTTAGAATTTCCTCATTTGGTATGAAATGGAAGTTTGGTTTTCCATTTTCAAGATTGTTACTCTACAAGGAAATAATAGCTTTCAAATCTCATCTTATTAAAACTGTGCTTTAATGAAATAGCAAATGTATACAATGCAAAAAACAGCATTGAATTTATGATCAATATAACCACAACAGCATTAAATATTTAAAAAAAATAAAGTTCAGGCATATTTGTCAGAAAATGTTATTTCTTATGTCCTGTCATTCAGATAATGATTGTACATATATGATGTCACTGGTGGCTTTTTAATGTTTTTCTTGGCAAGAACAGTGTCATGACTTGTAAGGGGTGAAAAATTGTCAATATAAAGAATTTGAGCCTGGATTGCTATGCGAAAGGGCTTATGACTGGAAAGTGGTAGATTGAAAATAATTGAGTTTCATCTTTGTTCATGAAATACATTCACATTCTGTTCCATTTTCTTTTATTATTCATTGTTCTGCATTTTCATTTAACATATAGATGTACATCAACTCGTCCACCTCCTGTTCAACCATATATTATTTACAGCATTAATGAACACATATAAATACATGGCAAGATGAGTTATCAACTCAGTGGAATGTACACTGAAATAATTTGAGTTTATTCTCACTTGACTATATTTTTGTAAAATATCAAAACTTTACTTCAAATCTGGAATTTATTTAAATCAAATTCTGAGGCATTTAATGTTTAGGAACTAGCATATTAAGAAATACAGATGAAATACTAACGCAATGTCAAAAGAATATTTGCATTGTGCATTTAAGTTGAGATATTTTATGAAAGTATGGAGTAGATGTTAATGCCTGAACCTTTACATGGTTGATCATAACTTATGGTGAATGAAAAACTTTAGATAAAATAACCAAATTAAAATTATTTCACTTAAACTCATAAAATTAAAAATTCATTATTTTTGCAGAGTACCGAGTGTTTTTAACTTTGTGGTTGCTTCCAACCATATATCTAAATACTCAATAATAATTCATTGCTGAATACCCTCTTCATCCATGAATCTTCATTTCAACAAAAAGTAATTTTTTCCCACAAAAGCAATAAGTTGATAACCATGTGAATGTCACTAACTACAAAAACATGAAATCTGATACTCACCAAATTACATGAATTCACATTCATATGACTTCAATATTTTAAATTTTAATTTGTAAGTAAAATTTCAACTAATACCAGGCACTGAGATGATGAAATGTTGTCTTGAGTCATCAAATAAACAGTCATTTTTCACATGGTAGGTTACCTCCCCTCCATGGCTGGATAATAGGTATGTTACAATGCTATATTCTAAAATGCAACATAGGGTAACCATACTCTTTGGTTTGTTTTCCATTCTCATTATTAGTTTGATGTTTATTTCATCCATTTTAAATGTATGGCTTTAATGTGGTATATACAATTTTTTGTATGAATTATTAGAGAAAATATGAAGGATTTGTTTTTTCTGAGAGTATACATTATATACATTATCAGTGATATCAGACTAACATATGAGTAGCAATCACAATACTGAAATGGTATTAATGTACCTTAACCATTGTCTTTGGTCTCGTTCCATGTATCCTATTCTATATGAACTTATATATTGTTGAGAGGGAACAAAATCATGATCCAGCTCAAATTGTAAGAAATTAATCAGCAGATATGAATATGTTGGACTACGTTGCTGATAATCCATGATACGCAAGTGTATATGGTAAGGCCATTCATTATCCAAAAGAGTATGAACCGTGAGGATTGTGTGATGGCCTGTCAGCATGATGTAGACTCTGCTAATCTGCCTTGGTCTTCACTTCCTGTCTGAGAGTTTGGAAGCGGGAAAAAACAGAGTCAAAGTTAATTTCAGACCCCCTTGTTGTATTTGCTCGATCTGAAACCAGTGAATCCGTCAGCGATGGAAGAGACTCGGGGCCTGCTCCAGTCTTCTGCCTGGGTCTGAAAACATGTAAAACCACAGTGTCAGTTATCAGTGATTACAAAGTCCTGATCATTCCATTTATATCTACATAATATGTACACATGCTGAGTAAATACATCTTATTATTTTTTAAAATATACCTTTCTGCAAGTGTGTGTGTGTGATTTGGATTTTTAATGTAGCTTTAACAATTTTTCAGCCATACTGATGTCTGCAGTGAGGCAATTTATAGTGATGTCTAGCACTGGGGCATCATGCCACAGACATGTAGCATGATGTCCCACCCAGTCACATTGTCCTGACACCAGGCTAACCAGTCCTAACTCTAACCTCTTAATGCTGAGTGGCTAGCGAGGCAGATGCTCTAACCACTAGGCCACCGGAGCGGTCCCTTTCTCCAAGTATTTGGTGCATAATTAAATTAAATTATTAACTGATCATCCAAGAATAATTACCACATGTCGTCTGCTATTTGCAAACATTTGCAGGAGTACTCTTTGAAGCCTTGGTGCCCATACTCTTTCCCCATGCTATGCCAACTGTTTGTACACACCAAACTATGTTTGATTCCTGACTCCACTTACTTTTTCAAGTTTCATCATGAAATGAGTAGTCAGGTGAGATTTATTTACCTAATACACTGGATCACAAGCAACAATTAATGACAAGATCAAATAAGTCATTTATTACTGAGGCATAACAGTTATGGTTGCTTACAGAAGCCAATAAAAATTCACCAAAAAAAGTATTTACCTAATAACTGGCTGTCCTTTCCTTGCTTTTTGTACCATTTTTATAACAGTTTTATTGGATGTTGTTTCTTCTGGAAGTTGTCCATTCAATGTAAACACACTGATATCTGTGTCTTCAAATTCCTGAAAATTGTCATACAAGAAGGTATTACTGCATATGTAGGTATTATCATACTTTTTGCAGCTAATGGATCAATGTCCTACAGCTGCATTTCCTGCATATAAAATGATTTTTAACCTGCATTAATCAATAAGTTGTAGGATGCTACAAACCAGAAAGTTAAAAATCCAATGGACGATTATCTTTCTTTGTAAGGCACCTTAAACAATCCACAAATCTAAGCACAGACAAATGGTCATTGTTCTCAAAACCAGACAAACTGCAACACACAATATATGAATTCATCTTGTTATTTTACAGAATTCTGCACAAATGGCTTGTCACAAATTGTTAAAAAGTATAATAATTACCAACTTTAAAATTATGATGTTTTTATTGTATCTTAGAAAATTCCAGTCAATAGGTACAGAAATACAATGAAACCAGTGTCACAACTTCCTTAATACAGTACTGCCAATACAATGAAACCAGTGTCACTATTTCCTTAATACAGTACTGCCAATACAATGAAAACAGTGTCACTACTTCCTTAATACAGTACTGCCAATACAATGAAAACAGTGTCACTACTTCCTTAATACAGTACTGCCAATACAATGAAAACTGTGTCACTACTTCCTTAATACAGTACTGCCAATACAATGAAACCAATGTCATGACTCCCTTAACCCATAAACCCCAGAAGATTTTTGTCATTTTCATCCAAAACAGGAGTAAGAAATGCATTATGGGGGTTACTTCTGAATACATACAAATATACCTGCTTCCAAGAGATATTTGTTTAGCCAGATGTCTAGTTGTGTTTAATTGGATATTTCATCTCAAAGTTATCCTACAAAGTGAGGTGTACCCGTGTCCAGAAGGATGGATAAAATGAGTATCGTTTCCAGAAGGGTGGATACAATGAGTATTGCCTCCAGAAAGGTGGATAAAATGTGTATTACCTCCAGAAGGGTGGATAAAATGAGAATCACCTCCAGAAAGGTGGATAAAATGAGTATTGGCTCCAGAAGGGTGGATATAGAAAAGTATTGCCTCCAGAAGGGTGGATAAAATGAGTATTACCTTCAGAAAGTGGAAACAATGAGTATATACTCCAGAAAGGTGGATAAAATGAGCATCACCTCCAGAAGGGTGGATAAAATGAGTATTACCTCCAGAAGGGTGGATAAAATGAGCATTGCCTCCAGAAGGGCAGATAAAATGAGTATTACCTTCAGAAGGGTGGATAAAATGAGTATTACCTCCAGAAAGGTGGATAAAATGAGTATTGACTTCAGAAGGGTGGATATAAAAATGTATTGCCTCCAGAAGGGTGGATAAAATGAGTATTACCTCCAGAAGGTGGGCAAAATGAGTATTTATTCTATAACGGTGGATAAAATGAGTATTACCTCCAGAAGGGTGGATAAAATTAGCATTGCCTCCAGAAAGGTGGATAAATGAGGATGACATCCAGAAAGGTGGATAAAATGATTTTTGCCTCCAGAAAGGTGGATAAAATGAGTATTACCTCCAAAAGGGTGGATGAAATTAGCATTGCCTCCAGAAAGGTGGATAAATGAGGATGACATCCAGAAAGGTGGATAAAATGAGTATTGCCTCCAGAAAGGTGGATAAAATGAATATTGCCTCCAGAAAGGTGGATAAAATGAGTATTGCCTCCAGAAAGGTGGATAAAATTAGTATTGCCTCCAGAAAGGTGGATAAAATGATTTTTGCCTCCAGAAAGGTGGATAAAATGAGTATTACCTCCAGAAAGGTGGATACAATAAGCATTGCCTCCAGAAAGGTGGATAAATGAGGATGACCTCCAGAAAGGTGGATAAAATGAGTATTGCCAGATAGGTGGATAAAATGAGTATTGCCTCCAAAAAGGTGGATAAAATGAGTATTGCCAGAAAGGTGAATAAAATGAGTATTGCCAGATAGGTGGATAAAATGAGTATTGCCAGATAGG
Source organism: Sinohyriopsis cumingii (assembly GCA_028554795.2). NCBI lineage: Eukaryota > Metazoa > Mollusca > Bivalvia > Unionida > Unionidae > Sinohyriopsis > Sinohyriopsis cumingii. The sequence continues at coordinate 32,046,043 of CM068842.1, forward strand.
TGGATAAAATGAGTATTGACTCCAGAAAGGTGGATAAAATGATTACTGCCTCCAGAAAGGTGATACAATTAGTATTGCCTCCAGAAAGGTGGATAAAATGATTTTTGCCTCCAGAAAGGTGGATAAAATGAGTATTACCTCCAGAAAGGTGATAAAATGAGTATTGATTCCAGCAAACCAACACTAAAAGAGCAGAAAACTGAAAGATTTTGAGGCTATTGAAAACAAGTACATTAAGAATTTTACAATTATACTCAATCAGTGCAAAGAGTTGATGCATCAAGTTATTTATATCAAATTATCAGAAGGACGTGACAGTCTTGTGATGGAAAGAAGGTAATGGCTAGCAATGACAAGCTTGGTAGGAATCTTGATATATTTGGTCATGAGGATGGAACAACATGGAATATTTTCATAAAACAACAAACATTAATGTATTTTACATCATCATTACTACTACTACTACTATTATTACTACTAGGGCCCTTGATAATATAACTGATGTCACTTGTTTGCATTTCTGTGCATTTGAGCTTGATTCCCGGCTTAAGGACTGAAAGGGTGCATGTATATGCAATGAAGGACAATACCTTTCCTCAAAGACTATGAAAGTCAAGCCAATAAAGAGTAATTTAAATAACTGACCAGTACTTGTTGTGCTATCATCAAAGATAATGAAAATAATAATTCATAAAACTTTCACCCTTTTCACTAATCATATTTTAAAAAGGTACTTAGTTTGGTCAATTCTAGCAGTTACCTTCTTTTCAGCAGCAAACATTAGGTAAATATAATCCTCCAGCAAAATATTCTTAACTGGTTCCAGCGAAGCGTGATTTTGGTATTTTTCTTCAAAATTCTGATAACATTTAGTTCAGAGTGACTTATCTAGAATGGGAGAGTTACTTTTGGCCTACAGGCTGACATTTGCACGCTGACATTTGTTTTTTCCAAGCTGATGGTGAGACCAAACTGCATGCAGGCATCAGCAAAACGGTCTCCCAGTCTCTGTAGGGCTTCCTCGGTGTGGGTCACAAGAGCTGCGTCATCTGCAAAAAACATATCCCTGATGAGCACAGCTCTCACTTTGGTCTTTCAGCGCAGTCGTGCCAGGTTGAACAGCCTCCCATCAGATCTGGTGTGTAGATATATGCCATCCATGGACGAGTCAAAGGCATAGGACAGGAGCAGGGAGAAGAAGATCCCAAAAAGTGTTGGTGCCAGCACGCAGCCCTGCTTCAGACCGCTGTTAATTGGGAAGGAGGTTGAGGAGGATACATCATACAGGACTGTTCCCTTCATATCTGCATGGAAAGAGATTATCATGCTGAGGAGTTTTGGGGGGCAACTGATCTTACTGAGAAGTTCAAAAAGGCCCTTCCTGCTGACCAAGTCAAAGGCCTTGGTGAGGTCGATGAACATCATGTTAAGTGGTTGACCTTGCTCTTTGCTCTTCTCTTGGAGTTGTCATAGGGAGAAGATCATGTCTGTCGTCGACCTGCCTGCTCTGAAGCCGCACTTGGATTCCAGGTACACACGGTCTGCCAGTAACTGCAGTCTGTTGAGTATGATGCGGGTGTACACTTTACCAATGATACTCAAGAGCGAGATCCCTCTGTAATTATTACAGTCACTGCGGTCGCCCTTGTTTTTGTAAAGGGTCACAATTGTGGCATCGCGCATGTCTTGGTGGACTGCTCCTTCCTCCCAGCAGAGGCAAAGTAGCTCATGCAGTGGTTTAATCAATGTTGATTTTCCATGTTTGAAAGCTTTGGGCGGGATGCTGTCACTACCTGGTGCTTTGTCGTTTGGGAGGGAGTCGATTGCTTTGCTGAGCTCCTCTAAGGTTGGCACTTTGTTGAGCTCTTCCATGGTGGGCAGATTCTTTATGCTGCTGAGGGCTGCATCGGTGACTGACATTTCTCAGGAGTATAGCTCTGATTAGTGATCCACCCATCTGGCCATCTGTTGCCCACGGTCTGTGATCTTCTCTCCCATCAGAGATTTCAGGGGAGCGAACCCTTTCACTGTAGGGCCTAGAGCCTTCTTGATGCCACTGTACATACCTTGGATGTGTCTGGACTCGGCACTGCGCTGGTTCCCTTCACACAGTTGTTGCCAGTACTCGTTCGCACACTGTCTAGCAATGCATTGGGTGTTACTTCGGGCACTTCTGAGAGCAGCAAGCATCCGTTCATTAGGGCATTTTTTGTAAGCTATGAAGGCTTTTCATTTCTCCTCAATTTGTGGTTCCATCCTTGATATGTGTGCGTTGAACCAGTCCTGGCTGGGTCGTTCCTTCTTGCCAAACATGGACATAGCTGTACTGTAGATGGCACCCTTCATGGTGTTCCACTTGGCTGTAGCATTGTGCTCAGGCAGGTCCTGAAGAGCCTTGTCCAGGGCGGACACATACTCCTCCACCTTGGCGGGGACTGACATTTGCGCATTGTTTATGTGAGGGTGTCCTTTTGGTTTTGAGCGGTGTAGTGTGTGTGGCTGTAGTTGCACCATGCTGCTCACAAAGGCATGGTCGGAGTCGCAGTCTGCACTGTGGTAGGTTCTGGTGGAGAGGACGCTGTTAAGGGCAGAGCGCCTGGTGATGACCAAGTCAAGTTGGTGCCAGTGATGAGACCTGGGGTGTTTCCATGACACTTTGTGTTGTGGCTTACACTTGAAGAAGGTGTTTGTGACACACAGGCCATGGTAGGTGCATAGCTCCAGCAGTCTCTGACCGTTTTCATTGGTCTTTCCAGTGCCATGATATCTGAGGCAGGTAGGTCATGACTTGTGGTCCGCACCTACTCTGGCATTAAAGTAGCCTAGGAGGAATAGTAGTTCATTTTTGGGGCATCCTTTGATCTGTTCATCCAGCTGCCATAGAACTGATCCTTCGCGTCTTCTGACGATGTGAGGGTGGGGGCGTAGACACTGATGATGTTGACAGGACCTGCAGCAGTGGTGAGGCGGATGGACAAGAGACGCTCAGTGCCCCCTGTGGGAGGTTCAACCGAGGCCAGGAGATTGTTTTTTATGGCGAAACCCACTTCATGCTGGCGGGGCTCCTCAGGTTATCGACCCTTCCAGAAGAAGGTGTAGTTTTCCTCTCTGAGGGAGCCACTAGAGGCAAGCCTGGTTTCCTGGAGGGCAGCTATGCTAATATTTAGTCTCATGAGTTCTCTATCGATGATGGCCATCCTTCTGGTGTCGTCCACTTCTCTGAGGTCGTCCGAGATGCCTGTACACATGGTGCGCACATTCCAGCTTGCAAATCGAAGAGCTGGAGTCTTCTTTATTGGTTTCTTGTTTCTTTTGTCTGGTGTGGAATTTCTAACTGCTTGTCATGCTGAACAATACACTGAGCTCCAGACACCCACTGGAGCAAGCAGACGATGGCGGGTCAACACCTTATTGACCAGGGGCTGCCCGGCTTCAGGCGGGCAATAGTCGGCCAGTGGGACACAATGATCCCTCCCACCGTCAAAGCTGACCCATGGCACCCCTCCCCTATGCCAATCGAGTGGGACTTATAACCTGTAAACTGTCAGCTTCCGTGTTGTTTCCTCACTCAGTAGTGAGACTGGAGTGTCCTCTCCTGGGCGTGGAGTATGGAGATCCTGGGCTGCCCAGACGTCAGGATCCCCCTCTCGTCCTTGCTGGTGGGGTCCAAAGGAATGCTGAGCATGACATTTGGCACCAGTTTGGATGCAGGAGCTGCTGGAAGGAAGTCGTAGTCGACACTCAGCCACTTTGGGGGTTCCACTCCGGATTTTCTGTCTGGGTTTACTCCCATAGCCTTTCCTTCTCCCAAAGATATCCACAAGGCAGTGGAGCCATCATCGAATGGATGAGACTTGGTGCATTTTGAATCAGAGTTTCCTTCTCCTAGATGAACTGCCTTACAAGGCTAACGAGCTTCATCTGCCTGGGTTTGGAGTCAGAGTTTCCCTTCTCTTAGACTGGTTGCCTGCGAAGGCTAACGAGCCCAGTCTGCCCACCCAGTTATACCGCTGGGCACTTGGCATCGCCACACAGCAGGCTCTGTAAAAACAGAGGGCCCCGCATGAAGGTGCTGCTGTGGACACACTAGTGTAGGAGAGGCCATATGCAAGTAACCTCCTGCCCCGCAAAGCAAGACAGTGGTCCTGCAGCGATCACTACACCTGGGAAGGAGAGGCTATGAGAGATGCTTCACTTTCCTTTGGCAAGCAGGACATCAGGCCCAGGCCTTGCACACGCCCCAACTGTAACTGTAAAGTACTGAAGGAATAACTTTTGCCATGCACCAGTCAATATATTATACTGCCCACAGTGCTGGATGAAATGCAGTCAATATATTATATTGCCCACAGTGCTGGATGGAATGCAGTCAATATATTGTATTGCCCACAGTGCTGGATGGAATGCAGTCAATATATTATATTGCCCACAGTGCTGGATGGAATGCAGACAAAATGCCCATAGTGCTGGATGGAATTCAGTCAATATATTTTATTACCCACAGTGCTGGATGGAATGCAGTCAATATATCATATTGCCCACAGTGCTGGATGGAATGCAGTCAATATATTACATTGCCCACAGTGCTGGATGGAATGCAGTCAATATATTATATTGCCCACAATGCTGGATGGAATGCAGTCAATATATTATATTGCCCACAGTGCTGGATGGAATGCAATCAATATATTATACTGCCCACAGTGCTGGATGGAATGCAGTCAATATATTATATTGCCCACAGTGCTGGATGGAATGCAGTCAATATATTATATTGCCCACAGTACTGGATGGAATGCAGTCAATATATTATATTACCCACAGTCTGGATGGAATGCAGTCAATATATTATATTGCCCACAGTGCTGGATGGAATGCAGTCAATATATTATTTTGCCCACAGTGCTGGATGGAATGCAGACAAAATGCCCATAGTGCTGGATGGAATTCAGTCAATATATTTTATTACCCACAGTGCTGGATGGAATGCAGTGCTGGATGGAATGCAGACAAAATGCCCATAGTGCTGGATGGAATTCAGTCAATATATTTTATTACCCACAGTGCTGGATGGAATGCAGTCAATATATTATATTGCCCACAGTGCCGGATCGAATGCAGTCAATATATTATATTGCCCACAGTGCTGGATGGAATGCAGTCAATATATTATAATGTCCATAGTACTAGATGGAAAACAGTCAATATATTATAATGCCCACAGTGCTTGATGTAATGCAGTCAATATATTATAATGCCAACAGTGCTTGATGTAATGCAGTCAATATATTATACAGTGCTTGATGGAATGCAGTCAATATATTATAATGCCCACAGTGCTGGATGGAAAACAGTCAATATATTATAATGCCCACAGTGCTGGATGGAATGCAGTCAATATATTACATTGCCCACAGTGCTGGATGGAAAATAGTCAATATATTATAATGCCAACAGTGCTGCATAGAAAACAGTCAATATATTATAATGTCCATAGTGCTAGATAGAAAAAAGTCAACATATTACAATGCCCATAGCACTGAAGGAAAACAGACTAAGGAACAAATGGTTCATATATATAATGAAACTGATTGAATGTTTCCATGAGCACTCAAAGACTTGAGACATGCAGACCTGCATTAACTTTTCATTTACCGTTAAACCTGTTAATGTCAAGCATGCTGTGATGGTCCACAGAACCACACCGTCTACTGTCATGTACCCTTTATCCTGCCAATGTCTAACAAGCTGCAATGGCCCCTAGAACAATCCCACTGCCCCCTTTTACGTACTATTGATCCTGTCAATGTCAAACAAGCTGCAATGGTCCGCAGAACAATCACACCACCCTCTTTTATGTACTCTTTATCCCGTCAATGTCAAACTAGCTACAATGGTCCAGAGAACAATTGCTCTGCTCCCTTATTTGATTAGATCTGAGGATATCCATTTATCAAGTAGCCGATAAAGCTAAGTAGGAGTTTCAATCCAAGTACTGTCATGATGCATTTGTCACACAAGTTCTATCATATTGCTTATGAAAGCCTTTATGGGGCAACACATCCAAATGTATCCAAGTACAGATCAAAATTTAACAGCATTTTGATGATATTAAACAATACCAAAACAAGAACTAGCAACAAATATAAGCATAACAGCTAGCAAACCAGTAACTTTCTGTAAATAATTTATTTTTGTTGATGTGTCATATTGTGCTTTTTTGGTATCAATGCACTTGAATAATATTAGGGTTGTTCTATTTAAACATACATGGTACCCCAGGAAGGCAGATCTTAAAAAATATATGCCAGGGTACATTGATTTCACAGAGTTTACCTTAAAATGATAAGCAAGGAAAAAAGTGATGCAGAGGGAGAACAACCAGTTAAAGGCCATTATTGTAACACACAATCACTACCAATGACATAACACACAATAATCACAACACATAATCACTGTCATTGTCGACCGCTCCAGTGGCCTAGTGGTTTAGAGCGTCCACCTCGGATGTGGGATATCGTGGGTTTGATCCCTGGCCGATTCATAAGAAAGACTTACAAAAATGGTACTAAAAGCTGTCTCTCTTCGCACTCAGCATTAAGAGGTTAATGTTAGGACTGGTCAGCCTGATGTCAGGATAATGAGACTGGGTGGGACATCATGCAAAATGTCTGCGGCATGAGGCCCCATTGCTAGACATCACTAAAAATTGTCACACTGCAGACATTGTAGCAAGATGACTGAAAAATTGTTGAAGCTACTTTAAAAATCTAAATCGCACACACACACACACACTGTCACTGTCATGACAAATAATAATTATAACACATAATCACTGTCATTATCATAAAACAATCACTGCCATTGTCATAACACATAATCTCTGCCATTGCATAACACATAATCACAGCACATACTCACTGCCATTGCATAACACATAATCACAACACAATCACTGCCATTGTCATAACACATACAACACATAATCACTGCCATTAGATAACACATAATAATCACAACACAATCACTGCCATTGTCATAACACAATCTATACAAACTGCCATTGTCAGTGCACAAAATCACTGTCATGGTCATCACACAACCAGTCAGTTTTATAACACATAATCACAATGTATAATCACTTCCACTTACGTAACACATAATCACAATAATTAATCAGTGACAATGACATAATCACTGCCATTGTTATAACACATAATCACAACACATAATCACTGCCACTGACAAAACACATAATTACAATAAATAATCACTGGCATTGTTATAACACATAATCACTGCCATTGATATAACACAATCACTGCCATTGTTATAACACATAATCACTGCCACTGACAAAACACAATAATCACTGCCATTGTTATAACACATACAACACAAAATCACTGCCATTGATATAACACAATCACTGCCTTTGTTATAACACATAATCACAACACATAATCACTGCCACTGACAAAACACATAATCACAATAAATAATTACTGCCATTGTAATAACACATAATCACAGCCATTGACATAACACATAATCACAATACATAATCACTGCCATTGACATAACACATAATCATGACACATAATCAATGCCATTGATATAACACATAATCACAACACATCATCACTGCCACTGACAAAACACAATCACAATAAATAATCAGTGCAATTGTTATAACACATAATCACTGTCACTGACATAACACATAATCACTGCCACTGATATAACACATAATCATTGCCATTGATATAACACATAATCACAACACATAATCAGTGCCATTGACATAACACAATTACAACAGACAATCACTGCCGTTGATATAACACATAATCACAACACACAATCATTGCCATTGTTATAGACATAATCACAACACATAATCACTGCCATTGATATCACACATAATCACAACACATAATCACTGCTACTGACAAACACATAATTACAATAAATAATTGCTGCCATTGTTATAACATATAATCACAACACATAATCACTGCCATTGATATAACACATAATCACTGCCATTGATATAACACATAATCACTGCCATTGATATAACACAATCACTGCCATTGTTATAACACATAATTACAGCACATAATCACTGCCATTGATATAACACATAATCACAATACATAATCACAGCCTTGTCATAGAACCTAATCAATGCCATTTTGCATATAATAAAGATAAACAACTTAAGTTTTATCTTTGTTAAAAATTATTTATTTCTCAAAACATTTACTGCAATATAATGGGTATATTCTAAGATACTATCATTCAAAATAAAAACTGTATCCACTTAAAAACTAAAATGCCTCTTCCTCTCTTACAAAAATGCCAGTGGAGGAAATACCCCTCTATGTGAAAATCCTGGAGAAAACTATGAACGATTAAGAAAGATGGTTGGTGCATTAATCATTTGTGGGTGACACAAGGCACAATCAACACTTTTTGTTAAGGGTATAAACTGAGTGTGTGGCAAAGTAAAATTTTAAAGCAATATTATCAAGGATTAAATCTGGATGTTCAGAGTTGAATGCAATTTCATACATCCGTACACTATCAATAAATCCTGTCTCCTGCATTTTTTAAACCAATATTTGCTACCAAACTCAAAATTATTTTGACATAAGAAAAACCTGCTTAGTTTTTCCATTTGTTGAGATCCATGTTTTCTCTTACCAGAAGTTTTGCAAGTACCCTTTTCCTTCCCAGTTTACAAGCAAGATGGATTGCCGTTAAACCAGCATCGTTCTGCATATTCAGACAAACCCGATCTGTCTCAACTAGTGCAACCACCAAATCAGAATTATCTCCACCTTCTACAGCTCGGTGCAGTGGGGTGCAGCCATCAATCAGGTTCTTCGCACAAACATGGCTCACAATGCCATCTGTTTAAATAAATGACAACAAAAGAAGTTATGGTACATGTATTAACATAACCATATACATGTACTGGGTATTTCTGGTAGGGATTTGTTTTCAAACTCTTTGGTAGAGAAACTAAAATCACAAAAATTAAAATTAATCTATATTTCAAACAAGGTGCTAAACTACTATTCTGATGATTAAATCACCAAAACTTTCCTCCCCATAGATGTGTGTGTGTGTGATTTGGATTTTTAATGTAGCTTGAACAATTTTTCAGTCATATCGCTACGATGTCTGCAGTGTGACAGTTTATAGTGATGTCTAGCACTGCGGCATCATGCCACAAACATGTAGCATGATGTCCCACCCAGTCACATTATCCTGACACCAGACCGACCAGTCCTAACACTAACCTCTTAATGCTGCGCGCCAAGCGAGGCAGCTGTTAGTATGATTTTGTAAGTCTTTGGTATGACTCGACCGGGGATCGAACGCACGACGTCCCGCATCCAAGGCGGATGCTCTAACTACTAGGCCACCGGAGCAATCTCCTCCCCATAGATAACAACATACTATACCTTGTTGTGTGTTGCCCTAATTTATGGTAACCATCTGGGTCAATAATGAAGTAAATATGAAAGAAAGATCCTCAACAAAAAAACATTCTGATGATATAAATGTAACACTGGTGGATGTGAAAATGGTTGGGAAAAAAATGGTATAACACAATGCAATGCCAAATCCATTACCCTCCTGAACATAGCAGTTAAAATCATTCTGATTCAACACATTTGTTTTTTTGATTTTTCACTTTCCCAACTGTCTGACACCTTTAGTCTGTAACATTTCTGGCAAGCTAAATGTCAAAATACATAACCAACTTTTAGGCAACATTCACTTTCCCAACTGTCTGAAACCCTGAGTCTGTAACATTTCTGGCAAGCTAAATGCCAAATACATAACCAACTTTTAGGCAACATTCACTTTCCCAAATGTCTGAAGCCCTGAGTCTGTAACATTTCTGGCAAGCTAAATGCCAAATACATAACCAACTTTTAGGCAACATTCACTTTCCCAACTGTCTGAAGCCCTGAGTCTGTAACATTTCTGGCAAGCTAAATACAAAATAGATAATCAATTTGTTGTCAACATTTTGACAGTTGAAATTAATGTTCTTTAAAAACAATTTCCTAACAACAACCCCCATCATAATAAAATATGCAAAAGTTGTGCTTATCCAATAAAGGAGTTTGATGTATTGTCCATGAAAAACTTTTCGCGATTTTATAACGACAAAACGTTGAACTTCTGTTATGATGTCAAGATGGTAAACTTCAACGATCCATGGTAATTTCCATTCCAAACATTGATATTTAGATTAAAACTGTTCACATTTGACAAGCTATCTATTACATCATAAGCACTTTTTCTAATCCCTAGGTCATTTAATTGCAGCTAATGAAAAGCAAATATTTTGGCAAATAAAGCCATATGTTAGCTGTGTCAGCTGTGCAGGTGTCTGAAACTGGAAGTGAAATTATGCATCAACAAAAAGCAACAGAATGCAGAATTTGAGTTGCTTTCTTGATTCTGTAAAGAAGAGAGCAACTTCATCTTTGCCATAATCAGTAAGACAGGGCAAAGTTAGATGGTTGAAAGCAATGGTATGGTCGACTTTGTCCAGTCAGGTGATCCCTATCTGTGAACATTTATGGCTGATGTAAATGCATGAATGCATTCTAGCATTATTGGCTTGAATTTGTAATAAAGATTTCTCTAACTTTTTTAATTAAAATGCTGTTTAGTTTTTATACTCTGAAACCGTTATAATTGTAAGTAGGTTTCATGTAGGAAAATCATAGAAGTTCTGTTATTTATTTGACTGAATAATGTTTTCAGGCCAATGGCCTCACATCAGTAAAAATTACACCCTTCCCTGGAAAAGACTTGAAAATGGCAACCTCTTTGTAGAAAACCTACTGAAGCCAGGTCTTCATTTCAAAATTTCATCTATGTTATGTATTACACAACCAGCAGAGATGTACTATTGTTGACAGCTGCCATTAGAGCTTAAGTGACTAGCACATCATTCCAAATTCGGTGTCAAAATATATTAGCTTTTGTATTTTCTGCTGACTGGAATTAAACTGCATTTTTCAATTTATGTAATGTCCTTTATTCAAGATAAATCTATATCGCTCATTGATGCTGGAAGCTGTACCCATTGTAAAGACGGCGTGTTTCAGATTTAATTGAAATAAAATGAGGCTGAATATAAAGAGAAACTAACATATTCTTCTGCCTGTGTTTATGCATAATTGCTTCTGCTTTTTGCGATGATGAAAGAGAACATGCAAATCATGCTGATTAAAATGCATTGGGGATGGACACAGAGTTAAACTTTTAATGTCATAGAATGATGTTAAAACTGTGCTGAAGACATGAATAAACCTTCCGTACTTGTAAATCTAGAACTTATTACACCAGCATGGTTTGAAAAAGCAATATATAGCGACAAGAACTTGGCCTTTCCAGATTGCATATCACTCTCTCTCTCTTGCACTGTCCCAAAACTGAATTATTAGTTAGCAATGTTATTGTGTAGCTAAATAAACTGGATAATAATAGTTTTTTATTTGTTTTTCTGTTGAAACAATCTAAACAACCAGCACTGACTTAAAAATAACAGTATATTTAGTTCTGAATATCAAATAATTAACTGTAGATACTAGAATTTATGGCAAATGAGACTCTTTCTCTCTCTCTCTCTCTCTCTCTCACACACACACACACACAGATCAAGGTACATGGTGTCTGAAACTCGACTGGACTTATGTGAGTGTGTATAGTATAACAGTGATAAGCATACCATGATATATTGAGCATCCTTATGTGAGTGTGTATAGTATAAGAGTGATAAGCATACCATGATATATTGAGCATCCTTATGTGAGTGTGTATAGTATAAGAGTGATAAGCTTACCATGATATATTGAGCATCCTTATGTGAGTGTGTATAGTATAAGAGTGATAAGCTTACCATGATATATTGAGCATCCTTATGTAAGTGTGTATAGTATAAGAGTGATAAGCTTACCATGATATATTGAGCATCCTTATGTGAGTGTGTATAGTATAAGAGTGATAAGCATACCATGATATATTGAGCATCCTTATGTGAGTGTGTATAGTATACCAGTGATAAGCATACCATGATATATTGAGCATCCTTATGTGAGTGTGTATAGTATACCAGTGATAAGCATACCGTGATATATTGAGCATCCTTATGTGAGTGTGTATAGTGTACCAGTGATAAGCATACCATGATATATTGAGCATCCTTTTGGACATCTGACATCCTGCAATAGCATATGCAGCTGTGACACTTTGTCAAGGTCATTGGTTACTTGCAATTGACTACCATGGTCCTCTCTGAAAATGTCAGGAAAAATATTGTAAAGTTTTCATGCACATCATACAGGTTATTCACCAAATTTTTAAAAAACTGGAGACTATATGATTGTGTCTGACAAGACCTGAATGTAGGAGTATGTACTGTCATTAAAATCCTACACTAGGTATTAATATATGAAGAGACATCTAACTTTGTAAATATGATTGGGTGTGTCAGCCAATGTGCACCATTACTATAGAGTTTCAATCCATTCCTTTGAGGTAGACATTGGAGGTGAAATATTTATATATATGCATAATGGATCAGGGTAGGGATGATTCTGCATGGATGTAGATTGATGAAGAAGTTATAACTTGGGGACCAAAAGAACACTTAGTCTTGATGATGAGTCACACTGTGATATGTGTTATACCTAATTCTAAAGGTTAAACAGAACTTTTAACACAAAATTATACCACTGATAACAAAATAAACCCATTAATGAAGTAAAATAAGTCTTTTTTAATTACAGTGACCCAATCAAAATATATTGGAGTCCTATCACTACTTTGAAAATCCAGTAATTTCTTTTAAAATAGAAATAGTGATGTCTCTAGGCTTATTTTAGCAATATCATGCAAACAGAAGTCTTGGCATCAAATCTTATTTTAGCAATATCATGCAAACAGAAGTCTTGGCATCAAATCTTATTTTAGCAATATCATGCAAACAGAAGTCTTGGCATCAAATCTTATTTTAGCAATATCATGAAACAGTGTTATTGGCATCAAATCCTTCTTTACCAATATCACTGAAATAGAGTTTCTCTTGAAAACACTTAAATATGGCTTTTGTATCTTCAAGCAGACTGGATGGGCAGCTGCCTCTACGAGTTTTTCAAGTCCTTTTAAAGGCCACATCATACTCATCCATTTTGTTGAGTGCATGGGTAAAAAATATTCTGGTTTCTTTTTCTGAGGTTTCATAAAGGAAACTGTTAGTACCATTTTTGTAAGTCTTTGTTATGACTCAGCCAGGGATCGAAACCCTACCTCTAACCACTAAACCACGAGAGCGGTAATAAATTATAAATATGATTAGCATTATCAAAAGATAACTGTACCCGTAACACCTAACCTACCATACCTTTATCACCTATTATGTCTCAGTGTTGGTGACAACAAAAATCAATGGTCAAAATTAAAACCAGTTGTTTCTGTACTGTTAGATTATGATGCCTGTGAAGAAATTTAAACATGTCCATGTATGAAATGTTATTATTAATCAACCAATGTAAATCTGAATAGTCACAATCAAAGCCATTTGTAATGACGCTGGATTTAACATCATTTCTGAGCTAAGTATTACAAATAGCAACCCAAGTAATTTTTCCAATATTGAAATAACTGCAAATACTTGATTTCTTCATATAGAATCGGTTTAACAGCATTCCAAAACAGTTTAATTTTTTAAAATATCTCTATTAGAAAAAAAGTTATGCAACTTTTAAGTTCCAAAATATTTAAAAATTTCTAGAATTTGTGTTTTATAAAAATGTATTCAGATTACCGGGTATCTAGCAGTCATGGAACTGAAGTAAAATGTTCTTTCCATAAAAAATGTTATAACTTTCTTTCTTGTTGAGATTTTATTCGGAAATTTGAGTCTGATTGCATTTTTCCTGTTGAATTCATTGCTCTCATTAAATCTGTCGTCCAACTTCATTATTTTCATGTATAAATAAAAAGCAAATAAACACTGACACAACTTTTATGACATTTAACTTAATACATATATATCACATTAGCAATAGTTCATATGTATGTAAAACAACTTTGAAAACAAAACAAAATGCAATGTTTAATCAGAATTGTCATTGAAACAATGCTGCAAGACCTGATTTCATGAATAGGATTCAAGTTGGTTTCATCTTCTAATCCTGTGATGTTATATTTAGCTCCTTGTAGAATGGATCAGGGATTGCTGCCATCTTTCACTTATAACTAACGTTTCAATATCATATACCTGTTTCTTTTTTGTTTTGTATTTTGAAAACATTACTGATCATATCAAATGATATCAATACATTGGGAATTTAAGAACCTACTTTAAGTGTGCATGTAGTTACTTTGCTACGCTTGTCAAAGTAAAAAAAATAAAAATTGTTATACCAAAACTTTGCATCTGTCTGATAGTGATGCGATTTCTTATCATTATTTCATCAATGACCCATTACAAAATTTAAACAAATGCAATAACATAATGAATACAAGGATGAACATATTTTAAAACCGATGACCGTTTTGTCAGTTCAGATATTTACAGCATCAACAACTTGAACCTATTTATAGTAGACAAAAATCTACGCTTTGCGTGTTCATTTTGCGACTGTATACTGTGTAAACCATACAACAAGCTTTAATATGATAAAAAACTATTAAAGAAATCATCTTAGCATGTTCTTCTGGCATACCAATTTGTATGATATTAATAATAAGTTTAGTTTTGGAACATTATTTGTGGAAAAGTTAACATCATTATCAGCTGTTAGAAAATTCAAATATGGCAGACAATGTTAGCACATGGAGATTCAAATGTTTTACAAATTCAATGCTTGTTGCTGTTGGTTTATAAACATTATTTCTTTGTGTTGGAATATCATAGGAACGTGCTACAGCCACTTACAGAACTGTTTTCATCTCCTCTGATTTGATTGAAAATTTCATGAATATTCATGAAGTTTTAATAACCCACATTTTGTAACATAGAAGAGAGGGGTCACGTGACCATGGCATGATCAGTGCTTATTTTCAATGACGCATGAAATCTGTTACTTTTGGTGATTACAAAGTAATAATTCCATTAATATAGTGTCAAATATAAAAAGAAAACATGCCCATTATAATTTTATTAGCTTTCACAATATATAAAATGTATTGCAATCAGATAACATGTATTGATGCTGCAATGAAAATTCTACACTTGGTCAACAGTTTCATCAGATTTCCAGGTAAACTGTCATCTTGTCCGTGTGAGACTGGGGTTGCTATTACAAGACCAAAAGACAATATATTCAAGTTTTTTTTCTTTCAACTAACTAAAAAACAATGTTTTATTGAGATTAGCATGCCAAGAAATGCATATAAAGCCCATGCAAAAGAAAACTTTTAATAAAAATCATAATGTAACTGTTGCTGATAACAATGGAAAAGTGACTGCTATTACTTACTTCGTGCAGATGTGGTCTTAAGAAAAATCCAGGATATAAAGTATTACAATTATCAGTGATAGGTCATCAGCTGGGTTGTTATCAGATGCAAAGAATAGGAACTGACTGGCAAAGGTTTTGAATGTGCATTGCATATTCAACAATATAAATATATTTGGTTCAGATTTCTAAAAATAAATTTTAATTGTTTGTCTTATTTTAATTCTGAAAATTTTTCTAAACATTCAGAAGATACCATATTATCTATTAGCATTAGTACCCTCTAACGTTTCATGAATCTTAAGACAATGAAAATCAATTTTTTGTGTGCAATGACCACAGTATGCTTTTTATGAAACCGCAAACATTTGTCTTGAGACTCAGATAACAAGAGTCCCTCAAAGGGACTGATGCTCCATTGGGTGAAAATAATTTTGAGGAATTCAAGAGAAGACCATTATTTCCTTTTAAATGCTGATTGTTAAACCATCTCTTTTATTCTTCAGTGATAACATGATTTTTAAATTATCTGCAGTGGACATATTGGATGTCAGATTGAAGCCATTTTCATTTAGGACCAAGCAAACAGCATTGGCAGTCATTTGGTGAAAACTCCATGTCAATATGACCATTCATTCAAGGAAAGAAGTGACAGCAAGCTTTTCTGGACAGCAGTTGTGGCAGCCATAATGTATGTATGTATGGTAGATACCATTGTTATTTTCGACAAACTATGTTTCATAATAAGTCTTCTGGTGAAGATCCCATATTAATATAAGCATCCATTTGGGAGCAGAGATAACGATATTTTAAAGATGGCCACCACCACCATGGTGGCCATACTGAGTTTGCATTATTTTCATTCAGAACCAACTAGACACAATAAAAATTCTTCTGATGAAAATGATGTTCTATTTACAAGTAGCAGTGACAAGATTTTCAAGATGATATGGTGACCATGGTGACCATCAAATCAGCACCATTTAATTCTGTACCAACATTATAAAAATTCTTGTGATGAAAACCCCATGCAGACATTACCTTCAGTTTTGGAGAAGTAACAATAACAAGATTTTCATGACGGCTGTAATTGTGGAAATACTATATATCAGATTATCACCATTTCCATTTAAGACCAACTAAACATGATAAGAAGTCTTCTGGTGAAAGCACAAGGCAGATATGTCCAGCCATCTAGAAGTAGTGATAATATTGTTTTCAAGATGGTGACTGTGGTTGCCATGTTGGAGGTCAGATTGGCACTTTTCATCTATGACCAACTAGACATGATAAAAACTCTTTCACTGAAAATCCCATGCTGAGATGACCATTCATTCAGGAAAAGAAAAGATTGTAGTGACCATACTAAATGTCTGAGCGTCACCATTTCCACAGAGGACCACTTAGACATCATAAGAAGTCTTTCAGTAAAAAACCCATGTTGATATTCTGGAGGAGTAGCAATAACAAGATAATTAAAAGGGTGGCTTTGGTACATCATTTATACTTGATACGTGTGTGGCACCACTTTCATTTAGGTACCACATCATTGTCGTGTTTGGTAGGGTTGGGGTGGGGTGCTCCCAATATATTATTTAATTTACTATGGAAGTCCCACCCAGGCTCGATTTTGTAGGAAGTGAAATTAGTGATAGAGAGTGGTAAAGCTCTGATCCCCCAGCCACCAATGCTGACAGTTAAATTATTGAGAACACAAAGGTGAAATTCAAAGGAAAAACAATTAAATACAATTCAATATTTAAATGATAATAATTTCCCAATCAATCTTCTTCCTCTCGACCAAGTGATAGCCTATTGCAGCCTGTGATTTATAGTGTGAGATCACTTTTCCACCTGTCTCTGGTTTCTACTCATCTGTATCTCTCCTATCCCATAGGTTCCTTCTCTCCTTCCAACTTCCCTCCTAACTCCTTCTCCTTGACTGCTCCTTCTCCAATTTCTCCTCCTTGACTCCTTTTCCTCCTCCTTCTTGATTCTGCTCTAAGACTAGCCTTCGATTCACAATCGACTTCTCCACTAGTCTCTATTCTGTCTCTCTCCTAGAGATTCAGGACTAAACCACATCGGAAGTCTGTCCCCTAAAAGCTTCCTTTATGAAATTTTATCTTTCCTTAAAATTTCCTATGATTTCCTGCCAATTCACGAGTGGCTTCCCAGAGTTATTGCTTCAAATTCTCAGCACGATGTTTACTGGGGTTTCTAGTCTAAAGTACTGTCAAATTCAGGTTGAAATGGTGACCACACCCTCTTTCAATTCTGATTGAATATCAATTCTACCCTGTTCTGTTCAACTTTGCAGACAATGCTCTGGCCGTCTGTCAATGTGGTGAGATTTACAATGCCAGTAAGGGTCCTTTGTTCTTGAACAAAACTTTCAACATCCACATGTGATTTTTGACACCCAACAAAGCTGTGCTCACGTAACAATCACGAACAGGACCACTATAGCCGCAGGGTCTAACATGTATACATGGCTTCTAACCAATTCCTTTGTTCTTGACTTGCATAATCGTGGGCAGGCAACGTGACAATCATAATAAGTCTTTTGTAAAAACTCTATGACAATCATTTCATAAAAGATTAGTGTTAACATGATTTTCAAGATGGCCACCCGTACTGGACGTCCGAACAGCACAATTTTCATTTAAGACCATCTTGACCATGGAACTAATGTGTGTGGAAAATTTCATAGCAATCCTCCAAGTACTTTAGAGAAGCAGCAATAACAAAACTTGTGCCTACAGATGGATGGATTGACCGATCAACGGATGGATGATGGTGGACTGAATGATCTGATACGCTCTTCTGTTCTCAAACAGAGCCAAAAATGATGATAGTAATTATTTTTACCAAATAATTATTTGCATACTCCCAAAATATGAATAAAATTAATGTATACGGAGAATATATCACTAAAAAAAACAATGGCACTTACTCCTCAGGCTGGACCTCACGATTGACCCTTGCTTCCCATTCTGGGATCTGATCCCCCAAATCCTGGGACTTTTCAAGGGACTTTAGGAAGGTTTCTGAAACTAGAGAATAAAGACCTTTTCAGAACAAATTACCATTCACATGTTTTTTTGTTTGCCGATTTGTGCAGAAAGTTGTGAATGCAGAGCTATTTCCCCTCGGATGATTTACAATGACAACGTTATACTGACTACGCCTACATTGCAACAAAAAACTTTTAAAGTTACAAAACCTTCAGATGCCATGAACTGGCACAAAAATCAAACTGGGTCAGCTATACATGCTTCTAAATATGCCTGCAAAAATTACAATTGTCTAGGTCAATTAGATTCTAAGAACTTCGATTTACTTAAAAAGTCTAGGTAAATAAAGTGCAAAAAGATTGTAAAAATAAAATAATTGTTCAAATGGTACAACAATTTAACCAGGTCATCCACATATGCAGAGAAATATGCCAAACAAATTGAATTTTTCTAAGTTGAGCAGTTTCTTTATGATCATGCCAACAGCTAGATGGGTCAGAAATAGTAACAGATGTGAGAAAATCAAAACGACCCTTCTGCAAGTGTGGCATACATGTAATTATGTTGTGACTGACTTTTAAAGGAAGTAAAATAGGATGAGTTTAAATGGCAGTAACTCCTCGTCTTGTCTCCTGCTCAATGATCTGAAGCGTACAAAGACATCTAGCCTGGTTTTCAGTTCTTGAGGATTTTCTTATCAACATAACTTCTGAATCAGGGTAACAAAATGTTCAACCATTTTCAGAACAGTCAGAATAAAAAATGAGCATGAGAGATTTACTTTGAGCTGTACTCAATTAGTCAACATAGAAGTATAGAATGATAGTTAAATGATATTTCTAAATTGAAGTAAAAAAAGTACAAAAGAAATTCATTTCTTTTCATGCTTTAATTACACTGAAACAACAACCCATGATTCTAAAGTACTAATTTATGAATGAGGTGTGATTATCATGTCTTTGTTTCCTGCCACCTTTATGAGGACTCGGTTATTAAAGGGTTATGAATGATGTGTGATTATCATGCTTTAGTTACCTGGCACCTGTGCTATTTCACCAGTTGCCACTATTCATCCGATTTTGTTGCAACAGGTGATAATGTTATAAGTAACCTAATTTTGTCAGGCATACCACAGAAATCAAATGCTAAACCAATTAAACTTTGTAACAAAGGAATTTTGAAATGCCTGGATCCTCATTTGACTAAGGGATTGGGAGTGACTAGACCACCCCAGCAGATGAGAGGGGATGCTTCCACATCCTGTCAGACAGTACCTTCTTTAGTAGAAAGCAACCATTATAACAAAACTCCTGGAATACCATTATAACAAAACTCCTGGAATACATTTCCTGACACCTGCTGCTGATTAATTACACTTAACAAGTACTGTAGTATGTTTACTGTTGAGACTAAGACATGGACACCAATTAGGACTGTCACTAAGCTAATCTTAAGTCTCTGTACCATAAAAAAGAGCCTGCTTTTAAGGCAAATTATCAAGAAATTCTTGTAGGTAAGTCATTTAAGAAAAATTACATTTATCTACCTGTTATCTAATTATCTAATTGTAATTTATGTCTGTAATTTATATAAATGACTGGAAGAAGAAAAAACAGTATTCTAAAAGTCAGACGCACTCAACTGGTTTTCAATGGAGATAAATCATTACATATATTTAAGTATCCATGACTTGTCTTCAAACACGTCAAGATGTCAGAATGACCAGCTAAACATGTACAATGGAAGTATTCATAATAAAATTAGTATAAACATTATTAAGCTATTCACAATTCTAATAGAACTTACAGTAAGTCATTCCTCAAATGATTCTTGTGAAGATGCAGACAGGGACTACCTTTGCATGTTGTACAACTGTATTTAAATAACACACAATACATAGGTTCAATAGACACTTTATTGTACACATAAAATAATCTTTGGCATAACAGGGGCAAATCCTGTCACAGCACGCTGCACCGGCCTAGCACTGAATTTTTTCTATAGGAATACCTCAGGAAGAGAGACTTGGGAGAGTTTGTAGGGTTGTGAAGAGTATCTGACACCTGTTTGTGGAGCCGCAAGGGGTTGATACGAGGTATATAGGGACACTGATAACCAAAACTCGATAAGTCTGATCCTGAGGAATGCTATGATAACAAACATCAGCCGATACTCCATAAATGCACCCTAGGAAGTGGGTATGAAGTATATGGGCATAATAGTTGAGTACATTTAAATACTGACACAAATTGGGGGTCAAAAGCAAAGTTGTAAATGCATGAATCTTGGCAATGGCCCAAACACAGTGAAGGGAGCCCTGTGACTATGGAACAGTGTGACTGTAATTAAGGCCCTCAGTTTAAGATAATAATGACTGACAATGCAATAACATGGCAAATGCATGAACTAGGTTTGGAATTGCATGATAATCCTGATGGGACTACATTTATATGTTGTACAAGTGTACTTATCTATGTGATAGTATGCGATTTTTGAAAAGAACATAATCTTGATTGGCTAATTCTTCATAAAATATTTTTAGAAACCCAGCATTCTTAATTCTATGCACTATTACACACACAAACACACACACTGATGATCTCTTATAATTACATTCTCTGTTTTGTCACATAAATACTTAGAAAAATATATACTCAAACCTGTGGCCTTTGTAGACAGGTGACCTATGAAGGCAGGTTCAGATCTTAAACTTGCTTCATGACAAATGCATGTACTATGCATTAGGATTAGTAGTAGTAGTAGCATCATTCTTTGCATGTATTATTATTAGCAACAGTGGCATCCTATCAATATACATGAATTTAGTGTAGCTATTTAACAGAAAAAAAGTACAAAATAATAAAATAAAAAGTTCCACACAAGACTATTGTAACCTGTCTAGCCCCTCATGTACATTACATCATCACTGATTCTCCTATCACTGTCACATGTATCGAAGTTTTGATAAATTTTTAGTAGTTCTTTTAATTTACATCCAAACGTTACCTATGACAAATGATGGGTTAAGCAGTTGCTCAAACTCAAAAGACAGTACACTTTTATGAGACCTTTGATGATTTGGGAATGAAAAGAAGCTTCCTGTAGCTATCAATTCATGCAATATATATATATATATATACCACGCCTTGTTCATCAAAAAACAAAAAAGTTTAATTTACAAACTCTGAGTGGTCACTGCCGATGCCCCATTATCAATCACAGACAGGGTGATACAACTGCTTTTGAAACTCAGGGATATACAAACTGAAACTCAGGGATACACAAACTGTCAATGACAGACAGTGTCATACAACTGCTTTTTTAAGAAACACATGGCTGTTGACTGCCAAAGAAAGGGTGGCTGCTGATTAAATCTGCTGGAGGAAAATCTGAATGTCCATTGTTACTAGGTGACTGCTGGATTCAGGCGACTATTACACGAGAGGTCTGACTATATATATATAGCAAGAAAGACAGAGTACTATCCATTCATTATGAGCTGAAGCAAAAACATACAATCTAATACCGACAGAGCAAGGAAAAATGCAGAAAAGTATACACTCTGAACTATTATCACTGTGGAAAATCAATTATTCCAATCTGACAAGAAGACTATTTTATTACAACTTGCCCACAGGTGACCCCCACCCCCTTTTAAGTGTTTAAAAACAAAGGAAACATATTAGATCATGGCAACAGTGCACCATCTGTATTTGTGGCTGATACAGCTCTCCTTCATTATAACAGCAGTCAGGGTCCATAAATACTGACCACATCATGTACCAAACTGCTGAGTAACGTGATATATACAGAACCGCAATATACTGAGAATAGTGTAATATATGAAAATATAATGTAGTTGACATTGTTGAAATATGCTTAATAATGGTGTTTTGAAAGGAAAACGAATATATAAGACTAAGTTTTACCTTATTTCTTTCAACCTTTATTGTTATCCACTGGTATGATTTTGGGCATTGGGTTCATAGAAGTATTGCCATTATATCCAGAATCATGTTATAATGGGGACAGCTGTATATAGTTATCCAAAATGAAACATACTGAGATCTAAATAAATGCTTAAGTCACTTTAATATATGATTTTGTTTTTGTATCTTTTCATATCTTAGGTACAGCAACTGCAATGTTGTATGACAAATATAATTAATAAAAGGGAAATTTTGGCCATGGAAATTGGAGTCTGGGGCTGGTGGAATTTCAATCAGGGCATTGATTTTTGGTTGTTGTCACCAACCCTGGGTTGGTGTTAAAAATTTTGTTGGAATTGGTAGTTTGTCTGGGGACAGTTAGGGTGGTAAGTCAGTGGTGTTTCTTTTATTAGGAGGATTGGGGAAAAAGAAACCTTGTTTCTTATACCCTTTACTAAACTGCATCCCAAACTGAGAAGCCTGTTCTCCCACTGAAATCTGACTGAGGCTGAAACTGTTGCTAAGCCGTATAACACCTGTTATCTCTTTGCCAACAATCATCTCTCTGTTGAGACTGAGTCTGATTAAGACTGAATGCATGGGCAATCAGAAGGGCAGTTCCTGTGCTACCTGCCTCCTCACTTACTCTATACTTTCAACAAATATCAATGGCAACACACAGGGTGTATGACAAAGCACGAATAAATAATGCAGTATGAGTGATAATAAATGAAGACAGATATTTCATCTCACCAAATCTAAGATGGCAGAGGCTTTCAGAGTTTTAGAGGTAGAATGGCATGTTAGTGACCATGGCAATCTTAGCAGCGATTCCCAGATGTGATCACTTTCTGATTTAATGGGAAAGCAAAAAAAGTTAATGTGATCTGTGACTGATATACTATAATGGCTGTAGGCCAGTCAACACTCTACCAATGTGCTATTAATAGTAACATGTAGCCATTACCTAATTAACATACTGATTATGCCACTGGTAAAAATTGGTAACATTACTTTAATTCAGCACAGTCCTGTATGAATGAACTTTTACATCAAGGATATCTTGGAAGATCCCCAATGACAAACATTTAATGACCTGTTGACATGAATTATGCTTTTGCTCTCCATGAACCCTTTACTTCATGGTTCTTACAGTGTAGGCTATTGATATACATTTGCCAATGAACAGAACATTTTGCATTGATGTTTCCATGGTAACAACCCTACCTTTAAAATTTTGAGCAGTATAGTACATGTTCAGTTCATCACAAATTTGAACTATTATAATTTTTTTACATCACTGTTACCTAAAGACAGGTTTATGAGCAAAATCTGATCTTTATGGCTTTATAATTATTTTTCACCAGAGAGTTATTTATATCTTTTAAAGTCCTGAGAGAATTAATTCACCCTTGGTTCAGAGTAGCTGTATAAATAACTGTAACTGACCTTTCTCATCCTCTAAAATCCACCAGTTCATTATTTAACAGATACCCTGATATCGGAGCCTATGTATGACTTGAAGCATTCAAATTCATAATACGAATCATCCGAACTCAAGAAAGTGCTAAATGAAGTCCATATCCTCCATATTGGATAAGAGAGAATCATTAAATTAAAAAGCAGATTACAACTACAAGTTAAATAGCAACCATGTGATGTATTGTCATGCTCATTTCCCTCAATGCCTCTAGTTTCTAATAGGGGATTACCCTTGAAGGTGGCACTACAAAAACCGGCTCAAAATGGCTGCTGTTTACATTAGTTGTCTAAATGTGTTCTATGCAAATGCACTTGTGTGTAAATCAGTCCAAGGTGCCAAAAGGCCCTTCTACTTGAATACAGTAGAGGCATCCGAAAGTGCTTATGTGGGGTAAAGGGTTATAAAGCATTTGATGAACAGATGGAAATAGTGATGCTTTCATTGTGAATCACAATTTCTCTGACCTACATGTAAGCAAGAACTAGAATAGTAATGAATATGGACCGAGATATTTATGAAAGTGTGGTGCCCTAGTTTTGGAATGATTTTCTTATAATGTGGACCTAAGAAGCATATGACAAGTATGGATTCAAGAAAACAATATACTGATTTAGTATTTACTTTTCATGCATGCAGTTATATACAGTTTTAAGTATATATATATCATTCTGTGACAAATATTTGTATATTTATATAAATGCTGCTTTCAGTTTTTTGTTTTGTGTGTTGTATTTATTCACCTCACTTCTCTCTTCACATGCACGTGTACAAAGATTTTAAGTGTTAATGTTATATGGCACTTAGGTGCATAATGCAGTCGGCAGTAATGGATTCCGAATACAGTATTACAGTGTGGGGCAGAAATAATTTTAAAAAAAGAAGAAAAATGTTTAATAAAGTGATACCTGTAACTGAGGAACAGAGGCAGAGGAAGAGAAGTAGTCAAAGCAACCTTACCTCCATTGCAAGAAGGATGCAGCTGTGGAGAAACACTTCCCTGACCATACATGTCCGGAACTCCTGAATCAGCATCATCGTCACATTTAGAGTGATCATCACAACTAAAACAATCATCGAGATCAATAGAATGCACTTTTCACCTTTGCATGAATTATATTTAATATCAGAGTATAATATGGACACAATTTTGAACAGCATAATATTAGATCTGTGAGAACAAAAGGTTCTTAAAAAATCAGGGTCTACGCCATTTATTTAAAATTACCAGTAGAATGCACAGTGAAGACCATTATCTGCAAATACATACTAAGACATGAGATCTGGGTCAACTGTGTTTGTAGCTCGATGCAGCCAGAAAATCAGGATCGATGTGATTGCTCAAACATCATGTAAAGTTAACAGCACTGAGCTGGCAAGATATGGGTCAACATTTCACAGTTAAATAAACAGTATGTACAGGTAAATAAAGCACATTGGAAAAGTAAGTCCAGAATTCTCATATAAAATGTTACTACCTGAATGCATTATGCAGTGCTGTCCAAGCCATGGCCTGCAGGCTGGTTTTAAATGGCTCGCTAGAGCTGTAGCAGCTATATAGTCTTTGCTTTTCAGTTTTCTGATGTGGCCCTCGGCTTGAAGAAAAACATTTTTCAGTGGCCCATGGTGTCAAAAAGGTTGGACAGCACTGGCATTATGTGACTGCATATCTGGATCAACTGTCTCAGTTTAATACACAGTACAGGTAAATACTGAACATTTAAACAGTCAACTCCGAATTCTCATGCGACCCATATTGCTAACTGAATGCATAATGTGATAGCAGATCTGGGTCAGCTATTTCACAAACACAGTACATAAAGTAAATATAGAACGTTTAAATAGTTAACCTTGAATTCTCATGTGACTTGTATTAATAACTGAAATGCACTGCATATGGGTAAATATAGAATAATTATATAGTTAACTCTGAATTATCATGTCACTTGTACTAATAACTGAAATATAGTACATACAGGTAAATCTAGAACATTTAAATAGTTAACCCCGAGTTCTTATGTGACTGATGGTAATAACTGCCAAGAATCAAAACTGAGAAGTTATACGTCAGATGTACGTGTGTATGTGTGTGATTTGGATTTGTAATGTAGCTTTAACAATGTTTCAGTCATGTCGCTACGATGTCTGCAATGTGACAGTTTATAGTGATGTATAGCACTTTGGCATCATGCCACAGACATGTAGCATGATGTCCCACCCAGTCACATTATTCTGACACCAGGCCGACCAGTCCTAGCACTAACCTCTTAATGCTGAGCACCAAGCGAGGCAGCTGTTAGTACCATTTTTATAAGTCTTGGTATGACTCAGCTGGGGATTGAACCCACAACCTCCCTCATCCAAGGTGAGGTCAGAAGCATAAATTTGAAATTTAACATTAGAAATGTGTTAAACCCGTGGAGCAAAATAATGAACATGGCTAGCACATCTTTGAGTATTTATCTTCATTTTGGAAAACTTACTTCAAAAATATTTTCTATATTGAAGTTTAAGATTACGATCTGAACATATAAATAAGTTAGAAATGTAAGTCCAATAATTGGCAAACAATGATAGAGAAAATTCCCTTGCATTAAGTATGACTAACTGAAATTATGGAGCATTTAACTTTATAAAAAAATGGACATTTCTACAAAGGCAAACAACCCTGAATTACACACAATTTATAGATTGATGTGCATTTGTTTGTTTTACCCTTAAACTGAATATCTCTCCCTCAGTAAGAGTCATTACAAAAAAAAGTATGAGAAAAAAGTACCCTATAACTAGCCAACTATCTAAATATTGCTTAAGGAGCTTTAAAAAAGTCATTAAATTGAAACTCAGGGATACACAAATATAAGATTATGTTGACAAGATAATCTTTTTCAGTGTGACTCAGTAATTAAGTCATATCAATTTTCTGCAACAGAAAGCATGCATGGTCAACTTATGGCAGGTTGAAGAGGTTTTTCAAAGTTCTTGTTTTCTTTTTACAGACTTGATTATTTTTTGTCACAGGACTGTCAGAGCTCCAAGAACCCATTACAACTTTAGCAGCCAGTTGATGACTTACTAGAAAATTTTAGTCACCATGTAAAAATCTTAGATTGCAAATCCCATTGCCCGTAACCTGGCTGCATTACACAATGAGAACAGAAATTTGAATGGGGAATTAATGGGACAAGAAGACAAAAAGTGAACATTTTAGTTAAAGCAATTAAAAAGAATTACCAAAAAGCATAAGGATAGTTTCAATTAGGATCTGGTTGATTTAAGTAATAGCAATTATGTTTTCTCATAATTATTTTCATGTAAATCAGTAATGTGTGCCAAACAAGTTTATGATTTTACATCATTTTCAAACAAAATTTATGTCCAACTCTTTTTCTTCAATTCTGATTCCTTTTTTGCTAAAAGACATGTTTTCCTCAAGGTTCTTGCTGTTAACCTATGACCAAATGTTTTATTAATGTCCACCTTACTCAATGAATCAGCTGAGTTGATCTTGCAAAACAAATGAAGTGTGTCAATATCCCTTTATACTTTTGATGCTGTTGACAATGCTGATGCTTCTCATTTGCATTCTGCTGTACAGGGGTTCAAAAACAAGAATTTCAACAACTTTATAACTTCTGCATTATTCTGGTCTACAATTCTTAATAACTGTGACATTCACATCTGCTCTTGGAATCTCTGTATGTCTTCGCCATAACCTTTAGGCTGATGTACTATCCATGTTTTCAGCATGTTCTATAAGGAAGAGTATTAGGGGACTTCGAGCAATTTTGTTTTACTGAATGCTGCAAAAGAACGTCCACAAGGTGCTTGATTGAAGTTTAAAACAGAAATAAAGTTGGAAAGCTATGTTGTTTCCTTTACTTCAATCAGTAAAAACAACAGCTTTAGGTTTTGAAATTAAATCATGCCATAGTACAATGGATGCATCACAACTACAGAAAGCATCCAATCTGTATATCAACAGAATCAATAGAAAACAACTATGAACAAAACAGATTCAAATAGATATCTGTTCCATTTCAGTAAAAGACAGCATCATGGATACTTTAACAAGCTGCTAATCCCTTAGCTTAGCGTAACTGACAACTAATAGCATATGGTAATGCTCAATACACTGAACCAGTGATGCATTACCCTGAAAGCATGACAAGTGAATTTATGAATTATAATTAAGGAAATAGAAAGAACATAAATAATTAGACATGTTTCCCATTCATAGTCAAGTGCTTCACTTTATGCATGAAGTTTAAAGCTACTGGCACAAGTAAGCTGATGATGCGGTGAGGAACCTTCAAATGGAACATGGGTTTGGGCTGGATATTATTGATTTACCAATTTTTAGTAGCAACTTCAAAATGAATATGCCACATTTTGCCAGTGAGCTTAATGTTTTGCCAGGCAAATTAGATAAGTTTTATCTTACAAGCCCAATGTGCAATTTACTTAGAATATGGTAGGGACCCAATAAAGATTTAGAGAAGGCCATGGTGATGTGGTGTGCACTGATTTACGGTAATTTGATTGCCAGTAAATTTACATACAACTATAATTCCCATTTTTTTTTCTGTGTGTGAATTTTTATGAATTTGTATCAGATTTTATAAGACTGACTGTACAGGTCATGTATTAAACCAGTTTTTTATAGGCGGTAGGACAGACTAGTATATAACTGTAATCAGAAAATATGGATGACATTTTGCAAGTTTCCTCATTGTGATTCTTAATGTAGCCAGTTGAAAATTTCCACTTGCAATTTCTCTTAAATTTTTTTCACAAAAGTAACCATTTTTAGTATTAACCTGAAGGAGTGATTGCAATTATCAAAATTATAAAAAGAAATGTATCCTTTTCATTATGCAATAAGAAACAGAGATTGTAACCCTGCCATTTCATACCCTGTCTTTCCCAGTTTTCATAGTGTTACAATATAAAATAGTGGTCATATTAATAACATCATTATGTAATGATCACATTATTTCAAGCTCTGCAGTAAGCATTGATCTGAAAAAAAGCATACTACTTTTAATGTTCATGATGAGCATCCACACAACATAGATTCAGATATGCCAGTACACTGTACTCAGCTGATCTGAGCTGTGAACAGCATTGATCCAGATATGCCAGTACATTACACACAGCATAGATCCAGATAGGCCAGTGAATTATAAAACAGTAGATCTGAGGTGTGTACAGCATAGATGTAGATAGGCCAGTGCATTATAAAACAGTAGATCTGAGGTGTGTACAGCATAGATCTAGATAGGCCAGTGCATTATAAAGCAGTAGATCTGAGACATGAACACCATAGGTCCAGATAGGCCAGTGCATGATAAAACAGTAGATCTGACGTGTGAACAGCATAGACCTAGATAGGCCAGTGCATTATAAAACAGTAGATCTGAGATGTGATCAGCACAGATCTAGATAGGCCAGTGCATTATAAAACAGTAGATCTGAGATGTGAACATCATATAGATAGGCCATTGCATTATAAAACAGTAGATCTGAGGTGTGAACGGCATAGATGTAGATAGGCCAGTACATGATACAACTGATCTGAGGTGTGCATTTTACAGCACTAAATCTGAACTGTGAACATTATAGATCCAAATATGCCAAATTCATTAAACAACAGATGATCTGGGCTAGAAACAACACTAATCCAGCTATGCCAGCTCTG
Source organism: Sinohyriopsis cumingii (assembly GCA_028554795.2). NCBI lineage: Eukaryota > Metazoa > Mollusca > Bivalvia > Unionida > Unionidae > Sinohyriopsis > Sinohyriopsis cumingii. The sequence continues at coordinate 32,075,673 of CM068842.1, forward strand.
AACAGCCTAGTTCCAGATATGTTGCTGCATTATACAAGGGGCCCCGAGTGGCCGAGTGGTCTAAAGCGCTCTTCGTTACGGATCACTGCCATCTCACCTCTGTCTGCGGCGGTTCAAGTCTAAGATTCAGCCAATGTGGGCATGTGAGAAAGCCTGCCAGTAGCTTCTCGTGGGTCGGTGGTTCTTTCCGGGGTTTTCCGGGTTCTTCCTCCACCATTAATACTGGCCGCCATGTATAGCCTATCGTGCTGAAAAATGGCGTTAAACCCCACAACAACAACAACAACAACAGCATTATACAACAGCTGAACTGTGCTGCAAAGAGCACAGATTCAGCTGTGTGAGTTGTGAACAACAATTTAAATTTGCTGGTGCATTATGACACTCAATCAGGGATATGAACAGCACAGATCAAAATATGCTGCTGCATTATACAACTGTAGACGTGGGCTGTGAACAGCACTGATCAGGATATTCTGGTACATTATACAACAGTGGGTCTGGGCTGTGAACAGCATAAATCTAGACATGCTGGTACATTATGCAACTGTAGATCTGGGTCTTACATGCAAGCTACAGTAAGGTTTACGTTATGTACAGATACACACAATAGTGGTGGATGTTCATTTGATTTGCTTTGTCAAAATGTATTTGCTTTGATGTACAAATTCAATAAGGTTATACTGGTTGCTGTATGAATCAATTGTCCTCCACAGTGTTAGGTAGATGACATATATTCACAGTCATTATTGATTTATATTAACCTATATTAAATGCACAGCCACTTTACACAGTGTAGACCTGGATCTACCATCATATGTGCCAAAAAATCAGGGTTTACATTCTTTTTCCTGTTCATTAACTCCAGCAGATAGCAATATAACCTTATCTGGTAGTGCATTATCTAACAGGAGATGTGGTAAGCTGCAACTTGTGGGTGTGTGTTACATGTATAATGAAGTAAATATGATACAAGTCATTTGCTTGAACTAAACATTTGTTACTTCCATTAATCAGGGCAGAGGATGAGATATCTTGAGTAAAATTTAACAAGCTTCAAGATATAAAAACTAAAGATACCTTTCCTCATCCATCCAATGTTTGTACACTGCAGACTCTAGGAGAAATCGGACAGCATGTAGTCTACCATGGCGACAGGCTACCATTAGAGGAGTGTCTCCATTTTTGTCACGTAGATTGTGATCAAATTTGGGCTGTAAAATAAAATGAAATTCCTCTTTACCCTAAACATACCTGTTTTGAATCATTTGACATGGTTAATATGTCTTGCCATATGTGCTTCACAGCACATGACAACTTTGTTTTTTATAAAGATCATAGGCATTGTGAATTATATGACAGTTAGGATAACAGATGTTTATTATTTACATCATGTTCCTTTGTTATTTAAGAAAACCACGTACAGTCCTAGCCGTTTATGTTGACATCCTCAGGCCCGAGGAAATATTGTCGACATAGGCAGATGTCGACATAAGTGTTGGCAGGGGGTGGGGGGCTGAAAAACAAGATACAAGTTAAATTCGTCAGTAAGGGGTGACGTGTCATCAGTGAGTAGCATTTACACTTTGGGAAAACAAACAATGGAAATTTTGAGTACATAAAGACAAAACCAGTGTGACATACACTTATATATTGACAAATTACATTTTGGTTACCTTTGTGCAATAAAATCCACAAAAAAATATTGCATCGGTCACATCCTGATATGAAAAACATTCACTATGATACTCAATGTCGATATTCAATGTTGGCATTAGCACATGGTTGCATAGTTGTTAATCACATGCTTCAAGTACATGTACTTAAATTGTCCTAGATTTTGGTCAGTCTGTTCCCATCTTATTGAGGCTACCAAGGGGATGGGGCTATTCACAGGGAAATGAAAACCTGTCAACAAGTTGGTTTAAAAAGTACAAGTATTTAGTTACAGAAGTCATCATGAAAAGTACATAAAAGCGAACAAGAGATATGCGGCTGATGTGATTAATGAAGACATAATATTGTATACATTGACACATGCTAAACAGAGTTAAAAAGGAAACTTTCACAGGAAAATAAACTTATTTTAATCATTGATCACATGGGAAAATGCAAGAAGCAATCAGATTTCATTAATTGTATTTAAGTCGGCGCAAGAGTCCAACCTTTTATAGGACCAAACAAAAGCATGGTTTTAAAACCGACCGCGACATTAAAGAATGGCAGCAAGATCAACTAATTATTGAATAAAGTACAGGTTGAAACTGGCCGCTTGACAACATAAATGATTAGGTGGGAAAATTAAAGCCTGGTGGCAAGATCAACTAATTGTTGAACAAAAGTATGGGTTTGGAACTGGCAGATTGTCGACATAGATGATTAGAAAACAAAGGATTTGTTCAAGCTGGAACCAAGGGCTTCTGTCGACATGTACGTTTATTTTTTTATCTCACTGTCGACATAAGCATGACAATTTTAGTAGTAATAGTAGACCAAGGGACCGGGACTTTGCTTTTTTGTCGAAATAGGTGGCTTGTCGACATAAGTGATGTCAATATAAGTGGGTAGGACTGTATTTCATTATTTGTGAATGAAAATAAAATTTTATTGCATATTATATTTCTCTGAGAATACTTACCCAATCATTTTAACATTTACAGTGTAAGCCTGCTATCTCTCTCCTGAATCCAACCCTGCTCAAAGAAGAAAATGTGTATTTTTAGTCCATAACTTACAGACACAGTGCTGTAACTCTTGTCCATTACACCCCTGGCCACCACTAAGTGTCACCAGTTTCAAGCTGAGAGACTTACCATCAAAGATGCTTGCACAGCAGGTTGGGTGGAAGGGTCTTTAAATAATGTAATTACCGGTCCAGTAAGTATTCTTGGAGAAACATAATTATCATAAAATTTTGTCTCTCCTTTGAACACATTCCCTAATCACATTAACATTAGGAGAATAGTTATGGATGGAGGAAATACAGAGCATCCTACCTATACCTCAGGTATCCTTCTAGGGAAGAAGGCTGGATTCTTCATGTGACTGGTAACCCATTCTCCCTTCTTAAAGCAACACAGCCTATGGTCACATGATCCATGATCATTCTATCAGGTTAAGAAGATTAATGAAATCTTACTGTCAAAATTCACTTATAGGCTCTGAGACATACTAGTCACATACAAATCCAGTAAAACTAAGAGGCTGTGATGGTTTCACTAGGTCTGGTGGTCATCTGGAACACAACCACAATAACACCAGACTCTGATTTTGTCTCTGCAAATGTAAATTCCTGAGATAAAATCTCAAGGAGATTGACTCTGCATGCTAGCCAACAGCTTCTATGATGTCTTGAATCAAATTGCTGCATTCAAATGTGAGGCTCACAGAGATTGGTCTACTTTCATGAGCTGAAATCCTAAAGTGGCAACTTTGATCTCTTGAGACTTCAGAGTATGCTGAGCATATAACTCATGAAGACAGGGCTTGAGAGGCAATATCCTGCTTTCCTGCCATGACAGTAAGACTTGTCCCATCAGAGAAGGGCTATCAGAATTATCTTGCAATTCTGATCCCATATATTTTGTATTAATTTTAGAATTAAAATAGGGTGTGGGGAAGCAAAGGCACATAACCCCTTCCAGCTGACTGACAGCACATCGATGGCCCAAGCTTCTGGGTCTGGGACCAGTGAAACAAAGGTGGGCAGCTTGTGGTTCCACCTTGTCACATAGAGGTTGATCATCTGATGCCCCCAAATCATACAAATTCCATGAAAAACTTATGGATGAAGGGACAATTCATATGAAAAAATAGACCCTGTCTGTACCGAACATTAGCCAAGTCATTGTGACTGCTGAGAACGTGTCTGATTTGCATGTCAATCTAAAGCTGGTGACAACAATGAAAGTATCAAACCAGCAAACACAGACCGGGTGATTTTGTGCCCTCTTTGAGGAGGCAAGTTACCACTACAGAGTTCTCTGGCGTAATCATGACTGACTTCCCAGAGAGTTGGTCCATACATAACTGCACGGCATTCATGACTGCTTTCATTTCTAGAAGGTTGGTGTGAAGAGGCTGTTCTTTGGTCCCCATTTGCTACTGGACATATCAAAGTCCAGCAGAATGTTGGGTACCCAACTGCATTTACTGGATTTGTACCTATCATTTTCAGTTGTGGTTTGTCCAAAGGAATTCCTATTGTGAGCCAATCATGATTGTGCCACTGACACAGGAAAGATTGTGCCTTGTTTGTGATACTGACCCTGCGGTTTGAGTGGACTGGAAATGAGCCAGCCAAGTAATTTGTAATGGGTGCATACAAAGACAGCCAAGCAGGACCTAATCCACTGCCACAATGAGTAACCCGAGGAGCTGCAAGAACTCTCACTGAAATCAATATCCTGCTGGAAACAGACTCTATCAATCTGATGATGTAGGACACAGACATGAGGGAGGCCAATGAGACTGAGATGAGATCGACAAAACATTGAGATGGCTGAAGGTCAGAATTTTCCCAGACACAAAAGGGATAGAATATCAAAGACAACAGCACTTATCATATGTTTTTTAAAGGAGATCAGCCAGATAAGCTGCTGTTGTCCTAGAGGATGTTGACAGGAACAGGGTGACAATGCAATCCATAATTTTGGTGAAGATCCTGAGGCTGATGATGAGGTCATAGGGAAAGACTTTAATTGGTAAACTTGTCACAGTAAACAAACGAAGAAATTTTCCTGATACCAGGTGAATAAGGACAGAAAGTAGGTGTCTGTGCAATAGAGATTGATTTCAGAATCATCTCTTTCGATAGAGAGTCAGATAAACCTCAGTCTCCATCTGGAACTTCAGCTGAAAAGTTAATTCATTGAGGTGACTCGGGTCTATAATCAGCCTCAGCTTGCCATTGGCCTTTTTTGTTATGGACCAGCAGTGAATAGAACCCCAAAGGTTGTTGTTTTTGTACAATCTCATCCACCTGTTTGTTGATGAGCACCTGTATCTCCTTCTGAAGAAAATGGCCCTTCTCCCAAGCTGATGGCATATCCATTAGAAAGGGAGAGAGGAAGAAAGAGGAATAAAATCTGAAACCCCTATGAAATGATTTGGTTATCACCCATGGGTTTTGCAGGAATAAAATGATCAAACGTGAATGGAGCTACAGGGTCTGGTGCTACCAGTCGGATGCCCATGGGCAGTAATGGTTTCAGCATCAGAAAATAGGAGGCTTTGGGGTAGAGAACCATGGTTTCTTAGCTTTCCTGTAAGACTGATTCCTAGACTGATTTGGTTCTTGTCTGCTACCAAGGTCAAGATTTGAACAATCCTTGGGTTATCCTTTTGTTTGGCTTGCTTGTTATACCTCCAATGTAGCAGGGAAAATGTATTCCCAAACGGGAATCCAAATGAAGAAACCGCTTGGAAAGGCAGTTCCTGAATTACCTGCCTAAAAACGTCTTAAATTTTGCCCACAAACAGCATTGGTGAGCAAATGGAGACATTCTTAAAGCCAGGGCATGATGCAGTTTTAGTGATGTGGTGGCGTAAGCATGCATTATGAGGTATCAAGTCAAGATAACACATTAGCCATTGTATGGTTAGCTGCTTTGCTAATGACCTGACCAATTTGGGCCACTGTCACCTAGGCATGCTGATTGGTAAGATCCAGCATTAAAGACATGAACCAACTTCGATGTGGGAAAAACTACTTGTCCACGTCATAAAATGGTGGGGCAGATATGTTAACCACTATATTCTCATCCAATGCCAGGAGTTCAGTATGGAAGACAGCTCAATATGTCCTGTACCAGCAAGATGAAAATGTGGTGGCACTTAGCTTTTCAAAAAGAAGATAATTTTTATTCCTTGGGTCACAGACTAATTCAGACAGATTCAATTTCAGAGTCATGCATTGTAGTAGAGGGCATCCTAAACTCTGCAATGCCTGGTATATCTCTTAAACAGCAGTCTCAAAACTAAACTCCATCCTCATCATGGTCGGATAGGAGAAGGGCTGTTGCTCAGAAGTATTTTTACACTCAACAAGTGAATACTCAAGGTACTTGACTGCTTCCATTTTGGGATAAACCATGCCCTAGGTTAATGATGATGCAATACCACTGTCCCTAAAAAAACAATTTAATGCTAATACCCAGTGAGGAGCAGTGAAAATAGGATAAGCTGGCTCTGTCTGGAGATTTTGCTGCACCTCAGCAGACCGCTGGCTAACTCGGAAACTGGTCAGCCCTGTTGTCAGACGTACAGAAGTGGGACTAGTTGGTTTCAGTACCAGTCATGCAAAAAGCAGATTTTCTGTTCCCCTTCCTGTTCCAGTCTGCATGTGTAAACATCAAGATTCCAATCCATATAAATATATGAAGCCATATGTCTGCCTACATATTCAGATTTATCAATAAGATCCCTGTAATCAAGTCGGAGTTGGGCTGGCTGGACAGCTGGTATAGCTTCAGACAGCACTGGATAAAAAAAATGCGCCAAACAATCCCCTATTTTATCCACATTTTTTGCAAAAGAATAAAAGAGAGGTAAAATGTGGCATGAAGTCAGGAATTCGGTCGTCATCTCTTGTACCAGTTGATGTATATGCTGTGTAAAGGCTGGCATATCCAACTGATAATGTAACATATCTGCATTTGTCTCCTCCAAATCTTCTGATGTCACAAGTGATTCTATATACAGATGTAAACTTAGTACATCTGTATTTGTCTTGCATGCTTTTCCCCTCTTCTCCTTGCCTTTTGCCAGCCAGGTGTCCATGGACCACAAATTGCAAATGCTGCAAAGGGAAGATGTGGTGAATTTTGTACATGACAGGCAGAACTTCTTGCATTTACTGCACTTAAAAGACATATTTCTGAAACAATAAAGAAACAGAAGCAAATGATAAATTAACATGAGTCTTCGTTAAATAATTTGCTCAATAACACCCATTATAAAACAGACTGCCCGAGCTAAAGAAAGCACGCACAAATATTGAAAGTCAACATGCATCAACTACAGAATGTTGTACCATGTGGTCTAAAAAGACGAACTCAGAGAAAGCTATAAATTTCACAAAATATCTGCCAAATGAAAACAATAATGTACACCATCTTTTCATGACTACATATTAGTCCAAACAAATCCCAGAAAGTCTGAATGGATGGCATAAATTTCACACACAAAGACCAGGATTATAGAAGTGAAGCTTAAACTGGTGACACCTAGTGGTTGCAAGGTAAGGTAGGGAGCAACAGTGTATGTCTTTTAGTAAGCTGCTTTTGGGAGGTTTATATTCCTAATGTTCATGTGATCGAGAAAGGTATTCGAAGGAAAAGGTAGTAAGCTCATTCGCAATACTAGTATGTACATATATTCTTTCTCTTTCACACACATGCAATAAATGGGTTAAGTTCAAATGACATGGGAGTGCTAGTTAAGTTCAAATGACATGGGAGTGCTAGTTAAGTTCAAATGACATGGGAGTGCTAGTTAAGTTCAAATGACATGGGAGTGCTAGCATGGCATTAACAGGAAGTGCCAGTTACATGTCACAAATGTACCACCTTCAATGATAAAATGGATAACCCTCTGTGTCCAACAAGCTGAGGAATTAATGCTGACTGCTCCTAAACCGGAGGACCAACAGTGCTCAAAATTTACAAATGTAATAAATACAATGTACTCTGCAGATTGAGGACATACTAGTCCTCAGGTTGCATTTTCCATTTAAGAGTTGGAAATGTTGAAAATAGCAAATACTGACAGATAATTAGATGGACATGAGACAGACAATGAACGATATATATTGGGCTATGTAATATACTTGCATGGACATATACAGGGCTATGTAATATACTCATATGGATTTCAGCCAGGGCCATGCTATATACTCATATGGATTTCAGCCAGGGCCATGCTATTTACTCACATGAATTTCAGCTAGGGCTATCCTATACACTCACATGGACAGAGACAGGGCCATACCATATTTACTCACATGGACAGAGACTGGGCCATGCTATATTTACTCACATGGACAGATACAGGGCTAAGTTATATTTACACACATGGACAGATACAGGGCTGTGCTATATTTACACACATGGACAGAGACAGGGCTATGCCATATACTCATATGGACAGTTACAGGGCTATGCTATATACTCATATGGATTTCAGCCAGGGCCATGCTATTTACTCACACGGATTTCAGCTAGGGCTATCCTATATACTCACATGGACAGATACAGGGTTATGCTATACACTCACATGGACAGATACAGGGCCATACCATATTTACTCACATGGACAGAGACAGGGCCATTCCATATTTACTCACATGGACAGAGACAGGGCCATGCTATATTTACTCACATGGACAGATACAGGGCTAAGTTATATTTACACACATGGACAGATACAGGGTTGTGCTATATTTACACACATGGACAGAGACCGGGCTATGCCATATACTCATACGGACAGTTACTGGGCTATGCTATACACTCACATAGATTTCAGCCAGGGACATGCTATATAATCACATGGACAGAGACAGGGCCAAGCTATATACTCACATGGACAGATACAAGGCCATGCTATATACTCACATGGACAGATACAGGGCCATGCTATTTACTCACATGGACAGATACAGGGCCATGCTATTTACTCACATGGATTTAACGAGGACAGATACAGGGCTATGCTATGAACTCACATTGACAGATACAGGGCCATGCTATATTTACACACATTAACAGAGACAGGGCCATGCTATTTGCTCACATGGACAAATACAGGGCAATGCTATATACTCATACAGATTTCAACCACAATGGCTGGTGTATACTCACATGGACTGATTCAGGACCATGCTATACACTCACATGGATAGATACAAGACCATGCTATACACTTACATGGACATGTACAGGACCATAATCTACTCTAATGCGGACAGATACAGGGCTATGCTATGAACTCACATTAACAGATACACAGCCATGCTATTTTTACACACATGGACAGAGACAGGGCCATGCCATATACTCACATGGACAGATACAGGGCAATGCTATATACTCATACAGATTTCAGCCACATTGGCTGGTATATGCTCACATGGACTGTTACAGGACCATGCTATACACTCACATGGATAGATACAAGACCATGCTATACACTTACATGGACATGTACAGGACCATAATCTACTCTAATGCGGACAGATACAGGGCTATGCTATGAACTCACATTAACAGATACACAGCCATGCTATTTTTACACACATGGACAGAGACAGGGCCATGCCATATACTCACATGGACAGATACAGGGCAATGCTATATACTCATACAGGTTTCAGCCACATTGGCTGGTATATACTCACATGGACTGTTACAGGACCATGCTATACACTCACATGGATAGATACAAGACCATGCTATACACTTACATGGACATGTACAGGACCATGATCTACTCTAATGCGGACAGATACAGGGCTATGCTATGAACTCACATTAACAGATACATGGCCATGCTATTTTTACACACATGGACAGAGACAGGGCCATGCCATATACTCACATGGACAGATACAGGGCAATGCTATATACTCATACAGATTTCAGCCACATTGGCTGGTATATGCTCACATGGACTGTTACAGGACCATGCTATACACTCACATGGATAGATACAAGACCATGCTATAACCTTACATGGACATGTACAGGACCATGATCTACTCTAATGCGGACAGATACAGGGCTATGCTATGAACTCACATTAACAGATACAGGGCTATGCCATTTTTACACACATGGATAGAGACAGGGCCATGCCATATACTCACACGGACAGTTACAGGGCTATCCACTATACTAAGATAGATTTCAGGCAGGGCCATGCTATATAATCACATGAACAGATACAGGAACATGCTATACACTCACATGGACAGGTACAAGGCCATGCTATTTACTCACATTGACTTCAGCCAGGGGTATGCTATATACTCACATGGACAGATACAGGACCATGCTATACACTCACATTGACAGATACAGGACCATGCTATACACTCACATGGACAGATACAGGACCATGCTATACACTCACACTGACAGATACAGGACCATGCTATACACTCACATGGACAGATACAGGACCATGCTATACACTCACATTGACAGATACAGGACCATGCTATACACTCACATGGACAGATACAGGACCATGCTATACACTCACACTGACAGATACAGGAACATGCTGATTACTCATATTGACAGATACAGGACCATGCTATATACTCACATGGACAGATACAGTAACATGATATACACTTACATGGACTGATACAAGACCATGCTATTTACTCACATTGACTTCAGCCAGGGGTATGCTATATACTCACATGGTCAGATACAGTAACATGCTATACACTCACATGGACTGATACAGTAACATGCTATACACTCACATGGACAGATACAGGACCAATGCTAAATACTCTCATGGACTTCAGTCACATCAGTTTAAGAAAAATTGGCTTGCACATTAGAATATGTTTTGCAATAATTTCTGACATTGGGAATGAAAAGAGGGAAGTGAATTTAGCATGCCCTTCTTACTATATTATACTTCCATAAATTGACAACAAGTAATGAAATTCTGCATTAAGTGAGGTTTTTTAAACGATAAGATGAGTTTATCAGTTTGATGAAAAAACCAGACTTGTCAGTACAACACAGCTGTCCCAACCAATATTATACAATTGAATAAAACTGAGTTAAAAGTCAAACAGAGGCCATAACTACAATAAAGTAAAATTAAAAGTCAAACAGAGGCCATAACTTACAATAAAGTAGAGCTAAAAGTCAAATAGGGGCTGTAACTACAATAGTTAAAAGTCAAACAGGGGCCATATCTATAATAAAGTAGAGTTAAAAGTCAAACAGGGACCATAACTACAATAGAGTTAACTACAATAGAGTTAAAAATCAAATGGAGGTTATAACTACAATAAAGTAGAGCTAAAAGTCAAATAGGGGCCATAACTACAATAGAGTTAAAAATCAAATGGGGGCTATAACTACAATAAAGTAGAGCTAAAAGTCAAACAGGGGCCATAACTACAATAGAATTAGAAGTCAAACAGGGGCCATAACTACAATAACACTTGTCAGAACATGATGACAAATCAAACCTGACCTAAATCTTCCTAATGCAAAATCTTAAACCAAATCTGTTATCAATCCATGCTGATCTTCTATACTTACTTAATGGAAATGAATTTTGCAATCAATGTGACAAAACAGAATGAACAGACATTTGCAATAGTATGCACCATCCATATATGGGGTGGGGGCAATTAAATTACTTCAAAATATAAAGATAAAGCAGAAATCAGACACCGATTGGATATTCTAGGGAAAAAAGTGAATCAGACTTTTGCATAACTTACTGGTTAAACCACTGGCAGATACTTACCAGCCATAGTTTTTGCAGCTCTTGGAAAGCTTTTTTAGATTTGTCTGTAACAAGTTTCATAATTTGCTTTGTGTGTTCACCTCTAAAAGCATGAATCTTTATTCTAACTCCTTCATACTCAGCACAGCTAAACAATTCACCTTCAGAGTCAAGCAAAGCTACTGTAGCCCCATTGTCAATCAAAAGGTCCACAATATGTATGAACCCTGCAACAAATAAAAAACAACATCTTAGATACCTCAATATGCCACAGTGAAGACTTGTACCTTACAGATCCTGGTTTGTAATAATTGTCTTTGAAAAAGATGTCCATCAATAAAGAAAGACATAATAAACATTAATGTTATTACTATTATTAATATTAACAATATTATCATAATATAATATATTATTTATTGTTTGCTGCCAACTTTTAGAGAATAGCAAATGCTAGTACCTTAAGATTTCTCTATGAAAATGACTACTAAGTTCCAATGTCTAATTTGATTCAAGTTCCAGGAAATTAATAATAACAATACTAATAATAATACTAATAGTAATAAAAATAAATGTTCTACAGAACCCAGTGATTTGTCTGTAAACACCATTATGAAACTACTTCAATAGCTGAGACAGGAACTTCTTGCATATCAGGGTACAAACTTATGACATACCAAAATATTCAATTGAAGCTGCAGTTGAATATAGCCACTGAGATGATGTAGAGCTTTGAAAACTTTAACATATAACTTTAACATTGTTGACACTGCTGATTGGCATTCACAAGCAGACAAAAAATTAATTGTGCAGATCACTTTTTTGAACCCAATTTAATTTTTTTTAACAGTAAATTATGTTTCTTTGAGAATAATTACCTGATCACATTAACATTTGGAAACAAACTAAGCTGTCTCTCAAATCCTGCCATCCCAGAAAGACTAATTTATTTTTCTTTTCCACCAATACAGCATACAAAGGGAAAAAACTTGTTATCTCCCCTTGCCATATCAAGTTTGCTACCCTTGTACCAAATGTTCTCCAGTTTAAGCTTCAGTAAAACACCAAAGATGGTCACATCTGCATTGGTGCGTAGATTTGCTTGAGTCATGTGATCAGGTAAATATTCTTTACGAAACATTATTTACTATCAGATTTCCTTACTCCACTGAATACACTACTCTAACACATTTCTATTAGAATATTAAATAGGATGAAATGCAAGCATGTCTAACCTCTACCTTTGTCACCCTTCAAGAAGCAATATAGCTGCATCCATTGTAGGAGGATGTACCTCTCTTATAACATGCAGACGGCACAATCAAAAATAGAGCATGAGTACTACTATTGAGAAGCTGACCCTTGTAGGGTTTGGAGTGAATCACCTTAGTGATGAGAAGTTTCCTGGATAAAGCCAGCAAAGCTGAAAATTTCATATCAGAAATGGAGGTTGTACAACCATGAACAGGGCCTTTTGATTATCATGAGATTCAACGTATTCGTTACATTGAAAGCCCAACCAACTGTGCTGCCTCCATCTAAAACCTTGAAGAAGCAATGAACTGATTGAGCCAGCTCATTCTATTACATGTGGCAGCATTCTACTGGCCTTCAATATCATAAAAAGCCAGAGAAGCTCAGTTAGGAGAGCAGAAGATCGATATCATTCTGTAAAATGCCTGCCTTCATGTTCTTGTTCCATCATGGAAGAGGATGATGAAATGGGGTGGCAACTGGACAAAAGATATCACAGCCCCTCCAAAATGACTTTGATCACCCAACTGTTTGAGAAGATGTCAATTCATGTTATGAAAGGACTGTTGTTGTAGCAGCATGTTACTCCTGAGCATTTACTGATGGTTATTCCCTTATAAAAACTGCTGCTGAAGTCACCGAAGAAGGAAAGGGCTGACAAGGAGAGCTGAAGGGATAACCCCTGCACCACCTGCTTCCTGATTGTCTCACTGACCTCCCTGAATATAATGGGTGTGGCAAAAGGAACGAGCTTTGTGCCACTGCAAGAAGCAGTTTAAGCTCGTTGAACCCAAATATCTTGTGTCAATAAATCCAAACTGCATAAAACTGTTCTACTCTGCTAATAAACTTGAATATACAGCAATAAGATTTCTCGTGTATGGTCACTTGCAGCTTTTTCAGTTAGGTGGAAAATGGCCAAAGATGCTGAGGTAATAAAGACAATTCCTTATCAGCTTGACTGTGGCATTTAAAACCTGCTGATCTGCAATACATGTATCTTTGTCTAAGCTTGGAAAATCATGACATATATTCACACAGGACTGTTACCAGTGAGAACTGAACAATACCAGCAGTTTAAAAAGAATACTTTGGCATTACCATGGGCTTTAATTTTGTCTGAAATTTGCCCCAGTGATTAATGCAGTTTTCAGCAACTACAGAAGAATCCTAAAAGAGGGATGTTCATCTTTCTCAACAAGTCAAGGCTATACCCACCATCAATGAAAAAGTTATCTACATTGTGGATGCCTTCCATATATGGGTACAACATCTCCAATTCAACTGATGACAATGTATATTCCCCATAAGTATGTAGTGTTACATGCAAATGGAAAGCCATTAAATCTGGACACACCATGTCCATTACTGGGGCTCAAACTGCAAGACTTCGTGCTGTACAGGTGTGAAGGACTGGGCTGCCAGCAATGCATAAAAAGCCAGGATTGCTAGCAAGGTCTGGAAGGCAAGAACTGTTGACTATGCAGCTGGAGTGGGCAGCTGGGTGAATGGATTCTACAGTTGGCATACTGCAAATATCCAAAGCAGACACAGCTGCCAACTGAACTGTTTTTCAACATTCTGGTATCACTGATCACTAGTCATATAATTTGGAGATGGTTCAGTCAGATGGCTGGACATGCTGAACGGTAGTCAGGATGGCAAGATATGGATTGTATGGGTCTGGTATACAGTAGAGGCTGGTGGTAAGATTGATATATAACACCCTGTCTTACATGTACTAAGGTAATGCAGAGCACAGCATGTGGGGGGGGAGAGGGACTTTCACACAGTTTGCTGTCATAAAAAAGGACTACCTTTATTCAAAGTCCACTGTTGAAACGTGAGATGAAAATTCTCAAAACAAAGTTCCCAGACAGCCACACAAAACCTCTTGATGTGCCACCTTTTTCCTTGCATGCTGTAGGTTGCCAACCCCTGATATATCATATAGAGATGGGATAGGCATTTTTTTTTTTTCTTCTGGGAGGGCTGAATTTAAGAGGTACCAGATTATTTCCTAAAGTTGATGCAATCAGATAATGTATTCAACAAAGAAATGTACATGCCGGTACCAGCATGGAAATGATAAAAAAATACTTTAATCCATTTTTGTGGTTTTGATTGTTGCTGCAAACCACAAATTTAAAGACCCAACAAGCAATTATACATCTGTGAAGACAACAGTAAAGGTACATCAACAAATATTTCTATCAAGAAAAATGATTTTTTCTTCTTCTAGTAAATGTGTTTCTTCACTAATAGTTACCCAATCATAACAACTTAGGAGAGCTACTGTTACCTCACAAATCCAGCCCTCCCTGGTAAAACTTTTAGCTAAATAGCTAAAAGATACCTTCCCACCAAGGACAGAGTGATCTCCCCTTGATATCAGGATTGGCACTAAATCCCATGAATTTTTCAGTTACTACTGGAACAGAAGGCATGCTCTCTGTATCGATGTAACTGTGTGGAGGCTTGGAAGATGTATGCATATTATGACTGGATAAGTATTATCGAAAAAACATTTTACTACCAAACAAATTTGGTTTCTCTTTCAAATACATTACCCAATCATAATACCATAACAGAATAGGTAAGATACAGAGGGAGATACATCCCCTTACCAAGAAAGACCATCTCTGGTCCACTAAAGTATGTGAGACAACTTTTAGATGACCTGATTGGAAAATATGCGTTATACGTTGGGAAGTGGCTCCAAATGTCAGGAAGTGGATTCAAATGGGATAAAGTTTCCCTCTCACAAATCCAGCGAACCTGGAAAGGTAACCTTTTGCATCACTGTTAAGGGTTCCTCCAGATCAAAATGAGCCTGCAATCAGAGTTATATGTCCGAGTCCAGTCATGAAGGAACAGGGCCATCTTGGCATGATGTTGTCTAGAAGTTGAGATGGGGTATGGGATATTGATCCACATAACCAGTCTATAATTCTGGTATGTGAGGCTACAAATGAGACTGATGTTGCTCTCCATCATGCCATCAGTAGTGATATGGTTTTGGACCTTTGCATGAAGCTGATTGTTTTCATCCTTCAAGCTCTGTTTCTGGGCCTTGCCATTAGTACCCAAAGAAATGGCTATTTCTGGACCTTGCCATTAGTACCCAAAGAAATGCCTATTTCTGGGCCTTGCCAACAGAACCCAAAGAATTGCCTATTTCTATGCCTTGCCATTAGTACCCAAAGAATTGCCACCCACTGACTGTCTAAAATATGCAGGTCTGACATGTATATTTGAAATGACAACCAGAGAAATCTACGTATTGAATGGTTGTCAGATCTATGGTCTAAATCTGCAAGACAAAATGGAGCAGACCATATATACACGTAGTGTAACGAGTGTCCTGCTTTATGAAGTATCCCTGCAGTGCTACCAACTATGATAAATACCTGTAAAGGGGTGCACATGGCCTGTACAGGAAGAGAATTAGAGTATCTCTATTAATATTTACATAGTGGATGCTAAATAATCAATTCTAGTAACAAGTAACCTGTAAGAGGGTCAATTTTGACAACCTATACGCTTATAGTAGCTACATGTATGAAGTGGAAACCGAATAATCAATTCTAGCAACAACTTACCCCTAGGACGGTCAACTGACTGCCTATTAGGTATAATCGCTGAAGCATCACTTATACTAATTACAAATATGAAATGGATGCTACTGAGTAAACCATGTGTAGAAAACTTACTTGTACATCCTACTGTAATTTTCTTTATTACTCACAAAACCTGCACATAAAGTTAAATGAAGTGTCAATTTTGATATTTACAAAAAGTAGACACTAAAATATCCATTATGAGACAATGTTACCTGTAGGAATGGCCCTGTGACATTCTATACAGGTGAAATCAGTAAAGCATCACATATACAACTATGAAATTAGATGCCGAGACAAGAAACTGCATGCATCCAGACTCAGTGGAAATTATACAGCACTATTCAATTAGTTTTCTATATAATGCACCAGATATGCACACATTAATATGGCTATAGCATTGTGAGGGAATGCTATTGCGACCCATGCAAAGGGGCCTAAGTGTGAATGCAGATTGCAAAGTGATAGCATACTGAAAGTTAGGAAACTTTGTTGTCAGCAACATGAAGAACCAAAAAATTAGAAATATATAGATGGAACATACTTCCCTTCGAAGATTTAACTCATCCAACTTGTTCTGAGGTAGAAACTTCCAAACTGCTCATATGGATTCTGCTAGGTTTCTCTGTCTGTAGAGAGCATTCTACTAGACGAATGGAAGTAGTAACGGATCTGACACAAAGCCCGAAATCAAGATCATACTATTTGCCACCTAGGTGGACAGGTAACTTGTCGCTATTAGCTAAAAGGTTTTAACCTGGAAGGGTTGGATTTGCAAGGTAGTAGTAGTTCTTCTAAGACATTACGATTGGATAACATATTTGAATTAGAAACATAATTATGTGCAAAACCACAGTAAATGATGCCCTCAAAAATAAATAAATAAATTAAATAAATAATGCCCACAAAAATAATAAATTCACAGTATTATTTGATAAAAGTTGCCATACCCTTTTCTGCAGCAATTTGAAGGGCCGTCTTGTTTTCATTATTCAAAGCATTAATATCCAGGCCTTTCCGACAATCTGCATCAGATCTTGAACACAAAGATGTTTGGCTGCTACAGAACTGTAGAAGGTAGCGGGCAATTTTATGGTTTCCTGTTTTGGCCACCAGATGAAGCAATGTTGAGCCTGTTTGTGGATGTCTCTGCCGCATACTTGCACCTTTCTGTAATCAAACATTACAATCCAAAAAACACCTTGTCTAAATAAATGTACAGGTCATAACCTGAATCAGGTGTTCAAAATGATTTGGATGCTTCCTTGGCAGTAAACTGATGTGTTGGTATACTAAGGGGCATGAGAGTGAAGGACCAATGTACAGTGTTATGAGAGCAGTGGTACATTATGGGGCATACAGTGAAGGACCACTGTACAGTGTTATGAAAGCAGTGGTACATTATGGGGCATACAGTGAAGGACCAATGTACAGTGTTATGAAAGCAGTGGTACATTATGGGGCATACAGTGAAGGACCAATGTACAGTGTTATGAAACCAGTGGTACATTATGGGGCGTACAGTGAAGGACCAATGTACAGTGTTATGAAAGCAGTGATATACTATGGGTTTTCATAGTGACAGACTATGAAATCTTACAATTGTTGATGTTGCAGATGACATCATCACTCTGTTCACAAAACTGTAAAAAGCGTTAAACCATGCATGCATAGTAAAAAAAATTATACTCTCAACATAGATTCTGCCATGTGCCCATCAGCAACGAACATATTGGATAATAAGAATGTTACAAGAATTTTCAAGAATTAATTAGCCCACTTAATATGTGAATACTATATGCTCATGAACAGTATATTTATAAATCTGAAGCAATAGTGCATTTGTGTTTTAGTCGGAATAAAGGGTTTGGGAGACAAAAGGATTATTCTAATAAACTGTCCAAAAGTCTGTATATAGCTTACCTCTTGAAGAAGTTTTAAGACTTCTAGCTGTCCATTTTCAACTGCTAGAAACACAGCTGGTAAGTTACTGAGGTCACTCTGAAATGAGAACAGAATAAATAATAATTTCAAAAAAACTTCAGCTTGCTGATTTTATATCATACTTTAAGAAGATCAGAGATAACAACCATTAAACAGAAAAGCACTCCTTCAACACAGTGAAGAAGGACATTGCCTACAAGTTAATTTCATAATAGAAAACATTCCATCAATACAATAATAAACGTCATGGCCTGCATGTTAATCTCATGATAGAAAACATTCCATCAATAAAATAATGAAGGCATTGCATACATGAAATGTTAATCTCATGACAAAAAACATTCCATCAATACAGTAATGAAGGTCATGGCCTACATATTAATCTCATGATAGAAACCATTCCATCAATACAATATTGAAGGGACTGCATACATGACATGTTAATCTCATGACAGAAAGCATTCCATCAATACAATGACACGTTAATCTCAGGATAGAAAACATTCCATCAATACAATAATAAAGGCATTGCATACATTACATGTTAATCTCATGCTAGACAACATTCTATCAATACAATAATGAAAGCATTGCATACATGACATGTTAATCTCAGGATAGAAAACATTCCATCAATACAATAAAGAAGGCATTGCATACATGACATGTTAATCTCAGGATAGAAAACATTCCATCAATACAATATTGAAGGGATTGCATACATGACATGTTAATCTCAGGATAGAAAACATTCCATCAATACAATAATGAAGGCATTGCATACATGACATGTTAATCTCATGCTAGAAAACATTCCATCAATACAATAAAGAAGGCATTGCATACATGACATGTTAATCTCATGCTAGGAAACATTCCATCAATACAATAATGAAGGCATTGCATACATGACATGTTGATCTCATGCTAGAAAACATTCCATCAATGCAATAATGAAGGCATTGCATACATGACATGTTAATCTCATGCTAGAAACCATTCCATCAATACAATAATGAAGGCATTGCATACATGACATGTTAATCTCATGCTAGAAAACATTCTATCAATGCAATAATGAAGGCATTGGATACATGACATGTTAATCTCATGCTAGAAAATATTCCATCAATACAATAATGAAGGCATTGCATACATGACATGTTAATCTCATGCTAGAAAACATTCCATCAATACAATAATGAAGGCATTGCATACATGACATGTTAATCTCATGCTAGAAAACATTCCATCAATACAATAAAGAAGGCATTGCATACATGACATGTTAATCTCATGCTAGGAAACATTCCATCAATACAATAATGAAGGCATTGCATACATGACATGTTGATCTCATGCTAGAAAACATTCCATCAATGCAATAATGAAGGCATTGCATACATGACATGTTAATCTCAGGATAGAAACCATTCCATCAATACAATAATGAAGGCATTGCATACATGACATGTTAATCTCATGCTAGAAAACATTCCATCAATGCAATAATGAAGGCATTGGATACATGACATGTTAATCTCATGCTAGAAAATATTCCATCAATACAATAATGAAGGCATTGCATACATGACGTTAATTTCATGACAGAAAACATTCCATAAATATAGTAATGAAGGTCATGGCCTACATGTTAATCTCATGCTAGAAACCATTCCATCAATACAATAATGAATGCATTGCATACATGACATGTTAATCTCATGATAGAAAACATTCAATCAATACAATAATGAAGGCATTGCATACATGACATGTTGATCTCATGATAGAAAACATTCCATCAATACAATAATGAAGGCACTGCATACATGAAATGTTAATCTCATGACAGAAAACATTCCATCAATATAGTAATGAAGGTCATGGCCTACATGTTAATCTCATGATAGAAACCATTCCATCAATACAATAATGAATAGGGGTGAAACGATTCATTGATATACTGATGCATCAATACCTTTGCTGTAATGATACACGTATCGATACAGGAACTGGAGAATCAATAAAATGATACTTACCGTATGTAAGTCATTTTAGTCTTAAGCAGTCATAATTATTATAAGTTTGCCTTGTTATTCTTTAACTATAGAATTCATCTGAAACAGCATTTGAAGTCATAATCAAAAAGTCTATTTTGGAGCAGATGTATCCAAAGGATAATATCTGTGAGCTCTGGAAAATTTTAAATAACACCCACAAAAATGAGTTTCCCAACATCTTCAAGCTGACAATGCTAGCCATGCATATGCCCCTTCAGAAGGAAGACCAGAAAAATAGTCATACACAGATAAGTAACAGAATTTGCTCAGATATAATTAACAGATTAATACTTATACAACTAGAGGTGAAATTTTGATTTCAGTAGAGCCCTAAAAAAGTGAAGTGGAGCAGGAACAAAGAGAGATGGATATTGAAGTGTTAGGTAAATATTGATCTATGACTGTTTCCTCTTCCCCTTCTTCTTTTCTACTCCCCCTTTCTTTTCGGTAGCAAAGGGTGAAGACTCCCTTAGCATCTCTCCTCAAATTGTACACAGGGAACAAATTTGGATTTTTTTCTTTTTATGCACAGATATTTAACCAGTGAATGAAGGTTCTGATGGAATAAATAAAATTAGCACAGAATCAGCAAGGGGGGCAGATTTTAAGCCGTTCAAGCTTATCACCTTGTGTAAAATAGAAAAAATATAGAATAGGACAAGGCTTTGTGAATAGGTTTCCTTCTTCACTAAGAAATACAAGTACCTGTGGTCACAGCAGTTTTTGCATTCACAGGAAGTACAATGTGATAGATTTTGTTGGTATCCATTCTCATGCCACAGATATGTAGCATTATGTCTTAATGCTAAGTACCAAGTGAGACAGCTGCTAGTACCATTTTAAAAAGTTTTTCATATGACTTGGCTGGGGTTTGAACCCACAACCTCCCACATCCAAGGCAGATGCTCTAACCACTTAGACCACCGGAGCAGTCATTAGGAATTGTCTTAGTTTTGTAATGATTCATCCACAGTATGAACAATATTCATCACGAGGTTTAGAAAATATAAGCAAATTAAAATACTTCAACCAAAACCTTAATAAAGAGAACTATATTAACCAAAAGCTTTCTTCTGCCCCCTCTCATATTGTCTTCATATGATGAATATAACATGGCTGAGGTGATGTTATTTCATTTCTGACATGTTTTGTGTTCACATGACAGTTGCCATGAAAACAACACGCTGAAAAGAGATACATGTAAGACACAACATTCTCCAACATTTTCATGTATTTGTCAGTGATAGGCCCATCCAAAAATATTCACTAAATTTAAAATAGTTGTTGTTGTTGTTGCGGGGTTTAATGTCATTTTATCGCACAAGATAGGCTATACATGGCAGCCAGTATTAATGGTGGAGAAAGAACCGGGAAAGCCCGGAAAGAACCACCGACCCACGAGAAGCTACTGGCAAGCTTTCTCACATACCCACATAAGCCGAACCTGTGACTTGAACCCACGCAGACAGAGGTGAGATGGCAGTGATCCGTAACGGTGAGCACTTTAGACCACTCGGCCACTTAGGGCCCCGTTTAAAATGGTAATACATATATATATATATAAAACAACATTTGTATGCATTGGTGCTATATACTAAGATTTAATTAAGAAAAATAAACAAACCAGATTCTAAGAGTCAAAATAGAACACGCCCACTTATATGTAAACTTAGGGACAGATAAAGTTCCATTTCAAAATTAAAGCCACCATCTGGTTTGCATTATTACATAGCTACATAATAATGACAGTGTAGTCTGACCGACAAGATACTCCACTGGACTGTATTTATTTTATGTGTATTTTGAAAATTAATACTGTAACTATATAATGAATGATCAACTCAATGAAATTTTAAACACTACCCTGAGATGATCCATACTTGATATATAGTTCATAGTTTTATTTCTTCAACATCCCCCATTAATACAAACTGATGAACAGTAACAGATATCAGCATAAAATGTCCTAATCTTTTATTTTATTCAATTTGTTAACTACCATATATGCACTAACAAGTAGAGTTCAACTGCAAGCAACACAGATCCTGATCTGCCATTGCATAATGTAATGGCAGATCAGGGTCTATGTTGTTTTTACTACTGATTACTCCTAACAAACTATAAAGTCACAAATCTGACAAGCAGATATGGGTCTGTGCAGTTTGCAGATGGACTCGACTTATAAGTGAAAGAACACCTCTCAGTTAATTTAAAATCTCCGCTAGCATTACTCCAAAAACCTTGCCCCATGATGATATTCTGAGAATAAGTTTATTCAAAATAGATATACAATTTGTAAAAGTATTTGCAAAGTAAGTCTGCTCTCATCTAATTTTGAGTTTGTGACTGATGAACTGTGCATATATTCTAATATACCAGCAAATATTTGGTTTGTTTTAAGAATGGAACAAAAATGAACAAACAAAATGAATGTAAGGCAGTCTGTCATATTAACACAAACATTCTTGAAATTGATCAGAATTTTCTTGTTTTGTAAAGATATGGGAAAAAAATAAACCTGCCTGTGAGTTGATTCAAGCTGCTGACTCCTGCCAGAATGGAATTTCATGCTTTATTTTATTGTTTAGATTTTGACATTTTAGCAGAGATTTAATACATCCTTAGATATTTAGACAAACATTAAACATCAAAGCCAAACTTGCCTGTTTACTGCCTCTTTAGCAATAGCTACTCCAACCATAATCTACTGAATGACTTTAATCCTTTCCAAATAACTTCTGATCACATGTAGTACAATCCATTTAGACAAACTTCCTAAACTCAAGACAAACTGACACTGCCTAAAGAATCCAATGTTAATTGTTTAATGCTGCTTGAGCTCTTTAGTAGTCCAACCATAATCCTATTAAGGTCTTTAATCTTTCCTGAATCACAACTAAGCTTAAATTATAGTGTAAGTCAATAATTACTTTTTGGACATCATCTCTTAAATTTGAAATTACAATGTCATGCTAGTGTAAGTAGTTCACAATCACATGATCAAAAGAATTATTTTACCACAAATATACTACACTGGAAGCAAGGCGTGAAAAAAAACCCCTGGAATTTTTGTAAATAAAAATTTTGAACCTGTGGGTGATTTCAATGAATGATGTGATGGACATGAAGACCCCTTGTCTAGGAAGGAAAACTTACAAGCTGGGAGGTTCACATGTTGATATCAATAGAAAAGGCTTCTACACATGGATGCTTTCTTTTAAATTTATGAAATTCCTTTCAGCAGTTTTTGAGAAGTATCCATTAAAAGGTTTTTCTATTTTGTTCTGTAATGGCAGTCAAACTTAATCATGTTTCATCATCATTTGTATAAAACTGTCATTATGTCAGACTTTTTTCTATCAAATTTTGGTCAAATTCTGTGCAGTAATTTTTTACGAGTCATTTATAGGCTGTACTATTTTTAGTATGGCAGCCATTTTTGATGGCAGATAAGCATCATTTATTAAAAAAAAACTCCAGTGACCTTGATGCCAGCATGCATCCTGTCAAATTTGATCAAAATTCATCAAGTGGTTTTGAAGAAGTTGAAAAGAGTATATGTTGATGGATCGATGGTGCATGACAGATAAAAACCATAATATAATCTCACTTGGCTTTACGGCCAGTTAACTTAAATGTGTTCTTTTTTTTTTAAATCTGGCTCTAATTTTAGCATGGTACTTTGTTGACAAGGTCAAATATGTGCATATGTTTTCAATCTGAAGAAATGTATAAACTGATTATTTCAGAAAGCTGGAAGAAAGTTCGAGCATGAACAATCAGATACATACCATATAAATATTTCCCAACATACCTTTGTGTCAACTTTGTCCCCCTCCTCTAGCAAACAATACATGCTTTCTGCATTTCCTGAAATAGCACAAACTCTCAGCTCAGGGGTCACTATTTCTTCTTGTCTCCTGTATTGGTAAAGTAAAGAGTGATATGATTAAATTAAGGTGCAGATACAATTAAAAAAGGCAATATTAGCTGATTACATGATTAAGACCCATAAATTGTCCTGCCTGGATATTTGATAAAATGTTGGTGAAATCTTGATTAAGAGCTACTTTGCTAAATACAGTATGCATCCATCTTTAACACACACCTATGAACAACATAGACCCTGAATACAGTAAGTATCCATATTTAACACACACCTATGAACAGTACAGACCTTGAATACAGTAAGTATCCATATTTAACACACACCTATGAACAGTACAGACCTTCAATACAGCATGTATCCATATTTAACACACACCTATGAACAGTACAGACCTTCAATACAGCATGTATCCATATTTAACACACACCTATGAACAGTACAGACCTTCAATACAGCATGTATCCATATTTAACACACCTAACTGTGAACAGCATATACCTTGAATGCAGTAAATATAGGTATTAACACACACCTATGAACAGCACAGACCTTGAATACAGCATGTATCCATATTTAACACACACCTAACTGTGAACAGCATATACCTTGAATACAGTAAATATAGGTATCAACACACACCTATGAACAGCACAGACCTTGAATACAGCATGTATCCATATTTAACACACACCTAACTGTGAACAGCATATACCTTGAATACAGTAAATATAGGTGTTAACACACACCTATGAACAGCACAGACCTTGAATACAGCATGTATCCATATTTAACACACACTTAACTGTGAACAGCATAGACCTTGAATACAGTAAATATAGGTATTAACACACACCTGTGAACAGCATAGACCCTGAATACAGTAAATATGTGTATTTAACACACACCTATGAACAGCATAGACCTTGAATACAGTAAATATAGGTATTAACACACACCTATGAACAGCATAGACCTTGAATACAGTAAATATGCATATTTAACACACACCTATGAACAGCATAGACCCCAAATACAGTAAGTATCCATATTTAACATAGACCTAACTATGAATAGTACAGACCTTGAATACAGCATGTATCCATATTTAACACTCACCTAACTGTGAACAGAATAGACCCCGAATACAATAAGTATCCATATTTAACATACATCTAACTATGAACAGCAGATACCATGAATACAGTAAATATCCATATTTAAAGCACACCTAAGCTTGGTCTGTGCAGTCTATCTGTTATCATAGCACAGCTTAGTCTAGACTATTCTCATGTGATCATTGCACAGCATAGTCTAGGCTGTTGACCTCAAATTATCAGTACAATAAATACTGTAGACTAGACCCTAATCTGCTGGTGCATTTTATGGAAATAGCAGAGCTCAACCAAGTTGTTCACCTATGACCACAGCATACCTATATCCAGCCTGTTTACATGTTATCACAGCAGAGAAATATCAATGCTGTTCACATCATTGATAACAGCAGAGCTGGGTCTCTACTGTTCATTTGTGTTTACAGCAGAACAGTATATAGACTGTTCACTTGCGATCATATCAAAGCTGGTTTTGGGCTGTTCAAATGCAATTAAGGCTAAACTGGGTCCAGGCTGTACACTTGTGATCATAGCTGAGCTTAGTCTACACTATTCTCTTGTGATGATAGCACAGTTGAATCTAGCCTGCTGACCTGAAATTATTAGTGTAATAATGAATACTGTAGACTAGACCTGAAACTATTAGTGTAATAATGAATACTGTAGACTAGACCTGAAATTACAAGTGTAATAATGAATAATGTAGACTAGACCTGAAATTATTAGTGTAATAATGAATACTGTAGACTAGACCTGAAATTATTAGTGTAATAATGAATACTGTAGACTAGACCTGAAATTATTAGTGTAATAATGAATACTGTAGACTAGACCTGAAATTATTAGTGTAATAATGAATATGGTAGTCTAGACCTGAAATTATCAGTGTAATAATGAATACTTTTTAGACTAGACCTGAAATTATTAGTGTATTAAAAATAATGAATGTTGTAGACTAGATCTGAAATTATTAGTGTAATAATGAATACTGTAGACTAGACTCCAATCTGCTGGTACATTTTATGAACATAGCAGAGCAGGATCTAGGTTGCTTACTTGTGATCACAGCAGAGCAGGATCTAGGCTGCTTACTTGTGATCACAACAGAGCAGGATCCATGTTGTTCACATCTGGGATCATAGCAGAGCTGAGTTGCTACTGTTTGTGTTCAAAGCAAAACAGTATGTTGGTTGCTATGGAAGCTACACCACTGCATGGAGAGTTACCCAGAACCTAATTTTAATAGGCCATACCATAAGAAATATTCCTAACATGTTCAATCAAAACTAGCTCATTCTGGACAAGAAGCTGAGGAAAGATTTTCCATTTTGGTTGCAAGCTATGGGAGACAAGCCATTGCTAGGGATGTCACCATGAACATAATATTGGTTGATTATGTGCTCAAAAACATTTCAATCAAGTTTGATTGAAATCTGCCCATTGGGTAACAAGTAATAGTCCAAAATAACAGATGATAACTGGATGCTGGACGCTGCTGTTGATGACTGATGCTGGACGCTGCCTGCTGAACACAGGCCACATCATAAGCTCATTAGACTTAAGCCAAGATGCGCTAATATACAAACAAAACTTTGTCCAGGACTTCTGATACAGCTTCAAGAAATAAAACTATATAGGTATTAAAACATGTAGTAACAGAATTCTGACTTACTTATCCCAAGCTGCCTTGATCTTCTGATGAATACTGGATTTCTTGCAAAGCTTCTGACCTTGGAAAAGTCCCTATGGAGACATGGAATTAATGAAATCCACATGGCAAATTTAGACTGGAAAAAACTGGTACAAATATAGGATTTGGGTCCAATACATGGCCCTGGAATACAAAAACTGGGACCTATGTAGCCCCCAAACCACAGGCCAAATAGCCCTGGCATTTTAAAATCTGATTTTGTCCTTTGTAATATCAAATTATACATCTGACACTGAATTTAAAACATATTTGAGTGCATTCACTGTATCACCTGCCTCTGACTGACCAAAACCTCTCATATATATATACAGGGCCGGTGCTACCATATAGGCAAACTAGGCAGCTGCCTAGGGTGCTGATTTCTGGGGATGCATTTCTCCAAATCAACAACAGTTATGAAGAATAAATAAATAAATTTCAGTTTTATTGAGGGTCGTTTTTTATCCTGGTATATTTCATACAGGGACAAATAACTGGGTAGATTCAGTCTGACCAAAACACCAGGCTGACCGGAACAAGCAAAATGAGTGAGTGAAAATCACACGTATACGAAACTTTCAGGACAAAATTACATTCGCGTGTTTTCATAGGCCACGAGTTTTTCTGTGGAATCACGCATATACGAAACCTTCAGTTTGCCATGGAAACCAAACTGAGAGGGGTAACTATTTTAATGGTATAAACAAGGAAAGAAATGGCCTATATTGGGTGTGCTTCAGGAACTTGACAGGAACAAAGGTCTGGGAACATTTGGTAAGTTTTGCATGCTCAGGCTTCATCACTTGATTTAGCTGAATTGGTTAAAAACTTTGCTGAGGAAAAGGCACGCAAAGTGAGATTCTGAATTGTCTTTCTGTCTGCATTTAACCCTCGGCCAAATTTGGTTTCAGGTGTATTAGTATTGAGTGTCTGTTCAACTGTTAGTTCATCACTAATGTCTATCTTTATGTTTGTTTATTCTTGTCTTAATTTTGCAAATAAAATAGTATCAAGTAGTGCTTTTTGGGGGGGGGTCCGGACATTTGAGCATAGAGGGTAATTACCCTTGGTCTGTGCTCAAATGTTGAAATTTTTTTTATAAAAATATATTGTTTATAAATTTTGAAATTGATATTTTCCTTGTGGGGGGGGGGGCACCAGAATCTAACTTTGCCTAGGGTGCCAGATAGTCAGGTGCCGGCCCTGTGTATATATATATATATATATATATATATATATATATATATATATATATATATATATATATATATATATAAAATCTTCAATGAGGAATGATTTAATATTTAATTTAAGAAATTAGTTGAATACTTTCCTGCATTGGCAAAACTTGGCAAATACATAAACTGCAAAATTATTCATGAGGTTTCAATTTTCAATATAAATTATTATTCTTTTGCAAATCTGTATATCATGTAAATTGTATTTTAAGAGATAAACATAAACAGATGAAAAGTAGAGCAAACAATTTCCAACAATTCTAGAATGAACATTGTTTCCTGCTACACCCTTATGCGGTCAACAAAACTATAAATAGATACCTTTTGGGAACATAACAGATTATGACTCCTTAGCTTTTTACCTTATCACAAGGCCTTCATCAGAGGAATGACTTCTAGACTGGAGTATCGTGATCAGCTAAAATAATTCTGTACAACAGCAGAAGTTCCAATCCAGAATCGGATTTCAACACTGGCACCCCCTCCATTTAAATAGCTTCTCTTATTTTCCTCCTCAGGGTATTATTCTCTCTACCAAGTACTCTAATTTTCTCTCACGAAATAGTATGCCCTGATTCTTTGCAGTGTTCACCAACTGCTGTCAGGGATTCTCTGTTGGTGTATAAGTGTAAATTAACTCTTGTTCCAGGCTTCAAGCGGTTTCCCCAATGTAGTCCTTTCCACAATTATCACAGTGAAGTTTATAGATGACTGGGCACTTCTTATTCAGTGGAGTTCGGTCTTTTGGATGTGCCAACATTGAGCAGATGGTGCTAAAGGATTTGTGGATCAAATTAACTCAATGTTTTCGAAAGATTTTTGCTATCTTTTGGAGAGTTCACCAATATATGGTAAGGGGTGAGTTATATATTTGTCTTCTGTCTCCTTCAGAAGTATTCTGTTATGGGTCAACATTTAGTTGATCATGTGACTCCAGTCCAGAAGTCCTTCCTCTGAATGAAGGCCTTGTGATAAGGTCCAGAAGTCCTTCCTCTGAATGGCCTTGTGATAAGGTCCAGAACTCCTTCCTCTGAATGAAGGCCTTGTGACTCCAGTCCAGAAGTCCTTCCTCTGAATGAAGGCCTTGTGACTTCCTCTCAATGAAGGCCTTGTGATAAGGTAGAAAGCTAAGGAGTCATATCCTATTATGTTATAGAAAGATATCTATTCTTAGTTACATTAATTTTCCACAATAGTTGCTGCAGCCTCAAATTATGTATAAATAAATTACTGCACAAAGAAAAATTGTTCAAGTTGACATTAAGTACTCATTTAACAGATCCAACATTTTTAAATAGCAATTATTCAAAATAACACTTAAAGAAAGTCCCTTTTTAAAATATTTATTTAACAATAAAAGAAAATGTTATTTCCATTTCCAAAAACTTCTGCAGGAAATTCCTGGTAATGTAACTTAGTCACTCTACCAGGCTGATGCTGGGACTTAGAGGAACATGTACATGTATCACAATGTGACTGCCATATACATTCCCATATGCATATTACTCCAAGAATACTAGCAGATGCAAGAATATATTTCCACTTTGGGATTACTGAAGCTAAGAAGAAGCAATTGTATGTGGAAGTTATGCTGGATGTGTTACTGGCAATGGAAGGAAGTTTGCCTGTGCTGGAATGTATCCAGCTGTCAGTATGTTATTCACTGACTGAATGTTTTTATGTGACGGATTGTATCCAGTTGTCTGTATGTTATTCACAAACTGAATGTTTTTCATGTGCTGTAGTGTATCCAGCTGTCAGTATATTATTCACTGACTGAATGTTTTTACGTGACGGATTGTATCCAGTTGTCTGTATGTTATTCACAAACTGAATGTTTTTCATGTGCTGTAGTGTATCCAGCTGTCTGTATTTTATTCATGGACTGAATGTTTTTTATCATCAGATATCATAATTATGTGATTTGGAATGCTCTTGTTATTCTAGTTTGACATTTTGTCTCAGAGAGGCCAGCATTCATAGACACCCTTTTTATAAGAGAGGAGAGTCCATTCAGTTGATATCTGAAACATGCCTGTCAAACATGATCCATACCACATGTTAGTAGCAACAAAACTGAGAATGTCTGCATTACAATAGTCTGCCACGCATTTCTCTGCATGGACATCATATACTTGTGTTAGACAGCATTCTGGGTTTCCCATTTTCCCACATTTTTGGTTTGCCTAGGTAAACACTAAATGGGTTTGCTCATGTTATTGTTTTAGTTTAGCATTTAAAAATTCTGTGAATGGTAAATGGACCATATTTTCTGAGCTACATGATAATTACTGTGTATTTGTACGTTAGTCACACAATTCTTTCCTGTGTGCACTCGGCCATGTCCACTCGGTTATTGATTGGAAAGATGGTTAATATATTGTTGATGGTAATATTAAAGGTTCCAGTCTACAGTTTCATAGTTTGCACTAGGCTAGTTTTCTTTAAGAAAAAAAAAACTTTCCAGATTTTCCTCACTGGTAATACTGGTTATTTAAAAAGACCTTGTACACCTTTATTTTGGTTGATGATTGATAATTTTAATTTGAGTTGGAGAGTATACAGCCTGGCTTTTCTTCAGATGTGCAACTATCAAAAGACTGCAAGCTCTGCATTGTCATTTTCACTTCCTGAACTTCAAAGGTAAATTGGACAAAATACCTATTACTGTTTAAAATTAATAAATTTATCAATATTTTACGATTCATTTATAGCTTTTTCAAAAGCATGTATTGTCCACTCCGTTAAGTCATTTCCCTGTTATAATAACTGCTAAAGTTAGTGTACTTAGAATTATTTCAAGCTCAGTTCTCAAGTTCATGGAAGCAGCCATTTTGATCAGCATGGTCTCCATAATTTCCATTTGTAAACAAATGTCACTCTTAGTCAATGAGAAAAGTATAGAGGTTTGCCAACATTCTCTCCACTGTATATGCTGCAAATACAAACAACTTCACCTTAAACCTGTCACTCTCTAAGAAGCACATAATAACTGTAGCATGGAACCTTAATCGTTTCATTATGTAGACCAAAGAAAGTTCTTATGGTCACAAGCCAATAAATAACAAGAATATGGCACAAGGATCTCATGGGATTAATTGGGTCAATCAAAGTCACAAAAACTGGCAACAATGAAACAAGATGTCGCTGATACTATACTTCTGCATTTGACCAGAGGATAACAACGGAAAATAAATTAAAATTCTCTGTTACAATTTGTGAAGAAAAAATACAAAACAATTATCAATTAGTCATACAGACTGTCTGAATCTGTCATTAAATATGAACACTGAAATATATACAAAGGCATCTATCATGAAATTAAAGGACTGAAAGATAGATTTGAGACAGATTTTATGTTGTTTAATATTACTTACCAATGATAATATCAAAAGCCTTACTTTATCTGAATACATTTTCTGACCACTTACTATGTAGGCTTCAGGAAAGAACTCCAAAATGGCTTCCACTGTTTCCTCTTGGTTGTGTACTATAGCATGATGCAATGGGAGATAACCCTGCATATCCTGAATACTAGGACGAGCTCCAGCCCTTGACAAACAAAACTCAAAAGATTTAAAATTATAATAACTGCTGTTACGCAATACTGTAAAAACTTCATCAATATTTTTGCTTAAATGAGAATTAATGACAATACATGATTCCCCAGTTTTTAATTTACATCCTGCAGAATTTATTTGCTGATGATTAAAACTTGTAATATCTTATATTTTTTTTGGGGGGGGGTTTGCATCTACTAAATGTCCCTATAATTCTCATCTGCTGAAAGTCCCTATAATTCTCATCTACTATACATCCCTATAATTCTCATCTGCTGAAAGTCCCTATAATTCTCATCTACTATACAACCCTATAATTCTCATCTACTATACATCCCTATAATTCTCATCTGCTGAAAGTCCCTATAATTCTCATCTGCTGAAAGTCCCTATAATTCTCTACTGCTGAAAGTCCCTATAATTCTCATCTACTATACAACACTATAATTCTCATCTGCTGAAAGTCTCTATAATTCTCATCTACTATAAATCCCTATAATTCTCATCTGCTGAAAGTCCCTATAATTCTCATCTGCTAAAAGTCCCTATAATTCTCTTAAAACACCAAATAAGATAAATAACTTTAACACATGTTTCCTGTTACAAAACAAAAGGCACCAAATCTGGGATTATATGTCGGCATAACTACAGCAATAAAAAAAATGATATTGAATGATCAATTACTGAGTTTATAATCACATTAATACATGTAACTAAGCTAAAGACTTATTTTAGAAAGACGTGACAACATAAAACACTTTTTACCTTCTTGGACTAATGCTACACCAGCAGTATATATGCTTTGCTATTTAGCTGTACTATACGGACAATAATACATCTTAATTAAAACTTTGGTGAACTGATATCAAATCAGAAGCAACAGGTCTAAATCAGATGAGAAATAATGCACTTGAATCCTTTTAAATGTTCTGAATATTCTAGTTTCACTTTTCGTGAATAACTGACTTCGAACTATCACTTACTTAAGGAGGACTCGAACACACTCGGAATATCCCTCTTTTGCTGCCATGGCAAGAGCTGTCATACCAGTCTGGAATTATACAGTACCTTGACCCGTTCATTCAAATTTATCAATTTTAAATTTTAAATAGTTCAATTACTGAGATATAAAACAAAGGTAATTTTTACTATGATGATTACTGCACCTAAATGAACAAAGAAAACAGAACCAAATAAACTTTATTTATAGAGAGTGCATTTAGAAAGTGTAACACATTAAAATAACACAAACTCATGTGACCTTCTTCAACTGAAGAAGGATCAAAATTGAAAACTAAATGCTACGGTCATACATCATGTGTACAGACAAATACCACATCAAAAAATCATACTATTGTATGCAGATGTTAGATTGGGTAACATAACTAATTTACAACCATTATTTAGAACAGGGAGAAATTAAAAATACTTGCAGAAAATAGATGGCATAAAAAAGCATTGGTAATGCATTTCTACAGTAAACAATGCCCAAATAAGATTGGAAATCGTCATTGTAGAACCATTAAATTTGTTTTTAATGCTCACACAAACACATATGCTGAATTACAAGTCAAAGTAAAGGCCAACTTATGTACTTCAGTACTTTTCTTCAATGAATGTAGCAAAAGGCAATATAGAATTTCAAAATCTTTCATATTACTATCATGCTCAAGTTCTGATTCAAAGTAAAAAAAATACATTCACAAGGCATGATTTTTTTCTTCTTAATAAGCAGTCTGTAAATGTATTGACATTTTTTTACTGGTTTAGTTTTCACCAATGCGAAGAATATTTTAAAACTAATATGCCTACACTAGCTATTAAAATCAAACCTTTCTTTATAACCTTGAAATTAAATAGTTGGAAACAAAGCTCACAATTTGTGAAGGCATCACATATATTCTGAGCCACAATTTTAGACCATAATGTAATAAAAAAAATTAGATAGCTTGCCTCCACAAAGTTTTTAGTTCCCTCCAGCTGTCATTAATGCAGAAAATAAATTCAGAAAGTGACCTTGATCAAAGAAAATGTTGGACCTTATAACAAGGCATTAAAGACATAACAGAAAACATTCCAGTCTATGATATCAAAACAAGGGTTCTATAATGAGTTGAAAAAAATCAGTGATTAATTTTTTAGATCATTATTCATAAACCTGTTTAAAAACCAGATTTTATTTTTCAAATCATTATTCACAAAATCTGTTGGAGAAGCTAGTATATACTTTACCAGTTGGAAGTCACTAACTTCAAGTAACATCTAGTATGACAACTAATGCAAGCATAGTTCATGCATGAGTGATTACCTAGGTTAGCCACTGTAACTGGAATTTCTAGGTTAGTAAATACAGAACAAAGATCACAGTGGCCTTCTTTGGTTGTAAAAGTGTACAGATGCTTCTAGTTATAAAGTTTCATGATGACAAACGCCTAAGAATTTAATTTTAGACACATTCAACATAATCAGCGAAACATCAAATCTAGGTCACACATACCTCTTCTTGTAAAAAGGATGTAGTTTTTATTATGACGCACCCATTCTAGGTAAAAGAGAACACAAAATGAATGCCCAAATATCCATGTAGTTATGAGCTAAAGACAAACACATAACCAAAGCCTGTAAAAGATGAAATATAGGTAATGGTGAGCTTCTCAAGGTGCAATCCTCACCAAGTTCATAATTTCTAAGGAAGTACTGTACGTACAGAGCATGCAAAAAATCTCTATATGCATGACCTAAATATAAAAAAGAAATCTAAACCAGTATAATGTGAAATGTAGGTCACATTTATATTCTTTTGTTGTGAGGGTGTGATACTAGCAGAGATGCACAAAATCATTCACTTTAACAAGTCTATCATGAACAGTACTTTAAAAAAATTAAGACACAACTCAAAAAGATATTAGCAAAGCATAAAATATTGGTCACAGTGTCCTATTTTTGTGATGAGGTCACTGTACTCAACAAGATGCATCACGTCGCCAAGTTTTATGATTCCAGGTATAACAGGATGTAAACATGGTGTGGTCATGAGCTAAAAGTAAAATCTTAACCAATAATGTACATGTATGCACAAATATATCTCCACTCTCTAAACTGCTGCCTGTGACCTAGGAAATAAAAATGGTTGAGATGCATTAAGGCTTTATATGTGTATATTCCTTTCTATGTGTTGATACTGATGCCACATGTAGTACAATAACTCCCCTGTAATATTGCAAGCTGATAACAAGAATACTTGCCATTGCCACTAACAGAACAGTAATTTCTATATCTCACCATGCTTATGATGACATCACCATCAGATTCATAATACCTATCTCTCGTCATGCTTATGACATCACTACTGGCATTAAGACATTTTTATGACATCATCGCGAACAGAATTTTAATACTTATATCTTGCCATATTTATGTGGACAAGATTAGAACTATATAAAACCTGTAGCAAGTGGCTTTCATTTACCTGTCGGTGTTGTGCATCTACAATGGTAGACTTAGTGGTCCCAATCAAAGTCTCCAAGTTTTCAACTCTGAAAATTAAAATAGCGACTTTATTCTAACTATCTTGAAGTTCTGTTAACAGCATTTAAATTGAAGCGAGATGAAAGCATTCTGAATGAAATGATGACACTCACTAATCTGATATTTGAGAAGAAAAACTCAGTAAAATTTGCAGATCACTGCCAATCTGCATATTAATTAGGGGTAAATGTATATCCTAAATAAGGAAATGTATGTGAATATTTTTAATTAGGTATGAAATTTATGAAACAAACTTAAGAGGAAAATTTGCAATTCTGACTTTCTTGTTTCAGTCCAATTGTCAATGGTTGGTTGTTTAGGGTTGTAACATGATGTCTTTAATCGGATCTTCTTAAAAAATACATAAAAACAGAAAATGACTTAGAGAAACAAAATCAATGTAGGGGTTGACTGGGAGATGAGAAAAATCACAATGCAGAATTCAATTATTTGCCTTTTTCCTCAGTGCCAAAAAAAGACAGACTATTAATATCATTCAGTAACTTTTAGTAATTGTTATTGTCAACATAATAAAATGTGCAACCAACTATGTAGACCCTGGTCTGCCACTGACCAAAATATTAAGAAGTAACCCAGATCTACCACTGCACTAACAGATCAAGGTCTTCACTGTTCCCCTCAACCCTCAATATAATGAGCAGCATTGAGCATCATAGACCCAGATGTGCCACTTCAACAGATTGAGGTCTACCTTGTCCCCCTTAATCCCCAGGCAGAATGAACTGCATATCAATATCTACCATAGCACTAGCAAACTGAGGTCCACACTGTTCCCTTTTAACCTTGTGTACAATGAACAGCCAAGACCCCTATCAGCCTTTGTGCCAGCAGACTTAGGTCTTTACTGTTCCCTTTAAACCTTGGGTAGAATAAACAGTGTAGACCCAGGTATACCACCACATCATAGATTGAGGTTAACACTGTTCTGTTTTAACTCTGTTTTGAACGAACAGGGTTGACTTGAGACCTGTCAATGTACCAATAGAGCATGCTTCACACCAGTGAACAGTGTCGACTTGAGACCTGTCACTGTACCAACAGAGTATGCTCCACACCAGTGAACAGTGTTGACTTCAGACCTGTCACTGTACCAATAGAGCATGCTCTATACCATCCCATAACATTATAATTCAGTGCATATCTGCTAAAGAAATGCAAAAATCATAAAACAAGGGAGTTACATAATAAAAATAAAATCATATTATTGTTTTGATTCAAGATAACATAAAAATCATAGAAAATTAATCTGGCTGCTTAACTGTCTTACTGTGCAATACCTGCATATTATAAGTTCACATGACAAACAGATGACACATTCATCTAGAAAGCAAATAGTAAGTATTGAGAAGCTGCAAGAAATTTGAACTCCAATACAAAACTTACTTGTTATTCTTAGCAGCAACCATAACTAGAGTCAGGTCATCTTCATTAACCACACCAAGGTCAGAGGGTCGTAGATCTACTGGGTAAACAACCGTCTGTAACCAACCAAAGGAGTTCATTATTACAAATCAGTGTTAACTATTCTTGGTATGTTATTGTTGAATATAATTTTTCTCAAGTGTTACTTGTTAGGAACAAGGAGTACTGCAAGTGGCATCATTGCATTTATTCACAAGATCTTCCCTAAAAAACCCTTTACCTCTTGGTGCTTACCACAGAACAGCTCAGTATACAGTTTCTCTTTACCTCAGTGCTTACCACTGAACAGCTCTGTATACAGTTTCTCTTTACCTCAGTGCTTACCACTGAACAGCTCAGTATACAGTTTCTCTTTACCTCAGTGCTTACCACAGAACAGATCAGTATACAGTTTCTCTTCCATGAACATACAATGCGCTACAACCAAAAAAAGCATGGTACCAGTTGCCAGTATCCCAAAACAGCTGGCTGGAAAACCTAGTATCTCAAATGGCTGGCTAGGAAAACCCAGACACTGATAGAGAAATACTTAAAGATTATGAATTCAATATTTACCTGCTTACTGTTTTTTGTTTTTTGCTTACTTTTTTTTTGCAGAGTATAAAATGAAAAACATTAGTATTCTTGCACACTTTATCTACCAGCGAGTCCTGGTGAGCATGCTATAAATAGATTCCACTCAATAATGGGTTTCAAGGTTGGTAGAGACCAGCATGGCACTGTAAGATATTTTGGCTTGTTTTGTTCATCTTCGTATATCAAACAATTTTTCAATTACTGACAAGGTTTTGAGCTAAATGTAATCCTCAAAAAAACAGATCTGATAGTCTGGATTACATGCTTCTACCTATAAAGATAGCAGCAATATGCATTTTGATGTAAATTTCTTTTGTCTTCTTATCTCTGATTTAGGATTTATGCAATATAATAGGACATGCTATGATGTCAAAAGCACTTTCAGACAGCCTCTTTTACTAGAGGACATATTTCCATCAGGATGTTCTATGAAATGTGTATCATGCAAATGGCAGTGGTTTACTACTGAAATCGGGAAATGCCTGTATGGAGATAAGCCTGGGGTGTCCAAGCATGAGGAAACTGAACTGTATTTGAGACATCGAAAAGCATTTGCACTGATATGCATTAGGGGTATCCAGATATGCTTCTGAGGAAAGGGATTAATTTAAGAAGCTCTGAACAGGCTGCAGGAAGGTTGGTCAATATTTAGTGAAAGCAAAGCTTAACCAATACCATGAAAAACCTCCTAATTTTAGGTCCCTATCTCCCTATTTTTTCATTCAATCTCCCTACTTGGCTTTTGAAAAGGTGACAGGTGACAGGTGACAGCAAATGGCAGACTGCACGAAGAATAAATTCCAAGGTTTTCACGGAAAGGGTACTTTAATCCATGTATAAAATTTATGGATATCTGAGAAATCATACTTATTGTTACTTCAAGCAGCCACTGAAGTATGTACAGTTTACTATGGGAAATCAGTTCTCTTCATTTTATGTACATGGAAAGCATTATTCCTTATGCAGCAGGAGAAATGAAAGTTGACTTTCCTCATCCAATACTAATTTATTAGATTAAAGACACTGTATTTAATTATCTTTCTGTTTTATTGAAATCGGATACCATATATGCTTACTCGTAAATAAAGTCCAACTGCAAACAACACACTAATCTGCCATCGCATAGTATGCAAGCAGATCAGGGTCCATGTTGTTTTTTCCACTGATTATTCCTAACAAAACTGCAGGGACTCAGATCTGACAATACTGTACGCAATGACAGATCTGGGTCTATGCAGTCTGTAGTTGTATTATGTTTATATACGGCAGTGAAAGAACAATGGATGGACAGTATAAAACCTAGAAATCTAGATAAGATAAAGAGATCTTGCTCTTATCCTTGTTACCCATTATCCATTTCAAGTATCCAGTCTCCAGATTATCTTTCAAAAATGGCCTTAAAATAAAAATGTTCAGAGTAAACAATAACTTTTTACAGGATTTTGCTATTTCTTTCAATTGCTGTAGGTCTGAAGTCCAGCAGGTTTTGAAAGGTAATTCTAAACTTAAGTGCAGATCACAACTGTAAGGCTTATGCACATCTCTATACGTTGTACCTTTATCTGATCCAAAGGATTGGAATTTTATATCTTCAGGGGTACAGGGGGATTTATGCATAATGCACTAATTAATGATCAAATACATGTGTACAATGTGGCTGTAGTTAGGGGTCTTCCATGATAGGCATATGGCCCATCCTGCTATTTTACTTTCTGCCAAATTAAGATAATAATCACAGTGATATCTTAAAATTGTTGGGGCCATCAATCAAATTTGATGGGCAAAGTATCACAATATTGCTCTTGTAACAAAGCAAATACAAAAGCTATAATGAGATAATTGGGGTCCAAAAAATTGGATCGCGTAAATATTGGGGTTGCGTTAATGCGGGGTTTCACAGTATTTTACTTTTTTCAGAGAACAACTCATTGGCACATATACGTGTATTCATGTCTAATGTATATGATGAATAGGGTATCAACACCGTTTACTATCGTGCCGTCGTGGCATTCAGTTCATCTATAATGCATGTAATTCCATTGAAAAATTGCACACGGATTTACAATATTCAATAATCTTTTCCTAGATCATTGTGTTTGAATTCAACGTTTAATATACAGCATGAACAGAGTATCAACACCGTTTACTTGCCATCTGATATTGTACTATCAGGGCCTGAAATTAATCCATAATATATGTAATTCCATTGCAAAAATTGCACACATATTTAAACTATTCAATAATTCACACATCATTATGCATCTGAATTCAATGGGAAAAATTAACAGCAAAATTAGGTTAAGAAAGACGAAGCACTTGTACGGTTCATTACATCCCAGGGTCTATGAACGATGTATGTACAAATTTCATACTGCTAAAATTTTCTCATATGCATTTCCGTGTACCTTTATCCAGTGCAAATTTCCAATAATTAATGCTTGTATGCCTATTCATTTAAATGACTACAGCAAGAATAATTACCAATCAACACATGCTTTCAGCGTGCATATGTTTACTTCAGATTTTGTGAATATCAAAAGAAATGTGTGAAAACTACTATACTAATCATTGTGCAAACTGCAGAGAACGGGGCCCCAAGTGGCTAAGTGGTCTAAAGCGCTCAATGTTATGGATCACTGCCATCTCACCTGTCTTCGTGGGTTCGTCTCTCCTATTCGGCCAATGTGGGTATGTGAGAAAGCCTGCCAGTAGCTTCTCGTGGGCCGAAGTTCTTTCCGGGGTTTTCCTGGTTTCTTCCTTACCCCATTTATACTGGCTGCCGTGTATAGCCTATCTTGTGCTGAAAAATGGTGTTAAACCCTACAACGACAACAACCACCACATTGTCTGCTGCTTGGTTGTGTATGCAGTTAAAGAAGAAACACATGTTGGCTACTGAAACTACTCTTCTAAAAGTAGTTAATGACATTCTCTCTGCATTGGATAGTGGAAAGATTACAGTCCTCACCCTCCTTGATTTGTCTGCAGCATTTGACACAATAGACCATGATATACTACTTCACCGTCTCCATCATGTATTTGGCATTCATGATACAGCCTTACTGTGGTTCAAGTCCTACTTGGTCAACAGGACACAAATTGTATCTGCCAATGGAATACACTCCAGCCCAGTTGATCAATGTTGTGGTGTTCCACAGGGGATTGTTCTTGGACCTGTTCTCTTCATTCTGTACACTCAGTTGCTCTCAAGTGTCATAGATCATCATTCAGTGTCTCACCAACTGTACGCTGATAACACCCAAATATACAAATCTAGCCACCCAACTGAAGTTGATGCTACCATCCAAGGTGTAGAGAGGTGCATTTCTGATGTGAAATCATGGATGACATGTAACAAGCTGCAGATGAATGATGATAAAACTGAGGCCATTCTGATCACAACAAAAAGACTTTCTCATTCACATCCTTTACCTCAAACAATAAATATCAGCAACGCCAACATTAAATTCACACAATCAGTATGAAACCTAGGTGTTACTCCAGACAGTACTCTCACACTACACCAACATGTCATGAACATATGCAAGGCTGCATATCTTGAGATGAGACGCATCAGCTCAATTCGCAAATATCTTTCAGTTGATGCCACTAAAACACTTGTGTGTTCATTAGTACTTTCAAGACTGGACTACTGTAACTCAATTCTGTCTGGTTCATCTCAATATCTACTTCAGAAACTGCAAAAAGTTCAAAACACAGCTGCTAGGATCATACTTAGAGTACCATGATCAGAGCACACCTCCCCACTGCTCTGTACCCTACACTGGCTATCCATTCGATCCAGATTCAAACACAAAATTTGTTCACTGTGCTATGTTTCAAAGTCATATGGACAGCGTTCTTTTGCATACCAGGGCCCAGCAACGTGGAATGAATTGCCCACTGAACTCAGACACAAAGACACAGTGATCACATTCAAGAGGGCTCTCAAAACTCACTTATTTTGACTGCAAGAACAAACTTAAAGACCTAATAATGTTTCCTACCTGAAATATTCTCAGCATGTTCTTTTTTTTTTAATGTTTTTCTAATTTCATGGTGTTTGTTTTTTTTAATAATATTATTATATGTTTTTTATCTTATAGGTGTTGTCTAATGTTGTAAAGCGCTTAGAGCTTCTAAAGATTAGGCGCTATACAAAGTCCTCATTATTATTATTATTATTATTATTATTATTGTTTGAGCAACGATTGTATACAGAATTAATTGAAGACAATCACAAAGACAACTTACTGGCTTTACTCATGGATCAGTAACAAGTAACATTTCCGATAATGTTTATTTTGGCATAACACTCCAAGAACCTAGTCAAATTGTTAAATTTCAGAAGCCAAGCCACGATCATTTTATATTCGAATTCATACTCGAACTCTTCCCCAAAAAGATAATAAACATTTTTTCCACACTATTTCTCATACTTTAAAAAAAGTATTTTTCCGGGTATGAGGAAAATACACGTACATGTATTTAAAATTTCAGGAACCATGCCATGATCGTATTATAAATCGCATTATAGTCGAATTCTTAAACAATCTCTTCCCCAAAATGAGAATAATTTTTTTGGCGCAAAGTGCAGAGAACAAATTGCATTTGTGAACTTGCTTTTCCATAACGGTAAAATTTTTTTATAAAAAATTAAGAAATTAATAACAAGTTCATGAGTAAACCCCATATACATGTAAAACCAGAGAACTAAGTGCAGTAGGCCTGCAATGGTCACGAGTCACTTTTATAAAAAAAATTTAAAGCTGAACGCATGTATGATTTCATAATGTTTCAATTTCCAGCTAATAAAGCAGACATTATTTACTGGCCAACTGACTGCGTCTATTAACACCAACAAGCCCAGCAAACATGTTGGCAGCTTTTGTTTTTTTAAGTTTATTAAATTGTGAGGATCTTTTACCAACCACTGCATTGTCTGCTGCTTGGTTGTGTATGCAGTTATCCAAATACCTGAAGAACTGCTTGTTCAAGCTTTTTGTGCCTCTGCGTCCTGTGCATCTTGATGATCTCTTGGCAATCTTCAGAGATAGAGTTACACAGAGGTAGATCATCAGGGAGACAGCACTGATAGTCGACTTGATTTACATCTGCTCCCCGTTTAATCAAACAGCTGAAACAGTTCATAAATATTAAATATGCTATCTTTTAATTGGGGAAGCCATTTATTTGGGAAAAATCTTAAAGGACAAAAAACATGTATACCTTTTGAGCTCCTCCACATAAATGGGGTAGCCGCTTAATTGGGCCAAAGTGTTCGAGTCCTAATGTGTTCCAATTAACAGAAATCCGCTATACATCAAAGTCTGCAAAAATCCCGTCCCAACAATAAAGAATATATCAAGTTTTGTTGAGAACAGTACAAATTTCAAACATAAATCACAATAAAAAAGTATTGAGAAATGTACATTCCACTCATCTTTTGGCAAATAGAAACACAGAGATACAAAATTAAATAAAGAATACACAAAAATATATATTTTTGTTATCCTATCTTGTGTGAACGATGTATTGAAATATTTATTTTTACTACATGTTTCTGTATGTAACATCAAAACAAGACTTCAGTACCTTTACTCAAAACTTTATTTGGCCATTTGCTGGATGAATCATGCCAATTCACTTGCACCCCATGTCTGTTATATATACATTTACTCTACTCACACCTCCTTTGGGTCTCATAAAGGTTAGGGTACCAGACTGCTTACTATTAAGTTCAGACTGGTACAGATAATAAACTAATATGATGCATTATCTCAGGTCAGCTCCGAAAGTAACCTCCAATCCTGAATGTGTCAGATAGTAGAATCCTGATGAACAGATACACTAAAGGGTGTTGTGGTAAATGTACCTTCAAGACAATTCTTCTTCTTTTATTGCAAATCCAGAAATACCATGGGTTCTTTCAGTTTCAGATTTATCAGCTTTTGTATAACATATTTAACAATGATATTTTGTAGGTATCTAAGCTGATGGATATCACACTAATGAGGAAATGAATCCCTTTG
This sequence comes from Sinohyriopsis cumingii, assembly GCA_028554795.2. NCBI lineage: Eukaryota > Metazoa > Mollusca > Bivalvia > Unionida > Unionidae > Sinohyriopsis > Sinohyriopsis cumingii. Next base: position 32,119,103 of record CM068842.1, read on the forward strand.
TCTTCTAGGTTTTGAAGGGCATGTTTCTAGCATGTGCATGTTTCTATTATCTAATCAAATCACTGTTAACACAGATTGCCTCAAACATCAGGTAGAATATGGTCACATATTGTAATTATTACTCTTGATCAGCTGGTATGAAATGTAATTATAATGAAATAGTCAAAAGCACATCATAGAGTTTCTACATCATTTGTTTTATTAAAGTTAAATTACACTAAAACCAGTTCTATTGAACACCTCAATGTTAAGGGCACCCAATCATAAAGGCAAACAATTTTGTACATTTTTATCTTAACTTTCACAGTTAACTTTTAAGAAAAATTTTGTATGTTCCCTTGTGTCAGGTGGTGGTGGGGGTAATAGCACATCAGCACAATCCTGGCTATAAAGTGCCAAGTGAATTTAGGTATATCCCCCCCAAAAAAAAAAACACAAAACAAAACTATCCCATAAACATTTCCAGACTGTGATCAATTCAGCTTAGAAAATAAAAAATCCTTAAGATATAAAATCAAGTTTTTAAAAACAAATATATACTCAGTCTTTTAAAAGATTTAATTTCCTCTTTGCTGGAACATCATAGGATGTATTCCTGGGCAAAAGGGTTGTCTCCCTTAGTTGCCTTCTATGACATGGCAGCAGTGCACATCAGCCTTATTCTACTTCCCCCCAAGCCTACAGTCCAATAAAGACTGTTTTTAGTGTATAAAAGGTAAGAAAAATAGACATGTACTTGACAACATCAACATGGTTGTTCTGGACAGCATAGTGAAGTGCTGACTTCCCATTCTGGTAGTTTAGCTTGTTAGGATTTGCTCCAAACACACACAGCAAGATCTGAAATAAAATTCCAAGAAAAAAATATTATCAAAGTCTATATTACCCATATGAAAATATTTATTGATATATATGATAATAATTTTCAAACAACTCTCCAAAATATATCTGAATGCCCATGACAAAGATGTTAACTGTTTACTTTATTACTGAATGTATTTTGCCACCTATCTCTGTTTTGATGGTAATTAAATAGCATTTATTCCTTTTATGAATAATAAAAAAAATCTTCATGCTAATGATATTCTTCTTAAAGCCTTCTAGGATCTAAACTAATCCCCAAACCTGTATTAGTATGCTGGGTAGTTTGCAATCTTATCTCACCGATTCATAAACACTTTCAATTACTGCACACAGATTTTTCAAAATAACATCAGTACATGTATCTATCATTTTTAGATACTTACTTGTATTTCTTCTTTAATTATAGTTCACTAAAGGGGCCTTGCAACAAGTAACAGACTGAGTTGTTATTCCACTTGAATTTACCAAATAAAAAACATGATTTCATACAGAAATATACAGACAATCAAAGGCCCCTTTCACTTCTCGTAACTGACCAGCCACAAGTTATAACAATGATTTTCATCAAGCACTTACTGATTTATTTCCAGTTCTCACGTTCCTTCCAACTACGCCTACTATCTTTATCAGTGAATAATGTGCACACAGCTTGAGATAGCACAGACACAGTCTGCCATCATATAAGGCTCTACCAGATCCTTAAGATGATTACTGTACTTACAGTTCTAACTGAGAAGCCTATTTCAGGCCTGGGAATCAAACAACTCTTTCAGCATGAGATTTTGTTCAACCAATCACAAATTACGTTACTTCTGAAAGCTTGTTTCTGAATGGCTGTTAGTGGATACTCAGTCTCAGGGTTTTGTGATCTCCTGACCAGATGAGCCAGAACATTTTGGTGGATGTGGGTGCATGCCTCACATTTAAGAGTTGCCACCCCTCAGAAAGGCCTTATTAGAAGGTAAATTCTAGAACTGACAATTTAAAGAGGAGATTTCCCCTTCATCTGAAAAAAGGATGCAGGATTTTTCAGAAAATAGGAGGGATTTAATTAATGAATAATGGTGGGGTTGAAAATACATTATTTAATTTTTAGACCTTCAGTTGATATTTTGGTACACTTTAGAAGTAAAAAGCAGGAATGTGTCCAAGAATAAATCCTGGTATAAGCCTGCATTTGCTTTTCTATAACATGTAACCCAACTGTGGACAGCATAGTCATGGTTTTGATATACAAGCAAGTAAACAGTCAAAATCGAACTCTGTTATGATTATAAGTGAACAGCATGGACCCAGCTCTGCAATAATCACAAGTGAACAGCCCAGGTCCAATTCTTGTGATCACAAGTGGAAGGCCTAGACCCATCATGTTCATGTGAACAGCCTAGGTCCAATTCTTGTGATCACAAGTGGAAGGCTGGGACCCATCATGTTCATGTGAACAGCCTAGGTCCAATTATTGTGATCATAAGTGGAAGGCCTAGACCCATCATGTTCATGTGAACAGCCTAGGTCCAATTCTTGTGAACACAAGTGGAAGGCTGGGACCCATCATGTTCACATGAACAGCCTAGGTCCAATTATTGTGATCATAAGTGGAAGGCCGGGACCCATCATGTTCATGTGAACAGCCTAGGTCCAATTATTGTGATCACAAGTGGAAGGCCAGGACCCATCATGTTCATGTGAACAGCCTAGGTCCAATTATTGTGATCACAAGTGGAAGGCCTAGACCCATCATGTTCATGTGAACAGCCTAGGTGTAATTCTTGTGATCACAAGTGGAAGGCCTAGACCCATCATGTTCATGTGAACAGCCTAGGTCCAATTATTGTGATCATAAGTGGAAGGCCGGGACCCATCATGTTCATGTGAACAGCCTAGGTCCAATTATTGTGATCACAAGTGGAAGGCCGGGACCCATCATGTTCATATGAACACCTTAGGCCCAGCTCTGGTATGCTGATAAGTGAACAGCCCAGATGCAGTTCTGCTATGCTCACAAGTGAACAGCCAGGACCTGATGTCTCAAACACACAGTCCATGGGCAGAATGTGGCCAATGAAGTTAACTCCTGTAGCCTGAAATTTGTAAAATAATTAATAATGCAAATTTTATATTCACAGCCAGCCAGTTTTGATAAAAATTCAATTGTTACTTCTTGTTTCTGAGATTTCAATGGCTGCCTTTTAATGAGCTGCCTTCGCTGTGTGAAGAGGTATCAATAATATGGCATCTGGGCCAATGTAGTAGTATTCCTTGTGTGCTATCATGCTGATTTGAGTGATGTGGCATTGGGCCAATGTAGTAGTATTCCTTGTGTGCTATCATGCTGATTTGAGTGATGTGGCATTGGGCCAATGTAGTAGTATTCCTTGTATGCTATCATGCTGATTTGAGTGATGTGGCATTGGGCCAATGTAGTAGTATTCCTTGTATGCTATCATGCTGATTTGAGTGATGTGGCATTGGGCCAATGTAGTAGTATTCCTTGTATGCTATCATGCTGATTTGAGTGATGTGGCATTGGGCCAATGTAGTAGTATTCCTTGTGTGCTATCATGCTGATTTGAGTGATGTGGCATTGGGCCAATGTAGTAGTATTCCTTGTGTGCTATCATGCTGATTTGAGTGATGTGGCATTGGGCCAATGTAGTAGTATTCCTTGTGTGCTATCATGCTGATTTGAGTGATGTGGCATTTGGGCCAATGTAGTAGTATTCCTTGTGTGCTATCATGCTGATTTGAGTCTGTAAAACCTCTGGCTGAAATGCAGTTCTGCTATGCTTATGAGTGAACAGCCTAGACCCTGCTCTGTTGTGAGTACAAAAGAACAGCCTAGACCCTGCTCTGCTATGAGTACAAAATGAACAGCCTAGATGCAGTTCTGCTATGATCACAAGTGAACGGCATAGATCCATCTTTATATACTATGACTACAAGCAAACAGTCCAGACCCAGCGCTGCTATGATCACAAGCAAACAACTGAGACCTAGCCTTACAATGAACACAGCAGATTAGTTTTCTCAATGGCGTCAATGACCTTGACCCTGATCTGTGTCACATTGTTTTATGGCAAATCTCGCACTTCTAACATAAAATCTTGCACTCTGAGTAAGAAATGTTACTCCAGTCTTTCAATTCCAACTACAAAATAACAAATTGCACCATTTTACTGGTCAGAATATTTTCAAGTAAGATTTTGAATACATTAGCAATTTAGAAAATATTATAGTGCTAGCATCTGGACTTGTGAAGATATGCTAATACCAGCATCTGGGCTGCTTGGAGTGCTTGGAAATATGATAACACTAGCATGTGGGCTGCATCAAAGACTTCAGAAATATGGTAATTCTGGCAAAAGAACCACCTGGGAGTACTTTAAAAATATGGTAACACCATGTACACTAGTTGGAGTCCTTTGTTATATGGTAACGCCAGCATCTAGTCTGATGGGCAAACTTTAGAAATACAAAATACTTAGAAATATGGTAACATCAGTGTCTGGACTACTCAGAACACTTAGAAATATGGTAACACCAGCATCTGGACTACACTGAGTTCTTTAGTTTTGGGGCTGCTTGAAATGTCTTATGAGTATGACAACACTTGGAGTATTTTTGAAATGTGGCACCATGATCACCTGGGCCATTTGGAGTTGTTAAAAGTTCAGTAACATTAGTATCAGTGTTAAATGGAGTATCACATAAATATTCTGACACCAGCATCTGGGCTGCTTGGAGTACTTAAGAAATATCGTAGGATTCATACAGATCAGGAGAAATGAAATTCAATGACTTTTCAATGATATTTAATGACCATTTTTAGTTTTCAAGGACCACGCCATTGGCCTAGTGATTAGAGCATCTGCCTTGAATGCAGGAGGTTGCATGTTTTAACCCTGGCTGAGTTATACCGAAGACTTATAAAAATGGTACTAACAACTGCCTCGCTATGCGCTAAGCATTAAGAGGTTAGTGTTAGGACTGGTCGGCCTGGTGTCAGGTTAATTTGACTGGGTGGGACATGATGCTACATGTCTCCACATGCCTTGGTATTAGACATCACTATAAACTGACACAGTGTAGGCACTGTAGCAATATAGCTGAAATTTATTTGAAGCTACGTTAAAAATCCAAATCACACATACAAATTGCCACCAAAACTACACCCCACTGTCAGCTGCTGAATTTGTGGAACCTAATGACGGAGCTGAAACTGACTTTTATGATGCTGATGTGAGTGACGACAAAAAAGAATGAAATGATGTTGTTGGCTCTGACTCTGAATGTGTTAGCATTCTCATCTGTTTTCATTAGTTCCAAGTGTTTCTTCCTTATGCATGGCTACTTCAGGCTGCAATGTCCAATTCTGCAATGCTGCTGTTTCCTTGCAGTACCACGCAAAGCACTCAGTGTTTAAAAGTCGCATCTTTTTCAGCAACTTAATGAAGTCTTTGTCTTGCAGCCAACTATTGCTGAATGTGCATGTTTTAGCCATTTTGCAATGATTGTTTGTTCAAAAGACTATCTTTAATGAATGAACCATCCTTGCTTGATGAAGTAAAAGAGTGCAAATGCATTAATTACATCATGTGAAAGGGATGCTGTGTACAATATCTGATTATTTAATGTGGATTCTGATAATGGCCGAATGGCTAGCAGATACAGAAAGATCAAACTATACAACGTCCAGTCCTTGCACAAGGGTAAATAAAATATTTGACAGAAACATTTTCCATTATTATTTTAAGTACTCTGGAAAGGCACAAATGATTGGAAGTCATTCAAAGTCACTTCTTTTTTTTCTTCTTCTAAAAGTCAGGTTAATCAGATAGTTTACCTAGAATGGAATCTCCCAAATCACTGTGAGAACACTTAAAACACATTAACACCTATACACGTGGCAATAAAAACCTCACACATAGCAATGATAACATCAACTATGTCAGACATTCCTTTGTATGTAAACTTTCGATGACTACTCAAGCTTCAAACTGACACATCCTTATCAATGAAGCTTTCCAACTGCCATGTGAAATACTGTAATTTCTTGACTCTTATTCATGTCTCCCAATCAAATTGTCCCCAGCCAAATCTAGTCCACATGTACATGATAATGAAGTGACTAAAAGTGCCAACAGTCAAAATTGGAAGAGCATCCTGAAATTGTGGCTTATCATGCCACAACCACTATTCATACACACAAGCAGGGCAGTCAAATTTTCTAACCCTGAATCATTGATTACTGTTAAGGAACAACATAAAATCTTAAGTCATTCATGCTCCATTCTAAATGAAAGAAATTGCTTGTACATAAGACATAGACAGTTATTCCCAATACTGAATGACTGTCTAATGTCTTCCTTGTTTCTTTTCTTGATTTTGTAACTGAAGCAAAGAGACAGATGAACTTACCCCACACAGAATGCTATCTCCAGCTCAGAGAATGGACTTGCCCCACTTTTCCAGCTCCAACAGAGATGAACTTACCACACAGAGAATGCTATCTCCAGCTGAGACAAAGAAATGGACTTTACCCACTTTGAATGCTATCTCTAGGTGAGATAGAGGGATGGACATGCCCACTTTTCCAGCTGAGACAGAAAGATGGACTTGCCCCACATCAAATGCTATCTCCAGCTGAGACAGAGAGATGGGACTTACCCCACAAAGAATGCTATCTCCAGCTTCCGCAACAATCATAAGTGGTGTCATTCCATCAGCATTGCACAGTTCTATATCTGCATTGTGGATTTTTACAAGTGTGTGGATGTGGATTAACTGACAAAGTCCTAAAAAAAAACATTCAAAACAAAAATGTGTATGTACTTCACATGGACAGCAGAATGATATGAAATAGTATAAATATAATTATCAAAGAATTTCATCTGACTGTGGAATCCATAACTATGATATTTATTTGAAAATTACATTGCTATATTGTCAACAATGCAGTATCTCTACTGACTTCATGATATACAGGAGTGTTTGATGAACACTGAAGAACTATCAGACTGATAATAGTGAATTAGATAAATATACTATGTTTTTAAATTAGTGATATATACTTGTGGTTGTTCTGTCACAAAATGACTTCTGTTAGCAATATGCATCAGTGGACTTATATTAGCATGGATACTCTATATTTCAGTATAACTCCAGATAGTATACAGGTCAGTATGATCATTGATAAAGTACATGCAAGTATGGCCATTGCTACTGTCCATGTCAGTACAGCCAATGATACTGTCCATGTCAGTACAGCCAATGATACTGTCCATGTCAGTATAGCCATTGATATTGTCCATGTCAGTACAGCCATTGATATTGTCCATGTCAGTACAGCCATTGATATTGTCCATGTCAGTACAGCCAATGATACTGTCCATGTCAGTATAGCCACTGATACTGTCTGTGTCAGTACAGCCAATGATACTGTCCATGTCAGTATAGCCAATGATACTGTCCATGTCAGTATAGCCACTGATATTGTCCATGTCAGTACAGCCATTGATACTGACCACTGTCCATGTCAGTATAGCCATTGATACTGTCCAAGTAAGTATAGCCATTGATACTGTCCATATCAGTACAGCCATTGATACTGTCCATGTCAGTATAGCCAATGATACTGTCCATGTCAGTATAGCCATTGATACTGTCCATGTCAGTATAGCCATTGATATTGTCCATGTCAGTATAGCCATTGACACTGTCCATGTAAGTATAGTCATTGATACTGTTCATGTCAGTACAGCCATTGATACTGTCCATGTCAGTATAGCCAAAGATACTGTCTATTTCAGTATAGCCAATGATACTGTCCATGTCAGTATAGCCATTGATATTGTCCATGTCAGTATAGCCATTGATATTGTCCATGTCAGTATAGCCATTGATATTGTCCATGTCAGTATAGCCATTGATACTGTCCACGTAAGTATATCCATTGATACTGTCCATGTCAGTATAGCCAATGATACTGTCCATGTCAGTACAGCCATTGATAATGTCCATGTCAGTACAGCCATTGATACTGTCCATGTCAGTATAGCCAATGATACTGTCCATGTCAGTATAGCCATTGATACTGTCCATGTCAGTATAGCCATTGATACTGTCCATGTCAGTATAGCCATTGATACTGTCCATGTCAGTATAGCCCATGATACTGTCCATGTCAGTACAGCCATTGATACTGTCCATGTCAGTATAGCCAATGATACTGTCCATGTCAGTACAGCCATTGATAATGTCCATGTCAATATAGCCATTTATACTGTCCATGTCAGTACAGCCATTGATACTGTCCATGTCAGTATAGCCAAAGATACTGTCCATTTCAGTATAGCCAATGATACTGTCCATGTCAGTATAGCCACTGATATTGTCCATGTCAGTATAGCCATTGATATTGTCCATGTCAGTATAGCCATTGATATTGTCCATGTCAGTATAGCCATTGATACTGTCCACGTAAGTATAGCCATTGATACTGCCCATGTCAGTACAGCCACTGATACTGACCACTGTCCATGTCAGTATAGCCACTGATACTGTCCGTGTCAGTACAGCCATTGATACTGTCCATGTCAGTATAGCCATTGATATTGTCCATGTCAGTATAGCCATTGATATTGTCCATGTCAGTATAGCCATTGATATTGTCCATGTCAGTATAGCCATTGATATTGTCCATGTCAGTATAGCCATTGATACTGTCCACGTAAGTATAGCCATTGATACTGCCCATGTCAGTACAGCCACTGATACTGACCACTGTCCATGTCAGTATAGCCATTGATACTGTCCATGTCAGTATAGCCATTGATACTATCCATGTCAGTACAGCCATTGATAATGTCCATGTCAGTACAGCCATTGATACTGTCCATGTCAGTATAGCTAATGATACTGTACATGATAATATAAACATTAAGGCCAAGAAAAAATGTGCGCTTCTATAACACTGGTTTTAAAATCAGGGTAAGCAAGTCAATATTTTAAAAACATTATATAAATTTAATGTGATTTCTTGTGATTTGTTTTTACCACAGGAAAAAAGTGCTAGTGTTGACAATGAGAAACTAGGATGGTTGGCTGACAGGAAACACACATTTTTTGTTTGGCCTAATATTGTACATGTCAGTATAACCAACAATACACTCCTTGTCAGTATAACACCAGACAGTGTAAATATCAATAAAACCAATGATACCGTACATTGAGTATAACTACAAATATTCTCGATATCTGTATAATAATAGTGTACATATCAGTACAACCAACAATATATACTGAAATCAATATATCATTACAGCCACAAATGCTGTCTATGTTAGTACCACTTACACTATACATTACACTATAAGTACAGATACTGTAGATGTCTGTACAACCACTTATTATAAATGTCAGTCCAACCACTGATACTGTGCATGTCAGTTTAGCCACAGATACTGCTAGCATGCACGCACACACACACACACACACACACACACACACACATATATATATATATATATATATATATATATATATATATACACACACACACACTGAGCAAGTGGATGCCTCATGGCAAATCAGCACAATCATGGCTACATAACATCATCATACAAATGTTAAGCTGTTGTTGTTGTTGTTGTAGAGTTTAACGCCATTTTTCAGCACATGATAGGCTATACATGGCGGCCAGTATTAATGGTGGAGGAAGAACCCGGGAAAACCCCCAGAAAGAACCCCCGACCCACGAGAACCTACTGGCAAGCTTTCTCACATACCCACATTAGCTGAATCCAAGCCTCGAACCCACGCAGACAGATGTGAGATGGCAGTGATCCGTAACGGCGAGCGCTTTAGACCACTCGGCCACTCGGGGCCCCAAATATTAAGCTGTAAAATTGGCTTAGGCAAAATATCTTGCCAAAATCCCAAGGAAGACAAACCCCTCCAACCAAAAAGGTAACAAGCAGAATGAGACAAAAGAGACTACTAAATATGTTCCAAAATTTACCCACAAAAAGGACATATAAAACAAACATAAAAGCATGATAGGTCTTTTTTATATTTAAATCAAACACTTTTAAAAAGTCCAAGACCTGCTCAGTTGGAACCATGTTAGCAAATGCATCCTACAGAAAACCAGTTGCCTTTGTTTTTCACCTTCTAGGACATGATGAAATGCACATCTGGTCTATCCTACACCTCAAAGTTCGCAGGGAAATATGAGTGATCTAAATGTTAAATGTTCACACATCGTATTCATATGGATGCATTTATTTCTTAACAGTAAAATGAAAATAAAATGACTTCACTGAAATAATTGAATATATGTTTGAAGGCAGCAAATTTTTTAAAATGTTGAGTTATTCAAAAATTTATAAAATGTTAACTCATTTTAGCTTTGGAGATGGGGGAAGACCGATTTCACATTGGGAACATTTCGTCAGAGTTATCTACATTTTACACATGCTGGTAGAAAGTTAGAAATAATTCTCCTAAACCATTTTCTTACAGTATGGAAACTACCATCATTTATCTCCTCATGTAAAGGAATTTCCTGTGCAATTTTATGGAACCTAATTCTATTAAATAACCAATGATATAGTGATCATACATGTTTTTTGGCTGTACAAATTTCAGGAGTATACCAATCTGTATATCTTCATTATCTTTTAATGATTAGTTATTTAGTACATAAATTATATGCCCGATAACAATACTGAATGCATTAAACTGGCTAAAATCAGCTCGATCATGTATGAACAAATAAAACTGGTATGGTAAATTTGCTAATAAGAAACATGAAATTACATTTATTTGGTAAAATCATAATCCTGAATGGCAGACAAAAGGGAGATAATACTAGGATTTTGCACTGTTTTATAGGTGTACCAACTTTGAGGATTTTGATTGCACCAAACAATAAAATCAAAGACTCAAGAAAAACAGACCCAAATGTGATGCAGAAAGTCACACACACACACACACACACACACACACACATACAAACATTTCTTTGTGATACATTCCTAGTGATCACAATGGCATAGCAAGACAAGTAGGTCATTTAATGCCATGGCAACTGGAATAAAGATTCTTGCCCAAGGATACACCATGGTAGCTGAATGAGGTTGGTCCAATGGTAGGATTTGAAACAGCACCCTTTTAGTTGTGAGTCTGGAACGCTAACCATTCAACCACTGTTAGTATTATCAAAATTATAGAATAGAAAATGAAATGACTGAGAAAACTTCAATTTAATGTTTATTCATATCAATCCTACATTCACATGAAATTGCTACTGAAAATACTAGTATTACAAAAATGCTTTATTCAATGTAATTCTCTATGACTTAAGATACACCAAGTTGATACACCAAGTCGTAATTCACCTGAATAAACTATATAAAGCACAGACAAATGCAACCATTTATACCTCTAATTAAAGGTAGTAAACTTTCATGATAAAATATAAATATTCCTGTTAGCACATCTCATTTTGTCCACACATGTTTAACCCAAAAGAACAACAAGACGGTAATATATAAAACTATTGCTTGGAAACAGAAGTACTAATATACATACTAATTTTGGCTCAGCACCAAAGCTCACATGTCAGTGATTTTTGGAAAAAGCCAATCAATAGAAATAATATCAATTAAATCTCCTGTACACACAAGATATGTCATGTAAATCAATCTCAAAATTGCAGAATGACAAAAATCCAGTTTTATCAGAGTTTCTGATAATTAGATCAATTTCTCTTAAGTTTCCTCATGAGGGGAGATAATTTTAATTCCACCATAACTTGTCAGAATGCACAGCTTTATGGACATAGGTTTCAGTACAAGATCACACAGAAGTACTTTAATAATAAATGCTTAACTAGTGTTGTTTGGTGCATTGACTCCATTTGATGTTGAGCACCCAGACAAAAACACAATTGAAGGGACTGATCTTGAAAAGTGCTTGATTTATCATAATAATGGTGTCAGTATTATTTTAACTATTCAAGTAATCATCCTTTGTTTTAAGCATATTTATGTTTCTTGTATTATTGTGGGTATCTATACTGATTAATCCACAAATTAAATACTCTTAAGTACGCAACCTCAGGCAAAGGTAAATTCTTGAATTTAAGTACCCATGAAAATGTTTTTAAAAAAAATAAAACTCATGAAAATTGATTTCCACTACAAAAAATGAAATAATGCTATCATCTTTGTAAAACAAATAATCTTGTTACATGCGAAGCCTACATAATTAGTAATTTTCAAATCTATTATTAATTTCTTAAAACACACAGACTCTAACTTGAACCTCAGTGGATAAAACATACCCCCTCGACAAATCCTGTGAAGAAGGAAATCACCCTCAGTAGTGCACTCTGTGTTGATGTTAAGGTCAAAAGTCTGAAATTATTCAAATGACACTTTGACAAATAAATTGCCTTTCAGCTGAATGTACATACAGTCTGTGTGTGTCTGTAATATTAGAGCTTAAAACTCGACAATATTATTCAGCAGTGAATAATTAAAGAAACAGGCATTAAAAATAAATTGCTGAATTTAGGTCAGATGTCATCAATCATGAGAACACCAATAAACATGTAAGAAGACTGTTTTGTTCAAGGAAAATATATAAATATGACCAATTATTTAAGATAAAATTAATTTTCAAAAGCAACAATGATTGTACAGTTTGTATGTTGTTGTGTTAATCAAAAATGTAAAAAAGAAAACTTTCAACTAGATGCCCTATGGAAGCTGGATGTCATGTCTTCACATAATACATGTACATACTGAATGAACAAATCTCATTATGAAGTACCGGAGTAAATCATTCTTATCATTTGTAATACCTTTGTATTATTTATTTAATGTATGCATAATCATTTGAAAATAAATTTCAAAAATGTACAAACTTTTAATGGATAAAAGTTATCTGTACAAAGCTTAAGTAAAAATATAATAACACATTATGGATTTATTATGTACACAATAATCAGAAGGTACCAAGATTTTGAATGTACAAATAATTGAAGGGTACCAAAATTGCAGACAATACAGTAATCTATACAACAGAATCATAGATCTTTCCTGAACAAAACTGAAAATGTAAACAAACTGGGCTGTGGCAAAAATGTAGATCTCTTATTATTACCACAAATTAAGTTTTCCCTGACTGTGCTTAGTGCAATCTTCACACAACATCTGTCATAGAGACAATTTTGTGATTAAACAAATTTTTTGATCTTCTTTTAAGATTGCTTTGAGATTGCAAATTTAATTCAGTTTCACCTTCACTTTAGTTCTTGTTTATCATATTATACATATGTTACAATGTAGTCTTATAGAAGCAAGATCCCCTTGAAGAGACTTGTGCTCTACAGAAAAAAGAACTTTTTATGAATCCAAGACAAGCCTGTTCTGTCCTTGTATTCTTTTAACCATTTTAGCTATCAAGTATTAAAACCATCTTTGACGTTCTTTCGATATTCCATGCTATTCATATGGAATCATTCAAGTTATTCATCAAGTACTCCAAGCTATTCACGTGGAATCATTCAGTATTCATGAGATACTCCAAGCTATTTATGAAGAATCATTTGGTATTCATCAGATACTCTAAGCTATTCACATGGTATGATTCAGTATTCACTGATACTCCAAGCTATTCATGTGGTATTATTTGGTATTCATCAGGTACTTTAAGCTATTCATGCGGTATCATTCGGAATTCATCAGATACTCCAAGCTATTCATGTGGAATCATTTGGTATTCATCAGGTACTCTAAGCTATTCATGTGGTATAATTCAGTATTCATCAGATACTCAAAGCTATTCATGTGGAATCATTTGTATTCATCAGATACTCCAAGCTATTGATGTGGAATCATTTCGTATTCATCAGATACTCCAAGCAATTTATGTGGTATAATTCAGCATTCATCAGTTACTCAAAGCTATTCATGTGGAATCATTCAGTACTCATCAGATACTCCAAGCAATTCATGTGGAATCATTCAAGTTATTCATCAGTTACTCAAAGCTATTCATGTGGAATCATTGAGTATTCATCAGATACTCCAAGCTATTCATGTGGAATCATTAAGTATTCATCAAATACTCCAAGCCATCTATACGGCACCATTCGGTTTTTATCAGATACTCAAAACTATTCATGTGGAATCATTTAGTATTCATCTGACACTCTAAGCTATTCATGTGGAATCAAGGTATTCATCAGATACTCCAAGCTATTCATGTGGAATCATTTGGTATTCATAAGATACTCCAGGCTATTTACATGGAATCAATCAAGGTATTTATCAGATATGTCCAAAAACTCAGTTTAATAAAAAGCCATTAATACTTGTTTATATCATGCTCACATGCCAATATAACTAAAACCTGGAGTGTAGACCTCTGTCTCTTAAAATCAATGTAGATTGCTGACTATCTATTTGTTCACAGGAATGCAACAAAACACCGAAATTTCAAATTTGAGCTGCATACATGTGACTAAGTTCAAAAGCTCATTGAAGTACAAAAACAGAAGCAATGACCTTTCACTTGATCCAAGGTCAATTAGGTCTGGTTTTCAAAACTCACTGCCCAAAGTATTGACATTGTAAAAAGGCCATGTCAATGCCATTAATCAGATGGACAATGCAGAATCATGTTGGACATCAGATAAATGCCCCAAATTCATTGATATCAAGATGCATATTGCTATAATATATTTTTGTGAAAAAGCCTATGTCAAATGTTAATAAAACCATCTGTTCTGAAGAAGTAGTCATATAAAGACTTCCTGGATGGCTGGCAAGGCAGTCATTTTGGGATGTTAGATCTGAAGTATTTTAATACAGAATTACTCTATACTGCATGAAAGAACATGGTTTTGTAAGATTTTGGTAATGGTTGCTATCTGTTTATGAGAAAAATCTGCTACAAGTTCTGATCAAATTTTATAGAGTCACTTAGGCATCATTTTCACACAGTGAGAAGTATTTTGGTGAAAACTCTATGTTGTTATGACCATCCCTTCAAGAGCAGCGTTGATAACAATATTTTCAAGATGGCTAAAACAAATCAGAGCCACTTTCAAAGTGAAAAGCTACGTCTATATAGCCAGTAGAAGTACAAAACACAAGATTTTCAAGCTGGTTACCACAGTAGGCATTCTGTAGGTTGATTCAGATTGGCACCATTTCCAAGTAGGACTAACTACATAAGAAGGCATTCAGTGGAAACCCAATGCTGGGATGATTATCAATTCTGAAGAATATGTGATAACCAGTTTGGAAAAGTCTGATTAGCATCATTTTTTTTAGGACCAACCAGACATTAGAAGTCTGAATGGATATTCAAGGGATATTTTTATTTAGTACCAACAACATATCGTAAGACATCTTTCAGGGAAAAGCTTATGTCTATATACTCATCCTTTCAGGATGAGTAGCAATATCATTTTCAAAATGGCTACCATGGTGGCCATATTGGATTTCAGATTGGTACATTTATCAATAGGGAGCAACTAGACATCTCTGATATGACCATCCACTCCAATAACAGCATTAACAAGGTTTTCAAGATGGCCACCAGAGTGGTTATTTTGTTTGTCAAATCATCACTGTTTTCATTTAGAATCAACTCAACATCACAAGTCTACTGTTACAACCCCATATCAATATGACAATCTGTTTCAGAGGGTGCTACTGATTACTCCTGACAAACTGCATAGGCCTAGATTTGATGGTGCATTATACAACAGCAGATCTGGGTCTGTAGAGTTTGCAGTTGTGCTGGACTTACAAGTGTATATTGTATGGCTTTTCCCATAAAAAAGAATACAATTGTATACCTTCCCTGAATGGAGGTAAAATGAAAGAACATAGTAAATCCATTGCTGGCAGCAACTTAAAAAAATTCTTTGCATAGTACAAGACCATCATTTTCATTTACATGGCATTAAGTAAAGAATAAAATCTTTATAAAAACATTAAGGAGAGTTAATGACAATGACACTATTCATCACCTGTACAAGAAGGTGACAAGATTTTGGAATCTATTTTTGTGTCAAGGAAAAAACACAACAATAGCCTCTACGCTAAAATAACAAGTAATGCATAATTTAATGACACTTAAATATTGTGTCTGCAGTATGTCCAATACCAGATTCTTTTAGTTCACTTGACAAATGCCTAATGGATCATGGGTCTCACCTGTGAATGGCATTATGACAACTCCTGGGATTGACCATTTAATTTCCTCAGATAATTAATTTTTGTCAACCCATATAATCGGTCTAATTAGCTAAAAAAATTTTACAAATGAGATAAAAAATATTTTTCTAATAAAAATCTTGTCCCCACCCCCACCTCCATTCCAAAGCTTTAGGTGAATATGCAACCGATTTAGAAGCTGCTCAAAATTAACACTAATATGCTAACCCACAATTAGTGACTTTGCCAACTTATCACCAAAACTTCACCCAACATTAATCCCTTAGAGCAGTGAAATTTAAAGATAGTCACTATCATAACAATTAACAAGTGGTCTTGTGTGGGATGTATCAAATCTAACATCGACTGGCATTTCCTTCATTAGTTATTTGACTGGTTTAGTGTCTTAATTAAGTAACTACCTACTAATATACTGCACTTAACGAGGTACAATGAATGCTTGCATAACAAAAAGACAAGTTTTAAACCACTCATCAAGTAAATTACCAGCAGTGTGATTATTGTCAAAACAGTTATAATGCACATGGAATGCCTGGTGTGCCGTGCCTGTACCAAAATGGTAGAAATTAAATGATGACAAAAGAAAGCACAATCACGAATATAATTAACTAAGAAAGTACAAGAAATGCTGGGTAAATGAAAGCCATTGGCTGATGTATGTCCCCAAAAAGTCTGTGATGTCACGCACTTTCTATAATAACGAGTATCAGAAGACGTACGAAGTGCGATGGTATTTCATTCATTCATGGGTGCAAAAAACTTGAATCATCCCTGGAATCACACAGTACAAACATGCTACACATAATGGGAGAGGGATATGTGAAATATAAACAGAAAGTTGTTTCCTCTGAGGCAGAATAAACTGTGGCATCTTTGAACAACAGCATCTTGAAGAAGCTTGAACATGAACTTTCAACTTATCATGAGCATTGTTGGTGAGATACAGATGTTATTGTTTTGAGTTGATCCTAATGAAAATAGGATGATAAATTAGAAACTGAACTGGCTTCTGTTTGATTTTAGCATAATCAGTAAAAATGTTATTATGGTGATCCTGTGAGTAAGAGAGAAAAAAAATGTCATAGTTTAAGCCTTGAAGAAGATATACACTTTTTAAACAATTAATACAAAGTCTTGACCCTGACACTTTGGCCGCTGCTGGAAATTTTATACCCATATATCCCAATTTACAGCTGGAAATTATATACCCATATATCCCAATTTACAGCTGGAAATTTTATACCCATATATCCCAATTTACAGCTGGAAATTATATACCCATATATCCCAATTTACAGCTGGAAATTATATACCCATGTATCCCAATTTACAGCTGGAAATTTTATACCCATATATCCCAATTTACAGCTGGAAATTTTATACCCATATATCCCAATTTACAGCTGGAAATTTTATACCCATATATCCCAATTTACAGCTGGAAATTTTATACCCATATATCCCAATTTACAGCTGGAAAAAAATGCAATTTTGTGTGTGAAAGTAACTGTAGAACACTGTCTTTGTAGAGGTGTAATTCATATTGAAACAAAAAGCATAATACATACTTGCAATTTCTTATAAAGTTCATAGAAGTTCTTGTGGTTCAAAGTTAACCTTAATATGACATCTTTGTCCTGAAGACTTGGTTTGACCTTGAACTGTGACCTTGTGTCTCCACGTCTCTCTGAATGAAGATACTTGGCAGGTAAGCTCTTTCTGACCTGAGTATTGATACATACCTGATCTGCAGTCTTACCTGAATGGATAAAAACAAATAACAGAGAAAAAGAGCAATTTCAAAGAACAACAATGTTTAATACAGTGAAATATGATCATTCATTAGTAGCACAGTAAATTCTATCTATAAAGGTAACACAAATCATAGATATTTGTCCTTTGTGGACAGAAAACCATTATATGAATGTAAAATAAAAAGGTTAACTTGGGTTAAGGGGTTAATCAACAATGTCTCTTACAAGCAGGTATCCCTTATATGAAGGTGTTCACTAAACAAAGGTTCACTGTATTGTAATAATCTATTAACTGTAAGTAACTAGATATGTAATTGATGGGCATTGTTTTCAAGTTTGGACATACAGTAATACCTCACTATAATCAAGGTTCCCACGCTTTTTTAAAGATATATTTCCAGGTCATTTCCAGGGTTTTTCCAGGATGAAATTAATTTTTTCAAGGTTCACATATGACCATTAATGAATGGAATTAAAGGACATTTTAGAATATAAAACATGCATTTTCTAAATCTAAAGATGGCTCTCTTTCAAGACCCTCCAAAACATCTAAGCCAGAAAAGATGATCATGTACAAACCACAAAATGTATGACACGAAACAAGTTTGATTATATTCCTTAAAATTGGCATGTAAAGTTATTTCAATGTACAAAATAAAAATTCTAACTTTATTTTGCTGACCTGCATTATGTTGCTAAGTGGAAACAACATAATGAACATACATTAGTTTTGTTTCCTTCAAACCTTTAATTCTAAAGAATTCTATAGCAATATATATATATATATATATATATATATATATATATATATATATATATATATATATATATGCATCTTATAGAAAGTAAACATTTCTATAACAGTATATATAAAAAAACAATAAACACAAATAATTAGAATCTTGTCTTGTAACAAAGAGAGTTTTACCCTGAATTTATCTGTGCCAATAAAATCCCAAGCAAGATTTTTCAAACAACCTAATCTCGTTAAGAAGATCTGGTTAAAAATCCATCATTTAAAAAACATTTTCAAAAGGGATGATTTAAATTTTCACAAGACCTTCAAAATTATATACTGTTGTATAAACAAGGACTGAATTTTCTGTAAAATCAACTTGTCTTCTTTTAATTCGTTTAACCAGTCTTCAAACCTGTATTGATACAGGGGCTCAAATAGTTTTTCAATCTATAATACAAGGGATGACAATTTCTCATTTCAGCTCTGAGATTCAACAATTTGGACTACAAATTTGTATTAAAAGGAATAGCAGTCCGTTTTTTAATCGGGTTTCCTTTAGGTTGGGCTCGTTGCAATTGCATATAGAAAATTTGGAATTTGCCACCGAGGTGCAGTAGTGACATATGGTAGTCGCTTACCAGTGGGCCTAGAAAATTTAAACTTATGTTATATCAACTTATACCTGCATGAAATCTATAGAAAAATTATTTATTTTCTCATTATGTCTTTATTCCACTGACAGACTAGACCAAACTACGGCATTGATGAAACCTGACCAGGTACTCACCATTCGCATTACTAGTCACTTCATGAATCTCAAATGATGACATGGGAAGTCCCTTAGTCACGTCATATCAACAACAAACTCCATTTTAATGTTGTTGTAGAGAAATTAAATTATATTAAATGAAAGTCAGATACCTTTTGTAAAAACCAGCAATCTGGCCAGTCTGATTTATCAAGCAGAGAGTACATGTCAACGTGGTAGTCACGTGATGCAACAAAACTCCAGAAGTTGTTCATGGAATATATAAATATGGAAAACTTTGTGCTCTTTCTTTTTTATAATTTATTGCAGCCAGTATACGACTTTCATTTAATATTTTTTTATTTTTTCTCTACAACATTTGAAAATGTGGGTTGCTAGATTTGTGTACTCATGCGACCAGCAATGAAATCGCGAGTACCAGGTCATATTTCATCAACTCCGATTTTAATACTCACAATTTCTGAGTAATAAGTAATTTTCAGATCCATTTCATGCATGTATCACTTCTTCTAACAATGTTTAAAGTTTGCTAGGCCATCCAGTAAGCGGCTACGCTTTGCTAACACAGTGTTTGCCTCTTGTGATGCTAGAGTGGTTTTCATAGTTTCCACATAAGGAAAGATACGGATGTCAAGCCGACTTTGAAAATTAAAGTGTACTAGATGAATCTAATCCACTGAGAGTCTGGACTGACTCAGTATATGTTTATTGCAAACACCCAAATGATACATACTGCACCCTCAGAATATTCTGGTTAGAACTCGATAAATGTAACTTACGATCAGTTTAGTTACGACTCAGTTACGTGAATGTTTCGGGTGTCAAGTTGTGGTGGAAAATTCCTGGGTTTTTCCCAACTTTCATCAATATTTGCTAAATTCTAGGACTTTTCATGGCTGGGAAAAAAATGATCAATTCTCCCAACTTTTCCCCGATTTACCGGTAGCGCGGGAACCCTGCATAATGCCATTCTTGGCAGCTATAAAAGTGGACCATCTTATGGGTGAGATCACATTATACTGAGGTATTTTACATACAACATTACTATTAAAAAATGAAATGGGATTCATGAAGATACCTGCCCTATAAAAGGGACATCTATGGAGAGGTGCTCTGAAGTGAGTGTATACTGTATATGTTCAATACATGAAAAGATGTATTGAAGAAGAAATCAAAATCAAGACATGCATATAAAACCTCAAGGTCCCAATATATTCATCACCTTGGACATTCTACCAAAAACATCCCAACATATAATCAATAATAACCTTAAAGGTTCAATGTTATTACATTATTAAGTTCTTGAGACCACTCAATTTACTGAAATAAACACAAGGCCAAATGAAATTGCATTTGGATAGGTAAACTGGATTGAAAACTTTAAATTCAGTTGACCCTCAACAAGAGGATGTCTTACATTTTTTGAAGATTTTATCAAAATTCAACTATTTTAACACATTTTTTTTAGACAATTTAATTTGAGGGCATATTGGCAGCACCCATACAAACTGGAATAGTCTTGAAGACTGCTAGTTGTCTGTGATTTGCATGAAGCTGTTTAGAGATTTTGCTAGTTGTAAGCAAAATATCCATATCTGACAGGATCAGCAGTATTTGAACTGACTTGAAATGTCTCAATTCAGGAATGCTCCCTGTCAAAGTTAGTCTAATGCCGTGATGCGAGTGTAAAAACTGCAAAAGTGCTGAAAGTGCACTGTGGGTATGGCATGTAGGTGTAATTGTTGCACTGGGGCTAGGGCACTGCAATTCAGTTGGGGATGCCCTTGTCTGGTGCATGGAGTTCCTGACTTTCAATTTTCAAAATCAAGGAAAATCCCTGGACTCTATCCTGTCGACTGAATTAAATGAGTGCATTATAGAAAAAAATATTAATGTTATATTCCTCCAGTACAATCCTATACACACTAATGCCATAACCAACAAAAACAAAACAAAAATGTGAGATCAAGATTACATCATTTTCAATATCTATATTATTGTGAATTTTCCCTACAAAATTTTGTGAATTATCTGCAAGTCCCTGTGTGGTCACCTTGGCCCAGTATTACATACAGAATACTGAAACAGAAAAATCTGGGTGAATAAAAGCCTACCACTTTTGTCCCTCATGTTAGGTGACACACCACGTTGCACCAGATACTGTACCATCTCTTGGTTCTGGACTAGGCATGCAAGGTGGAGTAAACTGGCATCATTGTCTAGTTGGTAGTCAACTCCTATAAAATACATATAAATATCAAGCATGTTTTCCCTCGATATAACTGTGTTATGGGCATGGTTACCTTATGAAAATTATACTTGAATAGCTACATATGTATATATATATATATATATATATATATATATATATATATATATATATATATATATATATATATATATATATATATATATATATATATATATATATATATATATATATATATATATATATATATATATATATATATATATATATACACACACACATACATACACACAAAGAGATATATATATATATATATATATATATATATATATATATATATATATATATATATATATATATATATATATATATATATATATATATATAAATGCAATAAACTGACAACGAATAGTGTGAAACTAGTATCTATCAAGCCTGAGCACTTTTGACTCTTTAATGAGTCTTTTTCAATGGCAAATACAAAACATAGACAAGACAAACAAATAAAACAGAAAAACAGTTGTTTGCAAAACTTACATTGCTGTTTCTACAGGCTAGTGTATTTCAGCTTGATGCTTATACTGGAGATATTTGTATTGCAATACTGTTCATTGTCAGTTTATTGCATTTATCTTAATCAATAACTGACACACGTGATCCTATGCTGGATCCAGTGCACTTGAAGGGCTTGTTATTCGCCACATGATTTGTATTCAATTGAAGACAGCCTATATAATAATAATAACTATATTTTATGCCAATTTATGCTATGATATGACATTATTTCTGAAATCATATAACTGTGGACTGTAATATGCCAAGAATTAAAATTAAGTTAAATAAATTAAGTAACATTGTTTTTAAAACAATTCATTCAGAATAATGGGATCCATAACCATATATGTATTATAATGGGAACTGTTATAATACAGTACCATACATGTATTATAATGGGAACTGTTATAATACAGTACCATATATGTATTATAATGGGAACTGTTATAATACAGTACCATATATACTTACTTATCAGTCGAGTCCAGCTGCAAAACTCCATAATGTGCAGGCAGATCTCAGTCTATGTAGTTTGTTAGGCATAATCAGTTGAACAAATAAAATAACTATGACATACAATCACACTAAGCAATGGCATATTTGGGTGTATACCCTCTGCAGCTGGACTTGACTTGTATGCAAGTATATATGGTATCTTATTATAAAGACTCACTGCGCAAGTCAAATGTAACTAGCAAATATATAAAACATGTCTTTCGGAACAATAGAGAAAATAACTTGTTTATTGCTGAAGTGTTGGTAAAACTTATGACTAGAAGGGTGTGGGTTTGATTCCCACCATCGGATCAGCTACTGTGGTATGTCCATGGGTAAGGCACTATACTTGTCTCTGGATGAATCAGCCCAGATCAGCTACTGTGGTATGTTATTGGGTAACGCATTATACTTGTCTCTGGATGAATCAGCCCAGATCAGCTACTGTGGTGTGTCCATGGGTAAGGCACTATACTTGTCTCTGCATGGATCAGCCCACTGTGGTGTGTCCATGGGTAAGGCACTATACATGTCTCTGCATGGATCAGTCCAGATCAGCTACTGTGGTGTGTCCATGGGTAAGGCACTATACTTGTCTCTGGATGAATCAGCCCAGATCAGCTACTGTGATGTGTCATTCAGTAAGGCACTATACTTGTTTCTGCATGGATCAGCCCAGATCAGCTACTGTGGTGTGTCATTGGGTAAGGCACTATACTTGCTTCTGCATGGATCAGCCCACTGTGGTGTGTCCATGGGTAAGGCACTATACTTGTCTCTGCATGAATCAGCCCAGATCAGCCCACTGTGGTGTGTCCATTGGTAAGGCACTATACTTGTCTCTGGATGGATCAGCCCAGATCAGTTACTGTGGTGTGTCCATGGGTAAGGCACTATACTTGTCTCTGGAGGAATCAGCCCAGATCAGCTACTGTGGTGTGTCATTGGGTAACGCACTATACTTGTCTCTGCATGGATCAGCCCAGATCAGCCCACTGTGGTGTGTCCATGGGTAAGGCACTATAACTGTCTCTGGATGGATCATCCCAAATCAGCTACTGTGGTGTGTCCATGGGTAAGGAACTATACTTGTCTCTGCATGGATCAGCCCAGATCAGCTACTGTGGTGTGTCCATGGGTAAGGAACTATACTTGTCTCTGCATGGATCAGCCCATATCAGCTACTGTGGTGTATCCATGGGTAAAGCACTATACTTGGCTCTGCATGGATCAACCCAGATCAGCTACTGTGGTGTGTTCATGGGTAAGGCACTATACTTGTCTCTGCATGGATCAGCTACTGTGGTATGTCCATGGGTAAGGCACTATACTTGTCTCTGCATGGATCAGCCCAGATCAGCTACTGTGGTGTGTCCATGCGTAAGGAACTATACTTGTCTCTACATAAAACAGCCCAGATCAGATGGTGGTGTGTCCCTGGATAAGGCCCTATACTTGTCTCTGCATGGACCAGCCCAGATCAGCTACTGTATTGTGTTGATGGGAAAGGCACTATACTTTTCTCTGCATGGATCAGCCCTGATAAGCTACTGTGGTGTGTCCATGGGTAAGGCACTATACTTGTCTCTGCATAAAACAGCCCAGATCAGATGGTGGTGTGTCCCTGGATAAGGCACTATACTTGTCTCTGCATGGATCAGCCCACTGTGGTGTGTCCATTGGTAAGGCACTATACTTGTCTCTGCATGGATCAGTCCAGATAAGCCCACTGTGGTGTGTCTATGGGTAAGGCACTATACTTGTCTCTTCAAGATACAACATTCTAAAGTGTTGCTGTGCAATAAAATTACCAAAAATAATGACACAACCTGCAGATCTCTTCAATGAACAAATAAATCAATTTAGTTGCCATGGTGATAAATGTCCCTTCATGTACCATTAACATTATATTATTTCCCTATGTACCATATAAAGTCATTTATAAGTCAGGTCCAACTGCAAAAAAAAAAAAACTGATCTGCCACTGTATAATATGCCAGCATATCAGGATCTATGTTGCTTGTTCTATTGATTACTCCTAACAAACTCTGATCTGCCACTGTATAATGTGCCAGCAGACCAGGATCTATATTGCTTGTTCTATTGATTACTCCTAACAAACTCTGATCTGCCACTGTATAATGTGCCAGCAGATCAGGATCTATGTTGCATATTCTATTGATTACTCCTAACAAACTCGGACCTGCCACTGTATAATGTGCCAGCAGATCAGGATCTATGTTGTTTATTCTATTGATTACTCCTAACAAACTGCAAAGACCATGATATATTACTTCACCATCTCCAGCATGTATTTGGCATTCATGATACAGCCTTACTGTGGTTCAAGTCCTACTTGGTCAACAGGACACAAATTGTATCTGCCAATGGAATACACTCCAGCCCAGTTGATCTATGTTGTGGTGTTCCACAGGGGTTTGTTCTTGGACCTGTTCTCTTCATTCTGTACACTCAGTTGCTCTCAAGTGTCATAGATCATCATTCAGTGTCTCACCAACTGTACGCTGATAACACCCAAATATACAAATCTAGCCACCCAACTGAAGTTGATGCTACCATCCAAGGTGTAGAGAGGTGCATTTCTGATGTGAAATCAAGGATGACATGTAACAAGCTGCAGATGAATGATGATAAAACTGAGGCCATTCTGATCACAACAAAAAGACTTTCTCATTCACATCCTTTACCTCAAACAATAAATATCAGCAACACCAACATTAAATTCACACAATCAGTACGAAACCAAGGTGTTACTCTGGACAGTACTCTCACATTGTCATGAACATATGCAAGGCTGCATATCTTGACCTGAGACGCATCAACTCAATTCGCAAATATCTTTCAGTTGATGCCACTAAAACACTTGTGTGTTCATTAGTACTTTTAAGACTGGACTATTGTAACTCAATTCTGTCTGGTTCATCTCAATATCTGCTCCAGAAACTTCAAAACACAGCTTCTCGGATCATACTTAGAGTACCATGATCAGAGCACACCTCGCCACTGCTCTGTACACTACACTGGCTATCCATTCGATCCAGATTCAAACACAAAATTTGTTCTCTGTGCTATGTTTCACTGTCGGAATCTAGTCCAACATACCTATCTGACCTCCCCCATGTGTACACACCAGCAAGATATTTACACTCCTCTTCTGACAATCGTATACTCATCATTCCCACTATGAAAACAAAGTCATATGGACAGCGTTCTTTTGCATACCAGGGTCCAGCAATGTGGAATGAATTGCCCACTGAACTTAGACACAAAGACACAGTGATCGACTGCAAGAACAAACTTAAAGACCTAATAATGTTTCCTACCTTAAATATTCTCAGCATGTTTTTTTTAATGTTTTCTAAATTCATGGTGTTTGTTTTTGTAATCATAACATGTTTTTATCTTATAGGTGTTGTCTAATGTTGTAAAGTGCTTAGAGCTTCTAAAGATTAGGCGCTATACAAAGTCCTCATTATTATTATTATTATTATCTTCCAGCACATTATGCAATGGCAGATCTGGATGGATGCAGTTCAAAGTTGGACCCGATTTATCTGCATGAATATACAGTACTCTTCATGCAAAACTATCGTGGTATATAAAAAAGCATGAGTTCCATATAATGTACAGTCAGTCTATATCTTGCCTTCAGATCACAAATCTCAGTACTGTCATTGATGATATCAATACAGTTGCTGCTGGAATAGTTATACATGTCTTACAATCAGCTAACACAAGCAAGACAATAGTACTATATCTGGAAGCATTACACATGTCTTACAGTCTGTTGAGACAAGCTAGACAATATAGTACTATATCTTGAAAAGTTACACATGTCTTACAATTTGCTAACACAAGCAAGACAATATAGTGCTATATCTGGAAAAGTTACACATGTCTTACAATCAGCTAACACAGGCAAGACAATATAGTACTATATCTGGAAGCATTACACATGTCTTACAGTCTGTTGAGACAAGCTAGACAATATAGTACTATATCTTGAAAAGTTACACATGTCTTACAATTTGCTAACACAAGCAAGACAATATAGTGCTATATCTGGAAAAGTTACACATGTCTTACAATCAGCTAACACAGGCAAGACAATATAGTACTATATCTGGAAGCATTACACATGTCTTACAGTCTGTTGAGACAAGCTAGACACAATAGTACTATATCTTGAAAAGTTACACATGTCTTACAATTTGCTAACACAAGCAAGACAATATAGTGCTATATCTGGAAAAGTTACACATGTCTTACAATCAGCTAACACAGGCAAGACAATATAGTACTATATCTGGAAGCATTACACATGTCTTACAGTCTGTTGAGACAAGCTAGACAATATAGTACTATTATCTTGAAAAGTTACACATGTCTTACAATTTGCTAACACAAGCAAGATAATATAGTAATACACCTGGAAGCATTAAACATGTCTTACAGTCTGTTGAGACAAGCTAGACCTGGGGTGGGCAAACTACGGCCCATGGGCCGCATGCGGCCCGCCAAGGGTTTTCATGCGGCATAGGAACAAGTCATCATTCGCACTGACTCTGTTTATGTTACTCTGTTTATCAAATGAATGTGCTTCTTTTGAAGTTTCAGTTTAAGTTTTCAAGTATTAACAACATATTAACAGCTGAAAATTAATTAGATGTTATTTAGAAAAACCTTTTGCTTTTGCTATTTCAAATATTAATTATTTTACTTAATGAACTATTCGGCCCGTGACAAGGTGTAAATTTGTGTATGCAGCACTTGCACTGGAAATTTGCCCACCTCTGTGCTAGACAATATAGTACTATATCTGGAAACATTACACATGTCTTGCAATCAGCTAACACAAGCATGGGCTATAGTACATTATCTGGAAACATTACACACATGTCTTGCAATCTGCTAACAAAAGCATGGGCTATAGTACAGTATCTGGAAACATTACACACGTCTTGCAATCTGCTAACAAAAGCATGGGCTATAGTACAGTATCTGGAAATATTACACATGTCTTGCAATCTGCTAACAAAAGCATGAGCTATAGTACAGTATCTGGAAACATTACACACATGTCTTGCAATCTGCTAACACAAGCAAGACAATATAGTACTATATCTCAGAAAGTTACATGTTAAAATCTGCTAACATACGCAAGACAATATAGTACCATATCTGGAAAAGTTACATATGTCTTACAAATCTGCTAACACAAGCATGAGATATAGTAATACATCTGGAAAAGTTACACATGATTTATAATTGGCTAATATAAGCATGACAATATAGTACCACACCTGAAAACATTACATATATGTTTACAATCTGCTAAAACAGGCAAGATAATATACAGTATATTACCTGGACAACTTTACCTCATATGCCTCACAATACATTATTACATGTACAGCCAAGACAATATACAGACCTATATCTTACAATCTACTAACGCACAAACAACAAAAATACTTTATCTGGAAAAGTTACACCAATACTGTATCTCACATTCTACTAAGGACAATATATATATATATATATATATATATATATATATATATATATATATATATATATATATATATATATATATATATATATATATATAATCTGGAAAGGTAAACCCCATGTCTCAAAATATGCCACTGCATGGAAGACAATATCCTGCATCTGGAAAAGTGGTCAAAATTAAATGTATGTAATATCAATATTAGTCCATTGTATGCACTGGTGTGGATGAGGAAATGCCAAGTGAGAGTTAGAATTAGTGGGCATGAATTCCTTATCCCACATCAACACAAATGACACATCTTTGTCCTCTAATGTCTAACTAGAAAAGACTGACAGAGAAAAGCATATCATCAAATATATAATATTTTATGACAGTTTTTACTTTGTCAGACAGAATACACAAAGTTTAGCATTTTTTTTGTAAACAATGGCTGTTGGTTATAAGTCTTCAAAATTTATCTTTTCAATATTAAAACTACCAAGATATTGCAGACGTTAATGAGCTTGTAACTATAATGATGCCATCTATAGTACTATGGTTTATATTGACGTCATCTATAGTGTCATGGCTTATAGTGATATCATCTATAGTGTCACGGCTTATACTCATGTCATCTATAGTGTCACGGCTTATAATGATGTCATCTATAGTGTCATGGCTTATAATGATGTCATCTATAGTGTTGTGGCTTATATTGATGCCATCTATAGTGTCATGGCTTATAATGATGTCATCTATAGTGTCATGGCTTATACTGATACTATCTATAGTGTCATGACTTTTATTGATGCGATCTATAGTGTCATGGCTTATATTTATGCCATCTATAGTGTCATGGCTTATAATGATACCATCTATAGTGTCATGGTTTATATTGATGCCATCTATTGTGTCATGGTTTAAAATGATGCCACCTATAGTGTCATGGCTTATATTGATGTCATCTATAGTGTCATGGCTTATATTGATGCCATCAATAGTGTCATGGCTTATGATGATGTCATCTATAGTGTCATGGCTTATAATGATGTCATCTATAGT
This sequence comes from Sinohyriopsis cumingii, assembly GCA_028554795.2. Lineage (NCBI taxonomy): Eukaryota > Metazoa > Mollusca > Bivalvia > Unionida > Unionidae > Sinohyriopsis > Sinohyriopsis cumingii. The sequence goes on from CM068842.1 coordinate 32,148,325, forward strand.
GTCATGGATTATAATGATGTCATCTATAGTGCTATGGCTTATATTGATGCCATTTAGTGTCATGGCTTATAATGATACCATCTATAGTGTCATGGCTTATACTTATGTCATCTATAGTGTCATGGCTTATACTGATGTCATCTACAGTGTAATGGCTTATATTGATGCCATCTATAGTGTCATGGCTTATAATGAAACCATCTATAGTGTCATGGTTTATATTGATGCCATCTATTCTGTCATGGTTTAAAATGATGCCACCTACAGTGTCATGGCTTATATTGATGTCATCTATAGTGTCATGGCTTATATTGATGCCATCAATAGTGTCACAGCTTATAATGATGTCATCTATAGTGTCATGGCTTATATTGATGCTATCTATAGTGTCATGGCTTATAATGATGTCATTTATAGTGTCATAGCTTATATTGATGCCACCTATAGTGTCATGGCTTATAATGATGTCATCTATAGTGTCATGGCTTATATTGATGGCATCTAAGGTGTCATGGCTTATAATGATACCATCTATAGTGTCATCGTTTATACTGATGCCATCTATTGTGTCATGGTTTAAAATGATGCCACCTATAGTGTCATGGCTTATATTGATGTGATATATAGTGTCATGGTTTATATTGATGCCATCAATAGTGTAATGGCTTATAATGATGTCATCTATAGTGTCATGGCTTATATTGATGTCATCTAAGGTGTCATGGCTTATATTGATGTGATCTATAGTGTCATGGCTTATATTGATGCCATCAATAGTGTCATGGCTTATAATGATGCCATCAATAGTGTCATGGCTTATAATGATGTTATCTATAGTGTCATGGCTTATAATGATACCGTCTATAGTGCCATGGCTTATGATACCATCTAGAGTGTCATGGCCTATAATTATACCATCTATAGTGTCATGACTTATAATGATACCATCTATAGTGTCATGACTTATAATGATACCATCTATAGTGTCATGGCTTATATTGATATCATCTATAGTGTCATGGCTTATATTGATGACATCTACAGTGTCATGGCTCATATTGATGCCTTCTACAGTGTCATGGCTTATACTGATGTCATCTACAAAGTCATGACTTCCATACTGACAAACTGTCATACATATGCAGGAACAACCAAAAACATGTCTATATAATGTTCTTAGAAAGTCTGAAATTATAATCAACTTACTAATCAAGGACATGTTAAGCAATGCTTTCAGCAAGTCCACTGGTCCACACACCACTGCTAAAAGGCAAAGGTCTGGGATGGAATCCCGCAGCACAACGTTCTCAATACCAACTTTCAGCAACTCGCATATTTGTCTCTCGTCTGGCCAGAAATCCTTAAACTGCACGAGTTTCTGTCCATGCTTGTACTCATTGAAAGCTAGAAAGGGTTTCCAGAAAGTGTTACATATTGTAACATGCTTTTCATTACAAGCTGACAACTCTTGCTGTAACTGATGGGTTAGCTTGTGTGTTATGGACTCCTCAAATGATGATGGCATGTTCTGTAAGGAAGACCTCTTGCCAGATTCAAAATCAAATGTGTGATGGTGATATTTTCCACAAGTACAAGTTTGAATGTGGTGATATTTTCCACAAGTACAAGTTTGAATGTTCTTCTGACGTGATGGGACTGGCTTAATGGGGAGAACCCTTTTAGTGTTGATTGTACCAGCAGCTGTTTTGTCTGAAGAGTATTCTTTTTCTTTCAATGATGGATTTTTCCTAACCTTTTCATCCCTGGAATTTTTTTGACTGGATTCATTGTCTAGGTGCTCAGGTATCCTGGAGTGGAACCCGTCTCTCTGTAAAGGTGTCCTGGAGTTAAACTTTTGTTTCCACAAATCTGGATTGCTAATATTAAGTCTAAATAATTGGGAATCTTGCAGAAGAAAGTCTGGAGACTTCCTGTGGTTTTGTTGCCTATTCTCTGATACACTGGAGTAAACCTGGTACCCTCCCGAGCTTGTTGGAACAACCTGAACTGATTGGAAAAAATCCACAGCCTGATTTTCTGGTCTCTCCTGTTGAGGATAAATCCCAGACTGTGTAAAGTCAGTATTTCTATATGAAAAATTTGTCCTGTCTGACCCAAACTTGTTTCCAACAAGCTTCTTGTTAAAGAGGGTTCTGTGATTGAATGCATTTGGGGGTAAACTTATCATTTTGGCTTATTAATCAAATGGTTGTAATTAAGTGCATACTGATTCTTTCAAATAAAAATAGTTCAAATTTCTTCTGCAGATTTGTACTGATGTAAAACTTTCCCCAATTTCCTATGCAAAATAGGTACTGATTTTCCCAATAAGTAAATGGGCAGTGTTTCTGCAGTGAAATGATTTTAAGATTTCACAAAATATCATCTTTATCTGGCTATATCTACCAAAGACTAAGTTTGGATTTAAGTTTCTTTAAATTTCTATACAGGAAATAACACTTATTTGATATGTCAACAACTTCAAACAAGTGCATTCATGAGAGGGGGGATGGCAGTTAAAACTGGGGTGATATTCTGATGGTAGACTGACTACATATTAAGCAGATCAGTGGGTAAGGAATAGGAAATAAAGCAGAGATCCAGTCTCTTGACCTGAATCAAGAACAAATGCAAACAACTAAAACTGTTGCATGTTTCTTCTTTGCTATTAAACAATACACGTTATGAAATGTTTCAAGCTGACCTTGAAGAGAATGTTGATACACTTTATATTCATAATCATTTCAGGAATGGTAACACTGATCTAAAACTCAGGCAAAATTACAGTTTCCACTGATAATAGAATTACCCATAATACACTACAATGTCATCCTCAAAGACAATGCAAGTAGTCTGAAACACTGTCAAACTTATTGAACAAATTCTCTGTGAGAAAACAAAATCCTCCAAAGGATGTTAAAAGGGCAGTATATACTGTCAATGTCAAAAGAATGATACATTAACATCATATCATGGAACCAGTATACTTATGTCTGTCGTCTGCTTTCAGATGGAATGGGAAAAAGGATAAGGATGGATCCGTGTGCAAAATGTCTGACAGGTATGAGGTGGGTTCTGAAGGAAGGATGACAGTGCTGTAATGGGAAATGTAAAGCATAATTTTTCTCTTGCTACGGGCAGTGCAACTGGTTTGGTGGGCTGATTTTTAAGGCATCTGAAAGAAGAAAAAAAAATGCAGTTTTGGTAAGTACAACAAATTTTGTATTTAAAAAAGGATACTGCAAAAAAGTGGTCTCTTACCCAAGACCAATCTTTCAAAAAAAAAAATGATATAACTGACGTGCAACTTAACACAGATGAACCTTCACAAAAGATTGGTCAAACTATGGCCCATTGGACGGATCTGGCCTAAGACCTTGTTCTATCCATTAATTTACACCCTAGTGTATGGGTTTAAAAATATCTTACCCGGCCCATGCCCTGAATGAAGTGTTCCACGACTACCTTCAAAATGATGATGCCACCACTGTCAGAAAAGTGATTCAGTACTCTCTCATTATAATGCTGCATTTTCAGTATAGAATATACTAATAGTGCCTGGCATAGAATATACTAATAGTGATAAACAGTATATTAAATAAATTCAGAAATTATTATATTGTTTGGAATTTGAAATTTTTCAATTTCCAATAACCAATTTTATTTATAGTATTGGGTAAAATGCTGTATGATTATACATGTATAATATGGTTTCTAAGCTTATGTTTTTATAGGGTAATATATGCTATGCCTATACTTGTTTAACATGATACTATCTAACCTTACCTTGGTATAGGGTGAGACACTATGCTTTTTCTTGTATAAGATTAGACTTTCTAACCTTATTCTGGTATAAGGTAAGACAACCTAGTCTTGTATGTTTTTTTTAATAACATGATACTTTCTAACCTTATTCTGGTATCATACCACTTAATAATTAAGTACATTATGCATGTTATTTCACAATCATATTGAGATATGGGATCCATGCTATCCTTACACGTGAAATGGCGTTGTAATGAATGGTCTTATAGTAAGGGAGTGCTGTACCTGCATCTTTCAACTTGCCAGCACAAAGAACAGACTTACTGTCATTCAATGGATGCATCTTAGTACCCACATATCCAAATGACTATAACCAATCTAAAGGCTATCAGCATTAACCTTGTGTTAGTAGCTGCATCATAGTACATATGGTGGGTCAACATGTGGAAACTGGTCCCAAATACTGCATTAAAATATAAAGGAAATATACAGAACTATTGCTTTGATTTTCCTTAGCTTTTCTTGTTTTAACTCATGGAATAAGTCTGTCCAGTTCCAATTTTTTTAATTCATTATGAAAGATTCTTTATGTGTGTGTGTGTGATTAGGATTTTTAACACAGCTTTAACAATTTTTCAGTCATATCGCTATGATGTCTGCAGTGTGACAGTTCATAGTGGTGTCTAGCACTGGGGCATCATGCCGCAGACACGTAGCATGATGTCCCACACAGTCACGTTATCCTGACACCAGGCAGACCAGTCCTAACACTAACCTCTTAATGCTGAGCACTTAGCGAGGCAGCTGTTAGTACCATTTTTGTAAGTCTTTGGTATGACTCGGCCGGGTTTCGAACCCATGACCTTGCACTTTTGAGGCGGACACTCTAACCACTAGGCCACCGGAGCAGTGATCTTCTATGTAAATGAGCATAGTGGGATTAGAGGAAATTTCAAAAGGATTATCCATACATTGCTCCAGTGAGGAATTTCTTGCAGTGGAGAAGGCAAGATGGGGATCTTGTAAAACAGGGGCACTTTTTCCAACAAAAGAAGGATTTTTTTCTTGAGAACAATGGGAAAATTGTGCTGCCAAGTACTTTTACAGTCTAGTGTGAACTTCTGGAGGTCATAAATTCTAGAAGTAAAATCAGACATTGACAATTTTACATAATCATCAATCATTAAATAAAAATGTATGAATTTATATAACAAAGCAAGGTATCATAAGGAAATTTTAGCGGTACAGAGAGATGTAAAGCCTTAATGGGCAGAGGAAGTGCCGGGTAGGGCAAAGGGGAAGAATTGGGGAGAAAACAATGGTATGGAGAGGCATTAGGGGGCTTAGGAAGGGAAATTCCCTCTATATCAAGCTCAACAATGCTGAAATAAAGGATCCTATTATATGCCCCTTTCATAATAATTTAGGGATATAACACTTGGCTTTTTACTATGGATACTTTTGCATTATGACAATAAATATTTGCATGTCCAGAAACTAGGTTACTGATATGATCTCTAAGCATTCATTTTTGAAACATTGTGCTACTTCTTAGCTCTCTAAAAGGGCAATAATCTGTTTTTAATTTTAAAAGTTCTTTTAGCATTACAAAAGATTTATCTCAACCATTACCTGTAAAGAAATATTTACAGAACAACACAATTTTTTCTTATACATACAGGTGTCCTTTGAATGGTTGTTATAATTATGTCAAAGAAATTAGGTGAGTATTCATTAATGTCCTTTATAAACAGTTGCCTATTATATGGAGGTGTCCACTAAGACAGGTGCCCATGTAGTTCATTTGCTGGATAAACTTACTTTTACTGAGTTAAACATTCTTCACCCTGGCCATTCTGGACTTCTCTCTGTCTCCTTGTATACACAGCAGTTACTGAATCATAAATCTAAAAAAAGAATCAAATAACATAGTTTATCTTATCATGTATACAGTGATGTACCTTGCTTTGCTTCTTACTTGCTATGTCAATATCAATTACCTTGACATTGTTTCTATCAATCAAATTATGGAACACTATGATAGAGAATAAATAAAGTAAAGCAATCATCACAAGTTATAAGTTATTATCTAGTCAAATTAAACCTCTATCTGTATGTCTGTCCATCTTATATATATATATATACATATATATATATATATATATATATATATATATATATATATATATATATATATATATATATATATATATATATATATATATAAATAAATATAAAATCACAAACTCTGGGCAATATCAGTACAGTCTTGTTTGACAGTATGCCCCACCCCCACTGTCTGTCAAACTTATTACTTAGCCCCACACATCAATATTATAATGGGAAATATACTATAATTGTTAAACCACTTGCTTTGCATCTCTGGAATCCTGGTATCATGATGAAAAAGCTCCTATATTTGCGTACCCACTTAGATTAAAAATATTTTTTTTACATTGAAAAATGAATTCTAATATATCTGTGTTTGAAATCTGAAATACATTTAGTTTTAACATATTGCTGGATGGGAGCTGGGTAGCTGAGTGGTCTAAAGCTCTCACCTTTGCCAATCACTGAAATCTCACCTTTGTCAATAACATCTCAACCTTTACCAATCACTGGCATCTCAGCTTTGTCCATGTGGGGTCAAGTCTCCAACTCAGCCAATAAATGAGAGAAAGTTTGCCAATAGCTTATCGTGGGTCAGTTCTTCTTATTAGGGTTTTCCTAGGTTCTGCCTCCACCAGTTATACTAGCCACCATGTATAGCTTATTGTGTGCTGAAAATGGCACTAAACCCACAGCAACAATAACATACATGTATTGCTAGATATATTTTAGCTCCATTTACTCGAATGTAATAAATGTATTAAAAAAATTCAGTTTGAGTGTTTAGTCAAGCTGAGGGGTTTCTTTACTGTTAGACTTCCCTATCAGTAGTAATATTTGTTACTTGAAAAGCTGAGTAAAGTTTCATGAAAGAAAGGACATGACTTGATGGTGTGATGATAGAAAGGCATGATGTCAAGCAATAGTGTTTGACATGTGGAATGGTGTGATGATAGAAAGGCATGATGTCAAGCCATAGTGTTTGACATGTGGAATGGTGTGATGATAGAAAGGCATGATGTCAATCCATAGTGTTTGACATGTGGAATGGTGTGATGACAGAAAGGCATGATGTCAATCCATAGTGTTTGACATGTGGAATGGTGTGATGATAGAAAGGCATGATGTCAAGCCATAGTGTTTGACAGGTGGAACGGTGTGATGATAGAAAGGCATGATGTCAAGCCATAGTGTTTGACATGTGGAATGGTGTGATGATAGAAAGGCATGATGTTAAGCCATAGTGTTTGACAGGTGGAACAGTGTGATGATAGAAAGGCATGATGTCAAGACATAGTGTTTGACAGGTGGAACAGTGTGATGATGGAAAGGCATGATGTCAAGCCATAGTGTTTGACATGTGGAATGGTGCAATAGGAAGGCATGAAGTCAAACCATAGTGTTTGACATGTGGAATGGTATGATGATAGAAAGGCATGATGTCAAGCCATAGTGTTTGACATATGGAATGGTGTCATAGGAAGGTATGAAGTCAAACCATAGTATTTGACATGTGGAATGGTTATTGATGACATAAAGCCTCAAAGTCAAGCCCTTGTGTATGGCATGTGGAATGGTATGATGATAGAAAGGCCTCGAGTCAAGCCCTTGTGTATGGCATGTGGAATGGTATGATGATAGAAAGGCCTTGAGTCAAGCCTTTGTGTATGGCATGTGGAATGGTGCGATGATAGAAAGGCATTATGTCAAGCCATAGTGTTTGACATGTGGAACGGTGTGATGATAGAAAGGCATGATGTCAAGCCATAGTGTTTGACAGGTGGAACGGTGTGATGATAGAAAGGCATGATGTCAAGCCATAGTGTGGAATGGTGCAATAGGAAGGCATGAAGTCAAACCATAGCTTTTTGACATGCGGAATGGTATGATGATAGAAAGGCATGATGTCAAGCCATAGTGTTTGACATATAGAATGGTGTGACAGAAAGGCATGAAGTCAAACCATAGTGTTTGACATATGGAATGGTTATTGATGACATAAAGCCTCAAAGTCAAGCCCTTGTGTATGGCATGTGGAATGGTATGATGCTATAAAGGCCTTGAGTCAAGCCCTTGTGTATGGCATGTGGAATAATATGATGATAGAAAGGCCTTGAGTCAAGCCTTTGTGTATGGCATGTGGAATGGTATGATGATAGAAAGGCCTCGAGTCAAACCTTTGTGTATGGCATGTGGAATGGTGCGATGATAGAAAGGCATGATGTCAAGCCATACTGTTTGACATGTGGAATGGTGTGATAGGAAGGCATAAAGTCAAACCATAGTGTTTGACATGTGGAATGGTTATTGATGACATAAAGCCTCAAAGCCTAGCCCTTGTGTATGGCATGTGGAATGGTATGATGATAGAAAGACCTTGAGTCAAGCCCTTGAGTATGGCATGTGGAATGGTATGATGATATAAAGGCCTTGAGTCAAACCCTTGAGTATGGCATGTGGAATGGTATGATGATAGAAAGGCCTCGAGTCAAGCCTTTGTGTATGGCATGTGGAATGGTATGATGATAGTAAGGCCTCGAGTCAAGCCAAAGTGGTGACAAAACTGTCCAACCACATATATCCAATGATTAGCCTGCACTTGATGATAAGCCTGTTCTTCATTTTAAGCTTATTCACAAGTATACATCTATGCTTCATGACAACCCCATGCTTCCTGAACAGCCTAAAGTTTGATGATATGCCTATGTTTAATAAAATACCCATACTTGACGACAGGCTTATGCATGATGATACACACATGCTTTATTACAAGACTGTTTTATTATAAGCACAGGTTTCTTGATAAGCCTGTGTTTTATGATAAGCCTGTGCTTTATGATAAGCCTGTGCTTTATGATAAGCCTGTGCTTGATGATGAGCCTATGTTGGATGATATGGCTATGCTGGAATACAAACCTATCCATGATTACAAATCCATGATGATAAGCCCATTCAACATTAAATATTTTACAAAATTCTGACAAATATTTGCTAAGCATGTTGAACATTTTATTAATCTGGGCCATAGGGCATTTCATGTGAGAAATAAAATATAATGCCAACAAGCTTCATGGTGTGTGAGTGTGTGTGTGTTGGATTTTTAACATAGCTTTAACAATTTTTCAGTCATATCGCTATGATCTCTGCAGTGTGTCAGTTTATAGTGATGTCTAGCACTGGGACATCATGCCGCAGACATGTAGCATGATGTCCAACACAGCCACATTATCCTGACACCAGGCAGACAGTCCTAACACTAACCTCTTAATGCTGAGCACCAAGCAAGGCAGCTGTAGGTACCATTTTTATAAGTCTTTGGTATGACTTGGCCAGGGATCGAACCCACGACTTCACGCATCCAAGGCAGATGCTCTAACCGTTAGGCCACTTGACAAATTTGTAACAGGAAGCAACACAAAGTATAGCTGCTAACAATCTCAGCATATCAACTGCAGCCAAGCAAATGCACACACAATAGGGCACCAAGGTCTATACCAACCAGGCTGATTTATATGTGGTGCACTGGCATACCGAATAGGGGGCAATGAGGGCAAATCGCTCTGGGTGGCACTCTTGTAGGGGTGACAAGAAAGGGAAAAAATAAAAAAGTTAAGAGGAAACGTGAAAGAAAATGAAAGAGCAGGGGGGATAATGTTTTGAAAATTTGTGGCAGTACTAGTGTGACCCACGAATGCTTCACTTCTGTGAATTGTGTTTTCAGAGATCAGATCAAGTCACTGATATGCTTAGGTGCTTTTAGTGCTTTAGTCAAATACAATAGCTGATACAAGCCAATGACAATTTTGGCTTAATAGAGATGTGGGTAATTTTGGATGAAGTGATTTTTAACATTAAAAATATTTTAACTGTACATACATGTAGTTATTTACAAAAATCAGAGTGGATTGGGCAAAATCCGAGTCTTCAGTGCTTGGAATAAATTCAGTCCAAAAGTTGGAGAACAAGAATTAAGATGGTATCATATCACTGTCTTTTCAACAACTGGAAAGATATGGCAGTGAGACTGCAAGTTGGTGCATGAATGATCAACAAGTTTACAAGCAAACTGTTGGAGAAACGATAAAGTGGAGAGGTATTCTGAAAAGAATTTTGGATGGCATCACATCCTTGGATTAAAAAACCTCCAGTTTAGAGGACACAGGGAAAACCTGTCTATGGAAAGTGACAATAATTCATGGAATATTCTTGAATTTATGAAATTGCTAGGAAATTAAATTCCTGTTATATCTCACCAAAGTTTTGCTTTGGGCATCGTCTATGTCATATCTTTCACCTAATATTCATAATGAATTCATTGTACTTCTTGGAAATTGTGTTCAGGCTACCATTACTGATTGCATGGTAGAAGCCAAATACTTTACTATCATGTTTGATAGGACTTCCAATGTCGTCCACATGTGTCAGATACTTTGATATGTAGACATAAATGAAGGAGAAGTAGAGATCAAAGAGATCTTTATCGATTTCTTTCATCTTGATGGAAAGACTGCTGAAGCAACAACATGAACCAGTGGCAGAAACAAAACTTTAAGTGGATGGTCTAAATTTGTCAGATTGCAGAGGTCAAGGTAATGACAATGCTGTGACTATGACATGGATTTAAACCATACCTGGAATTTAGCTGAAGTTCATGCGGCTGCTTTCAGTGCAAATGCACTAACATTTTTTGGCACTGTCAAAAAACAATGTCTTTCTCTTCTTCCACAGTTCAATGGGACATTCCTCAGAAACATGGTCCAAAAAATGTCAAACGGATATGTGAAACTTGCTTAAGTGCAAAATGTGATGTTGTGGAGGCTGTGGTTTCACATCTTGATGAAATTGTTGATTCACTGGATTACCAAAGAGATGGCAAATCAGAGACAGTTGAAATCATAGGTGATGCAGGAATGATACTAACTGCAATAATGTCATACTCCTTCACATCATATCTGTATTTTTGGAACGACTTATTGGAGAAGATTGAAAAAACGCAGAAGCATCTACAAACAAAAGGTCTCAAAAAAGATGGTTGTACAACTAACACGAATGCTCTAAATATATACTTCAACAAAGAAAGAGTCAATCCAATTACAAAGGTTCAGATAATTGCTTCTAAGTTTTGCAAGGGCAATTATACAAGTACAGAGCATCGTGTTCAGAAGATATGTTGAATGCCTGGAGAAAAGGGCAGACAATGTTGTACTAACCTGGCTGCAAGAAATCAATCATGAGAACAGAGACTGATGATCATCTGCTGAGCAAAACTGACTCTTACGCTGAGATTTTTTTTTACATCATTTGACAATTTTATGAATCGTGCAAATAATGATGAAATTCAAATTGCCAGTGTGAATCTTACTCAGCAATACAATGAAGTTGATGAAGATTATCTATTTTATGAAATTCGAAGTCTTTGTTGTCACATTCATAGTTATGAGGAAATTACAGGAAAGAAAACTAAAAACTGGGAAGCACTGGAACTTTAATAATGGACTGCCAAGGGGGGCTGCATACAATATCCAAACCCTAACACTGCACTATGCATATTTTTAACAATGTGTCAGCAAATCTAGCTACGAGAAGAGCTTTTCATAACTCAAACTAATTACAACCTATTTAAGATTCACAGTGCGCAAGTCATGGCCAACAAACTTGGCAATGCTGTCCATTGAAAAGGGAGATGGCTAAAACAATTACCTTTGATGACATCATTCATGACATCATTCATGACTTTGCAGCCGTAAAAGTGTCCAAAATTACATTGTCACATTACGACCCAAATGACACAAAGTCATTCAACATTAGATATTTTAAACCATTAGATATAGATTTAAATTCTAAATTTGAACATTTAGATATTAAAACATTACAGTGACACTGTGGCATACATGATTACAATGTTGTTAACACATCTTTCTTTGTTAATGATTATGTTTTTCAAATAACTAACAAGGGTATAGCTAAATAAAATAAGTTGCAGAGGGTAACATCTCAGACTTCCTCCCGGGAGGCATTTTAGCTCTGTACACCACTAATGTGCTTTCATATCAACTTAACTACTACAAGTTCTTTCAATTTTTCATAATGAACTTAAGCCAAGTTGAATAGGGGGCAAAATAATAAATCAAAACAAAATTAAATTAAAAAGCAAAATTATCACAAAACAAAGACAAGGACAGCTTCATTCTAATGCCATGTATGTCATTTTCAATCAATGTTTTGTTCTTCATGTTAGTTCAATATAATTGTTAATAAACTAGAGTGAGAATCTAATTATTCCCTTGATTTAAAACAATGCAAATGATATTGTAATACCCTGTCTGTCCATCTGTCTGATTGTACTCTACCCCCTCCTAATTAAACTTCAGCCTAAACTTTGATTATACTTTTGGATTGGACTATTTTGGGCTCCATTCCATGGAGTCCCTTTGTGTAAAGCAATGCCAGTTTTAGCTAATTGGTGACTAAACTTTATTCTATAATTATTATGATTCTTTGGTCTTAAACTAAGTACCAGAAATGAGCAAAAATCAACAAGTTTAGTAAAATTCAACAATTTATTTCCCTAGAATACAAAGTAAAAATTTAAAAAGAACTTACAGTAAATGTGATTTAAATCCCAAACAGTCCAAAAAATTCCATCACCAGTCATAACGAATAAAGTTCTAATTAAATTCCAGTGGTATTTAAAATAAGATCCAGCAATAAAGGTGTTGATGTGCTTATAGTCTTGAATGTACTAGTGTACCAGTGGCCTGAAGTGTGATGTGCTAACAGTCTTCCAATTAATCACAATAATATAAAATATCCATGCCTGAATTTACTGGTGGGTGTGTGTGTGATTTGGATTTTTAATGTAGCTTTAACAAATTTTCAGTCACTTTCAGTTATACTGCTACCAGTCCTAACACTAACCTTTTAATGCAGTTACCTAGGGTCCTACTAAATACTGCTAAGCCTGACAAAGCCCAACAAAGCCTGACAAAGTGTGACAGAGCCACAAAAAGCCATGCAAAGTCAGATTAAAAAAAGTGTATTTATATTGTCAATTACATTGATGAATCAATTAACTTAGCCGAAAGACTAGTTTTCTGCAGATTTAAATGACAAAAAAAAATTTGGCAACAAAGTTCAAAATCAAATAATGACAAAGTAATAACAAAGTCTGACAAAATCATATGTAAAATGTTTATTACTTTATAAATTGTTCTTCTATATTATTAGCTAAAGAAAATGCAATTTTTCAATATATCCTAATCACACAAAGCCATACAAGTGATGCAAAGCCTGACAAATCCTGACAAAGCCAGATAGTCAAACAAGTCAAATTAGATAAGTGTATTTATATTGTAAATTATATTGACGAATAAATTAACCAAACTGAAAGATTAGTTTTCAACATAATTATGCCAAATTAAATAACCAAATAAAATTGGGCGGCAAAATTTGAATTCGAATAATGACAAAATTGTATGTAAAATCTTTATTATTTGATAAATTGTTCATCTGAATTATTATCAAAAGAAAATATTTCAATATGTCCTAATTATTCAAAGCCTGACAAAGTTATATAAAGCCCAACAAAGCCTGACACAGTCATGCAAAGTCATATTAGACAAATGTATATTGTAAATCATACTGACGAATAAATTGACCAAACCGAAGGACTGGTTTCAACATAATTATAAATAATGATAAAGTACTGATAAAGTCTGAAAAAACAATATTTGAAATGTTTGTTATTTTATAAACTGTTCATTTGACTAATTATCAAAACATAGGTTGACAAACTCAACAAAAATTTTGATGTTTCACAAGAAAGGCATACAAAGTCATACAAAGTGATAATAAAAATATTTACTATTGTTGTATGGTGTTTTTGCCACATAAATTACAAAAGAAAAATGTTGGATTTAATAAACACAATAATGAATGACTGGTAATTGTGAAACAAATTCCAAATTCACTACATCTAAAAAAAGACATACAGAGCCTGACAGTTGTAACTAGAATGTTTATTATTTTAAAATGTCTGTATATGATAAACTATTGATAGAAATGGTTATTTTTCACAGAGGCACACAATGTCATAAAATGGCATAATGAAAATGTGCTAGCTGAGTTAAAGGTAGCGCAGTCCTACTCATCTACTTGTGATTGTAACAGGCGTTGACGTGTGTTAATGGAATACAGTAACACTTCACTACCATATGCCGTAAATTTTACATCAACAGTAAATAATTTCCAGTATTGTAAGTTTAAAAATGTTTCTATCCTTGCATCAAGTTAAATATATTTTTAAAAAAAAGAAATAATGATCACAGACAAAGAAAACATTTTCTAATTCTGTTATATTTACTGATAAAAAGTTTTTATCAACGTTACATATTAACTGCCATGTATTTGCCCGTAGTGATCCTGTCATTTTTTTCTCCCGACATTTAACATGATCAGGATGTTTCACTGTCAAACAAATGGAGACAGAGTAGAATTAACAAATAAGAAAATTCAACCTCCATTTGGGAAGATATATTGAATAAACTTACACTGATCATAATTAAATATTTTTTAGAATGTTACAATATTGTAGAAATAATGATAAGAAGAAAATGAGAAAATGCATGATTTAATATTTAACGCAATTCACAATAGTTATATATATCATTGCGTGTCTTTGCTGTTTTTAGTAGGACCAATACGTCTTGTGGACGAAGCTTATTGGGCATGTCACTGCCCATAGCCAAAGAAACAATGCAATAATAATTGGAGCTGGTAATTGTAAAAACTTTTGTAAAGGGGTATACCAAAAAAAAAATATCCTTGCTCTTATTTGGAGAAAAAAATAATTATGTTGTGAAAAATACAAGAAAACTATTTCATCTAAAAAGACGATCATGGTCCCGAGAGATAAAAATAAATTGGGCTGGATAAAAAACATTGAAACTGCACCAAGTAGCTGACAAGATATCATTTGTCATAAACGGTATGTGTACACTTTCCTTGGGACCTATCTAAAGTGTTTATATAATCAATGATACCGAGTTGCAATTGCCGGTCGACACAGTAAAGTAAATATATTGGCTATGGGGCACACATATGTAATGTATTTAAGGCATTGTTGATGTTGTTGTATCTTAGACCTATTATATGGTTATAAAAATCAATTATTATTAAATTTTAAAATATCCAATGGCCTCTCTCTCTCTCTTTTGACCAAATTATGAAGATAAGGGCAAAAATCCATCAAAAGACGATAAAAGATGATTTTCATATGTGAAATACCACAGTGTCTCTGGACCTATGTAGGATGATGCGAAGTCCAACTGACCAAAGCGCAAAAGAGAGAGAAATTTTTTATGGTCAGTAGCAATGTTAATTAAGGCAGAATAATGACTTAGATCAACTTTAAATATATTAAAATGTTCTAATTACCTATTGTTGGCTTGTCATTTTGCTTAGATTCTATTCCACGCTAATATCCATGAGCCTGCAAATTAATGCATTGATAAGCGTTCATTATTCAAGAATCTATGTCTTTGTAGTGCCCTACTTTCTTCATAAAAGACAATCTTTCATGTATAAATCATAAGTGTGACTTATATTGATTTAATCAATGTGAATAAAAATAGAAACTCAAAAATGTAAACAATCAACTTATCAATATGCAGAGGTGATTGTGAATAGTGTTACGTATATCTGATTTAATATATATTTATTATAATTTAATTGCTTGTCAGTTTTAAATATTTTTTAAAATATTTTTCTTATATGCTATTGTAATGTAAATTTATTCACTAGAGATGATACTTTTTCAGAAAATTGTTTGACCTTGACTTAGTTTATAAACACCAGGTGTTGATCTAAATTTTGACCTTGATTCAAAATTAGTAAAAAAAAGTTATATTTTATTTTAAAATGATTGGTTGTTGTCAAGGTCATGATGGTACTACATGGTTAAAGATGTAAGACAACTTTCTGAACTTTTTTGTTTTAAAGAAAATTATTGGTCTAATCAAGACCATATTCTGTGTACATGATATAAACATGATCACGTGACTTCCCACCCCCTTTGATTTCACAATTCTGGTTTTTCCATAACTACGCATTTGTTAGTTATAATAGTGATGTGTTGAGAGAGATTTCTCAGTTTTGAGCTATTCATACTGATGTCAAATTAATTTGTTGTAGCCAGATTTGAGCTAAAACAATTTTTCAGATTAGTTGGATTTCAAAAGGATTAATTCTTTATTCTCTGGAAATATTTTGAGGAGTACTCACAGAAATTTTGGAAAGACACTGCTTACAAATTTAATTTGGATTTCCAACACTGGAGTACCATTATTTGTATTTCTACAAGGAACTGTATATAAGCACAGTACTGACTACAGCATATGTCATTGTCATCCATCTTGGATTTTCCATCAGGATTCGAACTTGAAATTATTACAACATTTATTACAAGGACTTCTGCAATTTATTTTTGTGGATTATTCTTAGATTATTTTTGGATTTGATTCTTGAAACCGTAAGTTCTTCTCCTCTTCATTTTTACAGAATTTTCCGGGAAATAAATTATTTGTTAAATTTTAAAAAGCTTGTTGTTTTCACTCTTTCTGTGTTACTGCTTATTCGAGCCTAAACACGTAACAATAGGCAAAAAAGGACATTACATTTTGTAGTGGACACAATGTGCTGGGATATGAGTTCATTGACTCAGTCAATACACATTTGCCCGTAGTCAGTCTAAACTCCATTCAAAAGGCAAGTATGTGTATTTGAATGTGATAAAAATAAAATATATGCATAGTATGTATGCTGTATCCACAATATATACCACTAGTCGTGCAAGCCTAGTTTCCTATTAATGAAATATTTATACATTTTGTGGTATATCATTGATACAGCGTACATACTATACATAGATTCTGCTGATACACCATTACTTTGGTCAGAAATATGTATCTTTATAAATAATCAGAATAAAATAAGTGATAAAACACAACCCTGCCTTACCTCGGCTGGGCAGTTAAATATTTATATCAAAGTTATTTGGCAATTTCACATAATCTTTAACATTTGCATACATCAGTTTTGGTATAATAAGCATTTTACTACTATTTTCATTTACTAATTTATCATAAGTGAGTTTCTGTCATGTCGATACAGACAAAATGCTTTTGACAATCAACATAATAATAATACATGTAGTACTAATAACCGTATTTGGACTTTTCATCAAGCTTTCATAGTTGTACACTCCACTGTCGGTTGTACGAATGTATACATGACACTCATAAGGGTACTGTCCAGAAATAGTTTTTAAATCATCAGATGTCAATCCATCACACTTGGCATGCATCAAACACTTGCTCTTATCACAAATAAAGGAACCAACAGCACAATTAAGTCCACATACAGCACAAGCCAGTTCATTTTTTGTTTTTTTTTTCAAGCAGAAGCACATAGCATTTTGCAATTTAAACTTAAATAAGATGTTTGTTAAATACAAACAAGAAATTTAATTTAGAGAGATGTAAAAAACATCCGATGATGCTAACATGGAGTAACATTTGTTTATTGATATACCTATATTTACGTGTCCCCTAGTATAAATAGGGATAATTTGGCATGATGCATGCTTTTAATTGGTTAGTTATTCAAAGAGATAAAGGTGTTACATTTTGGGGGTTTACTTTTCAAGTTATTAATAATAACATTACTTTCTGTGATGACTTTGCATGACTTTGTCTGCCATTTTATGACATTGCGTGCCTGTGTGAAAAATAGCCATTTCTGTCAACAATTTATGGAATATATATATTTAAAAACAAAAAAAAATTTTGGTTATGATTTTGTCTTGATTTGTGTGTCTTTGTTATGCTTTGTCAAACATCGACACACTAGTTGAGTTTGCCAACATATGTTTGATAACTCAATAAGACGTACTTAAAGATACTGCATTTTATTTCCATAATTTATCCAAGTAACTCATAAAAATATAAAACATTTCAAATATGATTTTGTCTGACTTTGTTATTATCCGAATTAATTAATCTCGCAATTTGCGGTCTATTAATGGGGTACATGTATAACCCTTGTCTTTCGGTTTGCTTTATTTATTCATCAATCTGATATTGCAGCATAAATACAACTTCCTAATATGACTTTTCTGGCTTTGTGTACCATTGTTATGTTGTGTAAGACAAAAGTGGAGATAAAAAATTGATAACTCGTTATAACATACATTGGAAAATTACATTTTCTGTCCATAATCAGTCAAAAGAACAATTTATAAAATAATAACAAACATTTCAAATATGATTGTGTCAAGACTTTATTAATACTTAATCATTGTTCGAATTTGAACTCTGTCTCCCAGTTTTCGGTAATTATTTTGGTATAATTACGTTGAAAAATAGTCTTTCGGTTTGGTTAATTTATTCATCAATATAGTTAACCATATAAATACACTTTTTTAATTTTACTTTGCATGGCTTTATCAGGCTTAGCAGTAATTAGTAGGACCGCACACCCCATTGCTGAACACAGGTTAAAAATCATAAATCAATGAATGAATTGACTAAGTTCCTTGCGCTTTTTATCACATTAAATGTTTCCATTTTTTAAATCGGCAGGGGGTGGTATAGTCCTACAACGTAAGACACATCACCAGATATTTTGTTCTGGGGGGTGATGTAGTCCTACAATGTAAGACATAGCACACGTTTTTGTTTTAGTGCTAACAAAATATTGGGTGATGTGTCTCTGGTTGTAGGACTATGGGGTGATGGCACTAAAACAACACGTGCTACGTCTTACATCGTAGGACTAGGGGGTGGTATAGTCCTAAAATGTAAGACATAGCACATTTTGGTTTTGTTTTAGTGACGCCACAACATAAATATCAGCGTCGAGGTCTTACATGTAGGACTAGGGGGGGTGGTATAGTCAGATTATAGATCAAACCAGTGACTTACACTTCTTCTTCTTTTTGGTTCTCGAGGTATAATATTTCGTTTATAAGTCTGTCTGAGTGTATGCGTCTTTACAGTCTTGATGAAGCAAATGCGTCTGCATTGTGACAGATGCGGAACAAGGAAGGACGTACATGCAAACTATTATACATGTTATCTATTAGTACGACGTTAACCATGGGGTAAAAGCAATCGGAGCAAAGATATTGACAGAAAAGACCGAGGATATACCGAGTGGTGGTAAAAAGAAAACTTGAAACCTGTCTCGCTGTACACCTCTGAGACACAAAGCAGAAGTTTGTACAGGTTACCGGTCCAAGGAAAACTTAATAATAATAATAATAATAATAATAAAACCACTTTAATCCGTTTTTCAAGTATGCTTCCCTGCTTCGTATGCTTTCCGAACTGTACTCCGCTATTCGCATATAAACTGTACTGTAGACAATGTTGCTTTTTTTTAATTTTTTTTTTTACAATTTACTAGGAAAGTGAAAGCAAAGCAAAGATTTCTTTTTTAGAGATGCACATCTGAATTAAGGCCAAGCTGTATACTCTGTAATGTAACCCTTATCACAGCCATCGATCATAAGGGGGCAGGGGATAGTTTTTATGCACAAATTTAATGTTGCATGCAGGTGCGTAGCTACGATGTCGTAACCTCAACTTGATTTGTTGTGGTTGAGGTAGGAGTAAGGGTACTAATATTAGTACTAACACATGCCTATTATAAAAATTCACAAAAAAATAAAAATAAAAATACATGAGTGTGGTCAAAAAGGTTCATAATTTTGGATAGGTGTTATAAAGCAACACAGTTGTAAATAGTTTGATACTATTCAAAAAAGTTGTCATCCAATCAGTTTTTGAAATATTCTACTTGCCTTGAACCAATGTGTCCTCAGCTATATGTTACTAGCTCTGCTTCCTAGCCAACAATTGGTATTTCACTGGCTACATACTATGCAGTAACTACATGAGGTGTACATGCCTAACACTAGTTTCAAGAACACTAGCCAAAAAGACCAAATTCACAAATATGACCATATCTTTAATTATTACACAATAATAGCTCAAAAAGTCACACCATACCCTAAGTTAAGACATTTGCCATGGGCCAATATATGCAAAACTGTCCCCTGCCACCTAAGCCATATGGAATTGGGTTACAATTAATACTTCCAGTTCAGTACCCATGAATGTAGTTCTAGTCTATTTTTAGAACATTTTTTTCCTCTCTCATTTTGGTGTCGATAGAAGAGTTTTATTTATGCATTTTTGGTAGGGATTTAAAGGTAACTGTTTATTCTTGATAATATGATCTCAGGGTGGTGTTCTCTGTGTGTATTTTGGCGACAGTGCACAGTGATCAATAAGGTCTTGGTGATGATCTGGAAGTGAAATCTGTGTTCTGTTTACATGCTGCTATGTTGACAGTCCAGCATCTCAAAAAAGAGCAGGTCAACCTTTGACAAAAACTTCACCGTGAAGTCATCTTTGAAGGCATTTTAGATTAACATATGATTTGCATTGATTGTCACACAGTGGAAAGGTGAGTACTGAGAAACAAATGTAGAGAACATACACTGTATAGTAAAATTGTGTTCTATGTCCATACCAGAGGGATGTAGTCTGGTTTGCTGCTTCGTTTTCTCCCAGTGTTGCACTCCACTATTTGTATAGCAGATTGCAATGCAGGAAGCATATGAAGCGGGGAACCAGACTACCGTTTTCCTAAGTCATCTGGGTATTCCATCATTTTAGGTTGCACTCCATAGTTTCGTATTTTGCATTGGTGTTGGATTTTTATTCAAAGAGGATCTCCTCAAGTATCCTCACCAGTTATTTTAGCTTTTAAAAAATGACCTTGTAAATGTTAGGTGTTGTTTAAAGAACATTTAATTCCCTCTAGTATGGCTTACGATTGATGGCTGTGGTAAGGTTATATAATAGAGTATACAGTAAAAAAAGAGCCAAAAAACATTTTATACCATTTATATCTTTCATAATTCATTCATTTTAGTCTCAGGAGCTGGTATTGTCTAGTCTGGCAAAATTTGTTTTCCCTATTTTAATAACTGCTAAAGATTGTGTACTTTAGACTAATTCCAGCTAATTTTTGAAGCACATGGAAGCAGTCATTTTGGTTAGCTGTGTGCTTAGATTATGTACAATTTTGACAAGTACAAGAACCAAAGAAATTTCAGTGGCAGTACATGATAGTAACAGAGGTATGCCAACATTCTCTCTACTGTCAATGTTGCAAATGTACAACACCACCTTAAACTTGTCACCCTCTCAGAAGTTCATAATATCTGTAGACCACATAGGTATTAATATTGTAATACATGTATTGTGTTATTTAGTTTGGTTGTATAGCTGAGAGATTTAAGTTGCAAACATCAAAACGTCTTTTTGTATAATTCTCATGTTTTTTTCCTTACTGAACAATAAATAGGCAAATTCCCACGTAAGGCCAGCCCACCCACCCACTCCACTTATAATTAAAAGTCGGTTATTTTAAAAATGCACACTACATTTCTAAGCATTTTAGGCAGCGTTATGCTGAAAGACAGGAACATGACAATTATTCTTGAGATTTCACTAATAAAGAGGGCAGTTTGAGAAAAGATGTCAGGTGTCAAATGGGTAAAATGTTTATCTATTCTTCTAACACTAGAATATGGAAGAAAACAAATTTGCTTTGTCACCATTTATTTATTAATTTCACTACACATGAATGAAAAGAAACATTTTGATTACATATTTTTTTCACTTAATGCAAGTTTTAAATTTAAGTTGACTTCACTTCTATGTTCTAAGACTTCTAATTTCATCATAATTAGGTCATTACACACACACAATAATGCCACAAGGTGCATTGTGTAAGCAAGAACAAATGAAGCATAATTAGCTCATGTTCGTGCATAAAATCAATATTAATATATTGTTCTTTTAGAAAATCATACACGATACGAAAATAAGAATGTATGTGTAAGCATAAAAAGCCTGCATGTTTGTGATTTTATGAGTCAATTTTATATATATATATTTTGGGGAAAAACATTACATTGATCCTAACATGCAAAATAGAGGGCCCAGAGTGGCCGAGTGGTCTAAAGCACTCTCCCTTATGGATCACTGCCATCACACCTCTGTCTGCAAGGGTTCAGGTCTCGGATTAAGCCAATGTGGGTATGTGAGAAAGCTTGCCAGTAGCTTCTCGTGGGTCGGTGGTTCTTTCCGAAGTTTTCACGGGTTCTTCCTCCACTATTAATACTGGCCGCCATGTATAGCCTATCGTGTGCTGAAAAATGGCGTTAAACCCTACAAGAACAACAACTTGCAAAATAAGCTGCTAGACATTCTACGAAAAGATATATAGCCACTTTCTGATGTACTTTCCACATGGCCTTCATTAGGGAGCCATACACAAATTCTATGAAAAGATATATAGCTAATTTCCGATGTACTTTCCACACGGCCTTCATTAGGGAGCCATACACAAATTCTATGATGTAAACCAAGAACTTCATATGACTAACATGCCCAAGTTAAGATTTTAGAAATGTTGGGCAAAGAGTATATGGTTTAATTTATACAGTGTATCCTCTAGGAGTGAAAGATTGAGTCAAAAATCACCTTGGTGTCAGAAATGGGGTTAAGACTCAGTAAAAATTCAACTTTCAGGTATCAAAACTGGATGTCAAATTAAAACTTTGGGGGTCTCTGAAGCTCAAATGAGGATAAAGAGAAACACAGAGTTGTCAATCACTAATTATTCCACCATCTTTGTCCCATCAAATTGTTGCAAGTGACACATAGTTCTTACTTTACAAGTATCTTTTCCTTTATTCACACACTTATTTCATTTTCATGAGCCCATTAAGGAAGTTGATCCAGAATGCTTACAATGGTCTACAATAATGCTTACACCTCGTAAGATGCAAAGATTTGACAGTAATTGTGTCCTGCATTCTGATTACAGCAGATTCCAGTTTCCTCAAGTGCATACATAGGCTCACAATGCATTAACATTTCCATAGGATTGGATGCAAATATGTCATATATTGGCTCACATGCATTAACATTTCCATAGCCTTGGGTGCTTATTTGCAATATATTTGCATACATTGGCTCACAATGCATTAACATTTCCATAGCCTTGGGTGCTTATTTGCAATATATTTGCATACATAGGCTCACATGCATTAACTTTTCCATAGCCATTGATTATTATTTGCAACATATTTGCATACATAGGCTCACATGCATTAACATTTCCATAGCCTTTGATTCTTATTTGCAACATATTTGCATACACAGGCTCACATGCATTAACATTTCCTTAGCCGTTAATGCTTATTTGCAATATACCGGCATATATTGGCTCACAATGAATCAACATTTCCATAGGATTGGATGCAAATATGCCATATATTGGCATATATTGGCTCACATGCATTATCATTTCCATAGGATTGCATGCTTATTTGCCTTTGTTCACTTTAAGATATACTGTTCCACACTCATCTAGTACTGTATTGGCTTGTGTCTAAGCCAGGGGTGGGCAAACTATGGCCTGCGGGCCGTATGTGGCCCGCCAAGGGTTTTCATGCGGCCTAGGAACAAGTCATCATTCGCACTGACTCTGTTTATGTTACTCTGTTTATCAAATAAATGTGCTGCTTTTGAAGTTTAAGTTTTCAAATATTAACAACATATTAACAACTGAAAATTAATTATGACATTATTTAGAAAAACCTTTTGTTTTTGCTATTTCAAATATTAATTATTTTACTTAATGAACTATGCGGACCGCGACAAGGTGTAAATTTGTGTATGCGGCACTTGCACTGGAAAGTATGCCCACCTCTGGTCAAAGCTAATGCATCCAAGTAGTTGTTAAAAGTCTAACTCCAATTAATAAACTTTATTATGAAAGAATTTCTATACATTTCTTTTATCAACAATTGTCAAATTATACAATATTACAAACATATTCTTACTATTACAAAAACTTAACCTAAATAGTGTAGATGTTCCTTGTTAAATTCACACTGTTATAAACTTAGTAAAGGATTATGTTTTCTAAATATGCTAAAATGAAACATATGCATATTCATATAAATAATGTAGGTTTTATAAATATACATATGAATAATACATTTCTTGATTTACTGCTTTCTTTTCTTATGTCAGATGAAACAGAGCTAATGTTTGGAACAACATGGTAAAACCAGATTTTTAGAAAATTTCTTAAATACCATGGAGACACAGCTTCAAAAAAAAAAAAATAGAATTTGCCATAGGAAGTTCAGCCATCTTAAAATGCACAAAACTTATTTATGTTGGTGTTATGGCTGAGGAGAAAATATCTAGAGGTGATATGACAGAATATGAACTGTAATCTTTCCTATTCTGTCATATTTGCTAGCCAAGGTTCTGATATGTTAACTCTATCTACACCTTGGTGGATCGAACAAATTTCAGTGCTTTGGGTCTGTGAATATCATTGGATGTGGCGGCAAGCCACAGCAACCAATCAAAATTAAGTTGTTCGAATTTGAACACTGTTCCTACATGATCAAGACAAGGGGAGCATACAACTTGAATGGACTCATAAAAAAGCAATTTTCCACTGTGAGTTCATGTTTGTACAAATACCTTTCACTCAGATAAACCTGTAATGGCTTCTCTCCAGTACATAATCATACTTTTAATGTTAAACTTATGAAGTATCCTTCTGAAGTCAACTGCCTCCACCATATTTGGCCAATATACAATACACCAGTGTTACATGCTATTGGTCAGTTGGCATTACATGCTAAGGGAGACAACTCATGAAATCCAATAGATGTCTTGAGGACAAAGCACTGATATCTGCTCAATCCGCCATGTAGATAGGGTTAACATATCAGAACCTTGGCTAGTGAAGATCCTGTTCAGTACAAATGCAAATCACTACAGCAAAAACAAGGAATTTAGCTCTGTAGCAAAGCTGAACTTTTAAAAGGACATTTTGGGTAAAAATAAAATACATGTATTCAGTTCTGTTACAATAAAAAGATATTTTACAAATGGATTCTCCTGTGTTCAGTTCTGAATGTAAAATTAGTTTCTTGTGTTAAAGGACATTTACATGGAGTGCTTAGTTACAAACGACCAGTTTGTGTTTTATCATAAAACGTATTATTTCTTTTTCCAATATATTTATAACTCAGTACACAATAATTTGTAAAGGACTAACTAAAGTATGACACATGAAACTGCATTGAAAGTGAAAATACAGTGTAAATCTTTTACCTTAATGTGATGATCAAGGTCTAGGCGAGAGGGTTGCTATATAAATCAAACTAGTGAAGGGATGTTAACTGACAATCTTAGTGCAAAGTGCCCGACATTACAATTTTTTATATAACCAGATGCAACTTTAATTATTATTAATATTCATAGTCACTTCAATGAAAATAGGACATTTTGTGATGATTTCAAAATACCTTGTCCGAATTCTCTTGTACACAAGACTCTGTTGCAGAGAGAGCATACTGATTTTCTTGTCTATCCTTACTTCCATCCCTCTATCTGCATTTTCTGAATATTTTCAAAAGAGCCAGTTATTGTGCAGATTTAAAAATTGCATCCTATTGAATGTTGTAAATTGTGTATTTATGTTGTCTCATGATTGCCATAATGTTTACCACGTTATCTGCTTGGAAATCCAAACCTGTCTACAACTCGTCAGTATTAACAGAATGAAACCCCCAAAAATGTATTCTGTCAGGTATATACAGGGAGAGAATCAAAGCTCTGTTAATATCAGACATTTCCAAAAACCAAACAATGATGATGCTATGTGTCAATCAGCACACTCGAATAAGTGTTATCAGATGTTGACCTTTTTTGAAGTCATGAAGAATGTCTTATCCAACACATCCGTCTCCTCATGGTCGAGAGCATGAAGATCAGCAATGAAACAAAGTCGTTCTGTACTCCGTGAAGATTATTTTCTCACTTGAGCTACCCAAAAAATGACTCCAGAATATTCAAAACAACTGATAACACAATCACAGTTAAATTTAAATGATTTCCAGCATAGAAAGCAGTTGTCTTCATTACATTCTAATTGGAGTCTATGTTGGGGGATTGTTGTTGTTGAAACAACAGTGCCAAGCTGAAGATCAAGATCTTTGACACTATTACTCCACAACAGCTTCAAATTTCCTTTGTTGACTGAGTTTTGCATACCCATAGAATTAACCTGCAAAAGTTTGGACAAACTCGAACATTACAATTGGATTATGAGTTTGACATGACCGATGGAATAGCCACTCTTCATGTGGTAACACTTTTCACCTCTTTTAGACGTCGGACGATGCAAAGTTTTATTGGAGAGTCAAATCTTGTCAACTAAAGAAAGTATTGGACAGGTTACTAGTGATCAAAAGAAAAAATAAGTAGTGTACTAACGAGGAGGGTAAGACGGACAGTTGCATTGGGCACCTGAGGACGTAGGATGCAAAACACCCATTTGGCCTTCATTGCCCAGAGTGCTGTTTACCCTTAGTATGTCACTGGATGTACTTAGCTCACACCATCATGGTGGCTAGAGCCCTTATGGATGCAAATGTACAATGGAATGGAAATTATCATGGAAAGCATTAGACAATTGGATAGAACCAAGCTTCAAACAGAAGCAGAAATTCTTCTGGAACAAACATACATTTCCAAACTGATCTGGTGTGGAGTTCCTCAAATGCAAATAATTTCAGACATGCTCTCCCCTTATTTGACATTGCAAGTGTACCCTCAAGATGTTCATGGAGATCAAATATTCTGAGAACTGAAATTTCTACCGATAGCATCGACCCACAAAAGAGGTCCTGATATACATTATCAAGACAAATTAGAAATAAAAGTATATATTTAAGTACCAGTTATGTACAAAAAATGGATACAGGACCGATTCCATAGAAAAATTACACATGCTGAACCCACACTTAGAGAGCATTTTGTTTTCAATCCTTTATCAGTGTCTAGTAACAGATCTGCTCCAACAGTAGAAAACATTTAGAAAATGTCATTGAGCTGATTTGGAGAAAAAGAGTCAAAATATATGGAAGCCATGACAATGACTATAAAGGGATTACCTCCTGTGGCCATATATAAACCCTACATTGAATAAACCCCTAAACTTATCTTGACATGGATATTTCTTAACCGTGGTAATGTTCGACTCCCAAGCGGTATTAAGGGAGTGCGTCAAAAGCAATCAGAGAAATTGGAGCATCATTATCACACACATACGATATTAAACTAATAGAATCCAATGTGTGAACCACTTCGGTAAGCTTAAAATGCTATTGTAGTTTATTTGCTTTTTACCACACTGATGTCTCTGCCCTTTTTTTTATAGCCACACAGCTGATCTGGACTTGAGTTATTACTTGCATTGGATGGACAGGATGAACAAGATGTACTCTGTGTCCAGACACTTGGTACCAGAGTTCAAGTTCATAAGTCAAGATCAAGGTCATTTCCTTGAGGAATCTGGCATCTTAGATTAACCAGTTTTAAATTTTTAATATAATTAAGCACCCAATGTACGTACAGATCTTTGTACGTTTCATCAGTTGCAGGCTTTATTATAGCCCTTTAAATTCATCTTATGATTCATCAATAATATGATAATTAAATTATCTTAATATGTTATCAATAATCTGATAAAAAATTAACTTTTCCCCATTCAGACTTAAATAACTTGTCAACATCAGTGTACACAAAGGATACCTCAAGAAGACAATGGGATAAAAGGCCAGAAATGAAAATGTTCATCTGTGATTTTTAGATGACCCTGACTTGGAAGGATGGCTGCCAAATGACAAGTGATTGATGACCATGACATTAAAGATCTACCATGTTAAACTAAAATTGAAAGTAATTTCAAAGAGAGCCCATAACATCGAACCTTCTATGTGAGTTCAAGTCCTTAAAGATCTTACTTCGAAGAAGGCGAGGGAATGCTGGACAAAGAGGTCTCAGGAGTATTTGAGCAAAAGTGCTCAACAACAACTGCTGGATGCATCAAATTCAAAAGAATGACAGCTTGGTGAACATGGCAGACTGAGTGGCATACCAATTATAACATTTTAACGAACAAAGGAATTAGCGCCTGTGATCCTATTATGGGTGTACAAACATACATTTTTGTCTTCTTACGACGAACAATAATTTTTTTAAAACTGTTATAGAGAGCATCCCATTTACTTCTAGATTTTGTATATTTCATCTGCTGAAAGGGTTATTACAACACTTTCTATTCATCTAGTACTTAATCCATAATCGGATAATATATTTTAAAAAATCTAATTTTGAAATGAATAATAACGCATCAGTGCACATAAAGAATATCTCACCCCAGCAAGAAGAGGAAGAAAAGGCCACAAGAGAAAATGTTCCAATCTGATTTTTCGATAACCTTGAGTTGGAAGAACTGTCTGCCAAACGATTAGTGATTGACGACCTTGACACTGAGAATATATCTACCAAAGCAGAACTTAAAGATAATTTCAAAGAGAAGGCACAAGATCAAACCCTGTCTGAATTCTCGTCCTTACAGCTCTAACTTTAAATGCTGCATGGGATTGTTGGATGAAGGATTATAAAGTTTATAAATAAATATATCTAAGATCAGTTGATATTGAACAAAGGGCTATTAATCCATAATTATGATACTGATATAAAATATGGAAAAAAATAAATATTTGTTATGCAGTTATGAGCAGAATCATCAGCATCTTATTCCGATGCTAATATATCTCTTTCAGTTTGATGCAGTTTGCCTTGAAGGATGAAAACAAATGAACAAATGTAAATCTAAATTGAGGGTGTTTACATTTACACCACCATAATAGCAACAATTGCACCACTATAATAGCAACATAATTATTTCTTGTTCTAGTTTTGCAATTCTTTGTTCAATGGAGAACCAAAGGGACAGGTGCTAAAACCCTCACTCATATAGACGTATACTGTGAAATGTGGTGATAAATTTTCTTTGTGATAACTTGTAGAGAGACTTTCAGAAACAAAATTTGAAACTGGTCTTTCACAGGTCCGAGAAAATTGGATAATAAATATTACTGGACTGAATAATACATTTTTGCTATGATTTTTCATTGTTGGTTAAGATACATTGTGCTGTGAGGAACATGGATCATTTAAATAATAATCAAAATAAAGAGGAATTTTGGTCTTTTGTTTATCGAAGACCATAAATGAATATGGACGAGTTGTGCTTTAATTGTAAATATATGCAATCTATTTATTGATGTTTCCAGAACAATGATCTTGACACATTTGATTTATATCTGTGTTGCCTAACTCATTAACAATTCAACACATTTAGTGTTTCACCTACTGTACTTTGGCAAATCCGAAAGCCAATGGAATTAGATGCAGTTTGTGTTTTGTTCCTTGATGACCAGCAGTCACTTTGTTCATATTACCATGGTTCATATTTCATATTACTGTGGTTTATTACAGATATTACTGAAATTAATTATAATACCATCAGACACAACTTTTTGTACATCATCTAAATTTTAATTGGAATATTTTCCTCAGTGGCAAATACATCTAATATATTTTATCAGTTCTATCGATCTATGATGTTTTGATTTAACGTTATTAATCTGTTTTTCGGATGTTAATCATTGAGATGATACGTTCATTGTCAGTTATGTATTCAAAAAGGTTTGTATTTCTTTGGCCTGAGATGATACGTTCATCATCAGTTATGTATTCAAAAAGGTTTGTATTTCTTTGGCCTGAGATGATACGTTCATCATCAGTTACGTATTCAAGAAGGTTTGTATTTCTTTGACCTGTGCTTACAACAATCAGACAACAGGAAACTTTATTATTTTCTAATCACTGACAGGCTAATAACAGTGTCATCGAAAGCAAGATAAGACCATCTATTTGATCATTCATTACATTTGACTTCAAGTTTTTAATGATATCGCATCTGAACTCAATAGATTAAAGGTACTATCTGGAAGGAAAAGGAAATGGAGATATACAGTGTAATACTAAAGTTAGATTGCGAAAATAATGCATGTGACTAAACACTAAAAGAAATCTAGAAATGGCTTATTCGTAGATAGAAAGCAAGGTAAACAGAGGGCAGAGAGAAAAGCAATAAATATGTCACTAGCTTAGAGAACAGAAGTTTGAAAACAAAATCATAAAGAAGAACATTGAAGGAAATGAAATATATGAAAACTATTTTAAGAAAGGAAAAGAAATTGTACAAAACTAATACCAAAATAAATGCCATCTTCCTAAAAGCCCAATGTTTTTTTGTTTTTTCCATTAACCTACGAACAAAGTCTCACTCAAGATGGAAAAGAATCACAGGGAAGGTCTCATATCACTTGAAGAATTCACTACAATGTCAGAAAGTGCGCACAACAATAAATCGCAAGCCCTGATGCCATTACTTGCAAGTTTTCAAAAATATTTTGGCCGAGTTAGAGAATTATTTTATAAATAACTTTAGCTTCAGTTTCCAAAATGTTAGACTTAACTATTTGCAGAATCTATGCATAATATTCCAAATCGCTTAAAGAAAGGACTTCATTGACACGTCAAATTGCATGCCAGCCTGTTTACTGAATATAGGCTATACAATTACCAATAACGCAATTGAAAACAGAATCTCTCTCTCTCTCTCTCTCTCTCCACAAACCACCACAAACATACATACATACATACATATATATATATATATATATATATATATATATATATATATATATATATATATATATATATATATATAAAGTATTTAATGTTACTCAAATGCACTCATATAAATCTGAATATCTCAAATGAATCCAAGTATGGGCATATTTTAACAACAATTTCCAGTGTCAGTAACAGACATGGGTCATCGGATAGTAGTTTATTCGCAAAAGTAAGAGTGGGTTGATTTTTTTTCAACCATATATCAATTGGTCGTCCATGAGAACACATCCCAAAACGAAGGATAAAATATCAGATAAACTGCTCTATTCAAAACCTTGGAAGTTTTTTTTTATGTATTACAAGACGACTCTTTAGATGAACCATGGAACTTCCAACAACCAAGGAAACAATGTATAGAGAAGAATGTAAAAGAAATAGCAAAACCAAAACATTTACTTAGAAAATATTGGCGACGAGACGTTAGAGATAATTTGAATGTGTGAGAAACATAGGTTTGTGTAAAGTGAATAATACACGACAGTAAAAGTGCCATCCTCATATTATATACCGACAACCGAATAACAGACTTGCATTATTTGGAGAAGAAGAAAAAAAAAAACGAGAACAAATAATCTCACAACAATTGTGTACAAAAGCCAGAGTAGCATAAGCATGCCTGGCCCTTGGGACGTACGGGGGGTGGGGGGGGGGGGGGGCAAGGCAGCATGCAGGGCTCAAGGCAGAAAGGGATGAGCATTGCTAGTTAGCACAGGGCCCAAGGCAGTTGCCTCGTTCACTTTGCCTTAGGGCCGGGCATGATCATAAGGAAAGACACCAATGAACATCTAATATTTTTCGGCCCATGCTTTCACAAAGACGCAAGTTATGAGACAATACAGAACATAACTATCCCAAATTGCAGCCAAACTCGAGAACATCAAAAGTGTCGAAATAACACAACAAGCATGTGTCATTTTGTACAGATGAAGAACCTTCCCTGACCAGAGCTGTGGAGATATCCTTCCCAAATGTGTCTCGGGTACAGTGTACAGACCACGTGAAAATAAAAAAGACCCCGCTCCCAATAAAATAAATATAAAAAATAACAAACCCAAAACAAGCAAACAACAATTCAGCTCCAAAGAAATGTTGGTGTGGCTGGTAATCTGAAGAGAATAGTCATAGATAAAAAATTTGGCCACGCCGGGTTGGTTCATGTGGACAGCTCTGTCGTCTTGGGGGGGGGGGGGTCCTTGGAAATGAAGCAGCTTCTTCGTGACCACCCTCTCAAGGCCAGCAATTATATACCTGTCTCCCTTACATGTATCTGCTGCAAAATGCTTGAACACATCATAGCCAGCAACATGATGCAACATCTAGATCGCTACAACGTTCTAACAGACTGCCAGCATGGTTTATATGCCAGACAAAGCTGTGAAACACTGTTCATAATCCTAGTGGATGAGCTGGTCAAATCCTTAGACAGAAGGAAGCAGTATGACCTTGGTATCCTTGACTTCAGTAAGGCTTTTGATTGTGTCCCCCATGAAAGACTTCTCACTAAGTTGGACCACTATGGCATCAGGGGTAATAACCAGAAATGGATCCGAGATTTACTGTCAGACAGATTGCGGTTGTTGTTGTAGGGTTTAATGCCATTCTTCAGCACACGATAGGCTATGTATGGCGGCTAGTATTAATGATGGAGGAAGAACTCGGAAAACCCCGGGAAGAACCACTGACCCACGAGAAGCTACTGGCAAGCTTTCTCACATACCAACATTGGCCGAATCATAGACTCGAACCCACGCCAGACAGATCACAGAGTTATAGTAGATGGAGCAACATCGGACCCAGCACCGGTTGTTAATGGGGTACCTCAAGAGAGTGTCTTGGGTCCCATACTCTTCCTGATGTTCATCAATGATCTACCTGCGAGGGGAGTGACTAATTACCCCAAGACTGTCCCAAAGCACTCCCACATAACCGTTATGCATATATAAAATTTAAACAAATCAGATGAAAATGTAATCAGTATAATTAAACATTGAATAATTATCTAGTAACAGTGGAGTTTTTCCCTTTTTGGTCATCGCCAAAGGAAAGACCCCAAGACACCCAAAGACTACCTAAACACTGCACAAAGAGACCCCAAGACTGTTCCAAAACACTCACCGACCACGTATACATATATACAATTTTAAAACATAAAAACGTACTCAGTATAATTATGCATTGCTTAATTAACAAGTAACATCAGTAGAGTTTTTCCCTTGTCGGTCATCGCCAAAGGAAAGACCCCAGACACACCAAGACTATCAAAGGCTATACCAAAAAAACCAAGACTGTTCCAAAACACTAACCTACCCAGTATCATATATACAATTAAAATCAAATATAAAAGTAAACAGTATAATTATGCATTGTATAATTATCAAGTAACATCAGCAGAGTTTTTCCATTGTCGGTCATTACCAAAGTAAAGATCCCAATACACCCCAAGACTACCCAATTAATGTATTAAGGGCAACTGAAAAGGATGCTGTAATTGGACAAAACGGATGATATCCTGGCATTAATCTGCTTGATTAATGAGCCGCAAAAGTCTTTATTTTGTTTGTTTTGCTTGTGCGGAAAAGTGCATACTTAGCTCAGATGTATTCATTATAAACATGACTTTAACTGGTGTGTATATAAACGTCGTTAAGTTTATTGCAGTCCATATCTCATTGTCGGTTCATATACTAAAATCTTTATTAGTTCTGTCTAGCCTTCAAAAAAGCGCATAATTACCTCTACAAAAAGAGCAGCATTTTGGCCCTGCAGTTCATGTCGTTTAAATTGTAATTCTGATACATACTTTGACTCTTGCAAACAATGGAATCACAACAAAATTACAAGTGCCATCAATTATCTGCTACACTAAAGAAGACATAAAAGGATTTGAAACACTTCTTAACATACATAATGAATCAACCCATTGGCACTGAGCAAACATTCAGCATTGGAAACTTGTATGCGACATTGTTGGTGTCCATATCAGGACCATTATATTTTCCTTGGCTATCACTGAAGCCATGAGATCTACTAGTAAAAGAACTAGAGCAACATTTACATCCCCACTCTGTTTCAAACATACGGTTCGACTGCTGCTGAGAAATGAATATCTTGTAAACAATATATGGAACATCTTTTTTCTTACAAATTCAAACATCTTTTTGATTTTTCCTGTCTCCCGAGTCCGCTTGCAGAATACTAAACATTTTTACACAGTGTCGAAAAGAATAGTACAATTCTTACAAGTATACATATAACGTGAATTGTAAATATGGCAATAAAGAGTTGCATACTGTGAAGGATTTCTGAATGACCAAGCAAGAAAGAGCATCAAAAGGGATCTTAAAATGTTTCAACATAAGAAGCTAGAGCAAAAGAATTGAAGTAGTAAGCAACAACAGACAGATCAAAATTCACAGACAAGGTCAAATTACGCTTCATTTTTGAAAGTGAAGGACGGTGAACATACATACATACATACATACATACATACATGCATACAGTTTTGCGTTTATCCATTCAAGCAATAACTGCCATTACTGTTAATATTTTTTTGGATACATTTCCTCTCCGCAGGAAAAGCACGGTACTATCTCAGTACGCTTCCTCTGTAAATGTCCTTAGTTTAGTATACTTGTATCCTTTATGACCTTTTCACTTTTATGCTGAACAACTAATTTAAAACATCTAAATTTAATTAGCACTAAAGTGACAGTGTACAAGGTGCCAGCCAAGACTCGTATGTTACGATCATTTTTGTAATTCATCTATCCAAATCTGCTTTTCTCATTGTATATTCCGCATATTCAGTCTCATTAGATACTATCTGCAGAAATATTTTCTTAGTGTAAATAATTCAACAGGCTTCTAAAAAGGTAGTAATATATTTTGACGAAAGTATTTTTAAAAGAATTGTAATACACATGTGTAAGTATCTTTTACAGTTACGACGTGTATCCTTTACAAATACGTAAAGAAGTACAGGAAGAGCCTTAAGCTACATAGTTTAAATCCTTATACAATTGATTTGCTAACAATAACTTTCCCAGTTACATTAAAATATATGATCAACGAGATGTGTTTGTACATTTATATATATCAGGAATGGGACACATGTGGGCCTCATTTAAGAAAAAAAAAGTCGATATCTCAGTTTTATCATAATCGTATCACCTCGCAGAATATCCAAGCGTCCGATATCCAAGTTAGAACCCAACTGTCTTGCAAAACAGATCATACAGTTTTACAATTAAG
Organism: Sinohyriopsis cumingii; assembly: GCA_028554795.2. Lineage (NCBI taxonomy): Eukaryota > Metazoa > Mollusca > Bivalvia > Unionida > Unionidae > Sinohyriopsis > Sinohyriopsis cumingii. The sequence goes on from CM068842.1 coordinate 32,183,238, forward strand.
AGTTATGTTAATTATATCCTTTACTTAATGAAAGAACACGCATGAGCTGCTGCTGCTTTTAAGTTGTCAAAATAGTTGATTTTGATATGCCTTGAAAAGTGTTTCGTCAGTTGCTAGAAAGTCTTCATACCGATTCCCCCACCTCAATCCACAATCCGGCCTTTTTTGGAGAGCAGCAGTAACCAGTTACACTATCAAGTCATGTATTTACTAGTCTATTTATCACTAGTACATCCTACGTAAAATCAAGATAGTTATCTCCCTTTCTCTTTCGTAAGCACAATATGCAATGCACATACAATGCCTCGTTAAAATAGTATTTACGTTACATATAAACCATTTTTGTACATGTCATTTAACATACTTTAGAAATAATTTCTGTGACTTATTTTGCCCCAAAGTGACTAAATTCGTTACAATGGTTACTCGCATTTTTGTTTTCCGGTCTGCATTATATTGCTAACACCATGCAATCATATACCCATGTACTTTCCGCGGAGTTTATTTTTCCGACCTTCTCCATGAATTCCAACGTTGCTTGGTAATATCTTTTTTTTACAGCGACTCCGGATCCCTTGAGAATTTTCTTTTTCTGCAGTTCCTCCAATTTGGTCACACGCATCGTGAATTAGCAAATCATCGGTGTATTTGAATATTCATGAAATCGACAGTCTGTGAGTTAACACTCTCTTGGGGTCCAATATTGACGTTTTACAAAAAGCTATGACCTTCTTCGTATTCTGTACAATTTTATATTTTCATTCCGGCTATACTGGTCCAAATCATCTAATCTCTTCCTCAGTGGACCATTCACAACACGTATTTCATTGTTTTCCTAACTGATTATTTTGTTTTCGGTCTCTAGCTTAACGATTCTTTCTGTTCAGGACTTCTTATCCTGCCTTGCTTCAAAAATGTATCCACCTAAAGATTCCAAACAATTCTACATACCCAAAATCTCTTTTGAAATGTTCCCTTTTAATTCTTCTTTCGTCTTTTCCAGAAATACTTCATTCCAGCTTGGGTGGCAATTTCTTGTAGTTTTGGTCTGTATATTCTTTTTATGCCGCTTTTGGGTTTATTTGGAGACACCGTCCAATGTAATATCTATCATCTCCATACCTGTGTTATCTTTCTCCTTGATTAAGAATTAACAAATATTAGTCTGGTGAGTATTGTCGTGGTGGGGATTGGGGTACCCACTGATATTCCTCTATCTGACGTGGAGTTTTCCTGTACTATAATTTCTGGACCTGCTATATCTTCTTTCTTACTTCCATGCGGACTCTTGAATGAACCTCGAGGGGGTATTTTCATTTCAGGTTCGTTAATGTCGCATGAACTTGACTACATTTCCTATGTAAACGTGCATGCACGAGGATTCAGTGCCCGGTTACACATTTATACTACGCACTTCACTGTAGTTAAAAAATGGCTTTAATTTATCCTGCGATACGTTTCTGTTTAATTTTGAACAGCATAAAAGATGAGAACTATTCTTACACATTTTGAATTTGTTCATAAATGACTAGATTATATCGTAACATGTTTATCAGTGATAGTGTTACTCACGCCAGTGCCAGTGCTTCGCGTGCTCGGAATGACCGACTGATTCACATTGATGTAAAACAAGTTCCAGTAAACTCCTTAAATATGAAGAAAAATAGTCAATAAAGTCCATAATCTAAAAAATAAAACTTCTAACATTTTCCACGAGCAGAACAGGTATCAGATGACTTTAAAAACTTTCAAAATGAAATTTTTCTCCACTGAAGAACACAGAACTTAACTCGGTCGAGGCGACCTTGATTCTATGTATGATAATATGTAAGCATTTAAGGCGTGCAATTACACTTAAAGACCCCACAGATGACATTATAACTTCGTGTAAAGGAATGGCGTAGAGGACGAGGCATCAGAATGATTTTATATTAATTTCCCTCCCAAAAGATATAGATATATGTAGATATCAATGTTTGCATCTCAAGGTTCGCAAACAAGAAATAATTCTATTCCTTTCATAAATGCAATCAGAGAAAAACCATTTACTAAATTCTCTCTCCCCCCCTCTGGTTATATATATATATATATATATATATATATATATATATATATATATATATATATATATATATATATATATATAAAGTTGATACTAGTACTCCTGCCTTTAATATGTCATATCTAGAGCTAGCTAGCGGTGTGTGTGTGTGCACTCGTGCGATCATATTTATCCGCATGTTTTTATGTAATGTACCTCGAAAGTTTAGACATGACCAAGAAGAGCTAGCAATCTTCTATGCACTTCCGTAAAAAGGTCTAGCTGTACAGTTTCTCAAACCCAAACCATCCGTCATCATTTACATATCCAAAGTCTCAAACATAAACCATCCGTCATCGTTTAAATATCCAAAGTCTCAAACATAAACCATCAGTCATCATTTACATATCAACATCACAAAACCTGAATATTCTACAAACCATCTGGTTCATTTTTTTAACAACAAGGATTCACAGTGGGGAGAATCAGGACAATAACATGTCTTCAACTATCAAACCCTATGGAAAAATCGGAAAATCCAAAGCTGAACAGTAGTTATAGGGGATCTTATAGGGTCAATGGGACTGATCAGTACAAATACCCTTGGGAACATATAGGGTCTATGTAAATTTAACATGGAGAAAAATCGTGGGAACATATAGGGTCTATGGGAATTAACATGGCCAAAAACCCTGGGACAATATAGGGTCTATGTAAATTTAACATGGTCAAAAAACCCTTGGGACTGTATAGGGTCTATGTAAAATTGAAACAGGGAGGGTCTCTATTTTAAAAAAAAAAAAAAAAAAAATAAAATAAAAAAAGGGGTAGGCAATGGAAAGGCTATCTCTTTTCAAGAAATATGGGGGCCCTGAAAAGGGCCTTTGGGTTTTCTTCTTCTTCTTCTAATTTCTTCTTTTTCTCCACCAAGTTCTTATTTTATCTCCTACACTCTTTTTCTTCTTTTTTTCTCCTCCTCTTCTTTCTTCTCTTCCTCTTCTTTCTTCTCTTCCTCCTCCTCTTCTTTCTTCCTCTTCTCATTTTCTTCTTCTTTTTCAATTTTTTCGTTCCATTTTGTGACGATCGTCGATAAATACCTATGTATCTATAATCAGCTGAAATTCCTATGAAATCCCACTATCTATTTATAGCTCCAACTTGTGGGTTTTTCCTTTGGAAAATCCCACTATCTTTTTATAGCCTCAGCTTGAGTGACGTTCCTGTTTATGAATTCTAGTATATATGTATAGCTACAAAATGTGGAAATCCCCAAGTCGATATTTATAGTCTCGAAATTTCCAGCGTCAGTGACGTCACTGTACTGAACACTAGGGATAAAATATCAACGGTGTTGCAAGTGGCTGACCTGAATACGCGCTACTGTAGGTAGGTAGGTAGAGTGTATCTGATAGGGATAAAGTGAGTTTTATACGGACAAACAGAGACCAATAGACACACACAACGTACGCGCGCAGACACACACACACACACACAAACACACAAACACACACACAACGTACGCGCGCCGACATACTCACACACACACATA
>CM068842.1:32791827-32989327 GCA_028554795.2 Sinohyriopsis cumingii
TCCATGCTGTCATAATGTCTTATGAATGCTGTAGGTTATGACATCTGCTTCTAGAAATTGGCTATTTACTTGGGTTGAAAAATATCTTCCCACATCAACTTTCCTTAAGAAAGAAAAAAATACTTAAAATTTAACAAAGCTTTAAGAGGCAACATAAATATAAATAGCAAATACCCTAGATTTATTATTAGCTGCAAAATTGGAGGCTTTGATGTCAATACTTTTGTATTTTTATCAACTTGCTATATAATGTCAGCAGTGTCTTGCAAGCTGTCATCTATAGTGTAAGCTTAATGATCCCACTTTAGTTAGAGTTTTTAGATGAAACTGATACAAAAATTAACAAACAAAGACCTAATTCATCAATTATAAAGTACAGACTATTTAATGGGGGGGCTGTAATTTTCTTTTGAGCTGATGAATTTTTAAGTTGTCTTATTTCTAGATAATTATTTTATTTTCTTCAATAATAAAATGGATGTGATATAGTGTTATTTAGCTTTAAAATGGAAATGATATGGTGTTATTTAGCTTTAAAATGGACATGATATGCTGTTATTTATCTTTAGATCAGAGCAAGATTTGTCCATCTATTGACAGGTGGAATTGTTCATTGAAATAGCGTCAGGCCCCTCTCCCAGAACATTACATTTGTGGTCCCCAACATAATTGCAACAGTATACCATGATGTGGTGTGTTCAGAAATAATGTGGTACAATATTTTTCATGTTACTCAGCTATACTAATATGGTATAGTGATGGTAATGACTTGTCTTGTTCAAATTGTATATTTTATCAAAATATTTGCCACAAGCACTTTTACCATAACTTTGCAACCTGCATTATACTCATCAAACTAATAAGCTGTACTACACCTGACAAAATGTAACTGATTAGAAGCACTATACATATCAATGTCAAACTAATTAGTAACACTATAGATATCAATATCAAATTATGTACTAACACAATACATTCCAATATCAAACTAATTAGTAACACTGGGGATATCAATGTCAAATTATTTGCTAACACAATACATGCCAATATCAAACTAATTAGTAACAGTGGGGATATCAACGTCAACTTATTTACTAACACAATACATGCCAATATCAAACTAATTAGTAACAGTGGGGATATCAGTGTCAAATTAATTACTAACACGATACATGCCAATATCATACTAGTTAGTAACACTATATATATCAGTGTCAAATTACCGATCCAGTGGCCTAATGGTTAGAGCGTCCACCTCAGATGCGGGAGGTCGTGGGTTCGATCCCCGGCCGAGTCATACCAAAGACTTACAAAAATGGTACTAACAGCTGCCTCGCTTGGCGTTCAGCATTAAGAGGTTAGTGTTAGGACTGGTCGGCCTGGTGTCAGGATAATGTGACTGGGTGGGACATCATGCTACATGTCTGGGGCATGATGCCCCAGTGCTAGACATCACTATAAACTGCCACATTGCAGACATCGTAGCGTTATGACTGAAAAATTGTTAAAGCTACGTTAAAAATCAAAATCACATCACATCAATGTCAAATTAATAACTAACACAATTCATGTCAATATCAAACTAACAAGTATCACTATAGATATCAGTGTCAGATTATTTACTAACACTACATATAGTAACACTATATATATCAATGTCAAACTAATTACTAACAAGATACATACACAATATCAAACTAATTAGTAATACTAGATATCAATGTCAAATTAATTACTAACACTACATACCAATATCAAACTAATTCATTGCACTATACATATTGATATCAAACTAATTAGTAGCACTGTACATATGAATGTCTAATTCACTGCATTATACATATCAATGTCAAAACTAATTCACTACATTATACATATAATGTCTTATTCACTGTATTATACATATCAGTGTCAAACTAATTCACTGCATTGTTTATATCAGTGTCTAATTCACTGCACGATACATATTGATATTAAACTAGTTAGTAGCACTGTATATATGAATGTCTAATTCACAGTATTGTACATATTGATGTGAAACATTCACTGCACTATACATATCAACATCAAACTAATTAGTAGTGGAATCCCCAAGTGGTCTAAAGCGTCTGCATGGGTTTGGCATATGTGGGTATGTGAGAAAGCTTGCCAGTAGCTTCTCGTGGGTCGGTGGTTCTTTCCAGGGTTTTCTGGGGTTCTTCCTCCACCATTAATACTGGCCGCCATGTATAGCCTATCTTGTGCTGAAAAATGGCGTTGAACCCCACAACAACAACAACTAATTAGTAACACTGTACATATGAATGTCTAACTGATTCAATGCATTATACATATCAATGTCTAACAAATTCACTGCACTATACATATTGATCTGAAACTAGTAGTAGCACTGTCCATATGACTGTCTAATTCACTGCACTGTACATATTGATCTCAAACTAATTCACTGCACTATACATAGCAATTTCAAACTAATAAGTACCACTGCATTTATTAATGTCAAACTAATTAACTGTTCTTTACATATTATTGTCAACTAATTCACTGCATTGTACATATAAATGTCAAACTAATTAGTGGCACTACACATACCAATATCAAACTAATTAGTAGCACTACGCAGGACCAGTCAGATGGGGTGCCATTTGACCCAGGCCTCAACCCCTAAGGGGCCTTGAAAAGTGTTATTGAAATGATGAAAATAATAAACATACTTAATTGTATACTTAGTTGTCTTTTAAATCTTGATATAGTAAATGATACGGACTTGTTTTGGGATTTATTTCCAAATTTCATTATAGCCAGGACTTCGGGGCCTCAAACTCTCAAAGTCATCTTGGCCTCTCAACCTCTGGAGTGGCATGGCACCATATATATTGATGCAATTACTTTAGTAATGGTGTTGATGAAGACACCAACACACATTTTGCCATTGCTATCTTTTATCTAATTAAAACATGAGTTAAAGGGTCAGTCTTGCTTTCTTTTGATCTCTCTCTCAATTTACAACAATTTTTTGAAAAATTATCAAAAGTTGTGCATTTTTTCTAAATGATTTTTGGTCCAATGCACAGAGAAGCCCAGATCAATGGTTCCCAACATTTAGAGTACAAGGACCTCTTCTTAACTAAAAAATAAGTCACAGGCTTCCACATGCTGATAGTACTTGCTGGGGGACTAAGATACACTGCGAAGCTATGTGAATATGTGGACCCCTTGGAATAATCCCAGGTTCCACGGGTTAGGAACCACTGGCTTTAATGATTTTAATGGATAAAAATGATTTTATGTTTTAATATTTATATACCATGCTTCTACTTTATGACACTGTTCATGAGAACCATGACTTTAATGGCTAAAAGGGATTCTGTGTTCTGTTGTTTATATACCATGCTTCCTTTTTCTGACACTTCATAAGATCCATGACTTTAATGAATAAAAGTGATTATATGAATAAAAGTGATATGTGTTCTAATGTTTATATACCATGCTTCCTCGTTATGACACTGTTAAAGAGAGCCATGACTTTAATGGATAAAAGTGATTCTGTGTTCTATTGTTTATATACCATGCTTCTTTATGACATTGTTCATGAGAACCATAATGACTTTAATACGCAAGTGATTTTATGTTCTGTTGTTCATACACCATGCCTCCACTTTAATGGATCACAGTTTTTCTGTGTTCTGTTGTTTGTATAGCATGCCTCCACTTTATGTCACTCTTCATGGGAGTCATAACAGTGATCTGTGTATATATTGATGGTTCTAAATATTGAACGATATTCCAAAAAGGCTGTGTCCTAATACTGCATTAAAACATGAAAATATTGCATTTAGTGATGTTAAATCCATCATAATTGGTTCTCCTGGGCTGGGAAATAAAGTAACTGAAATAAAGTGAGTACCATAAATAAGTAAAAACATTGTTACCACATATAATGGGATCCGTCACCATACCTGCATTATATAAGAGGGTCACTTACCATAAATTCCCACTTATAAATCCAACTTCAAACTGCACAGACCTAAATCTGCAATCGCATTATGTGATGGCAGATCTGGGTCTGTGCAGTTTGTTAAGAGGAATCAATAGAACCAACAACATAGACTCTGATCTGCAGGTGTATTATGCATTGGCAGATCAATGTTTGCAATTTGACTCTGCTTATGAGTGAATATATATGGAATATAAGGAGGGGTTATATGGTGATAGACACCTATACTCTTACTTTTTACTCTTGAATGAGAAATAGACAAGATATCAAATTAGAAATTTGAATATGTGTACAATAAATATTAAATGGAAATGCACAAAATACGATCATTACAAAGCCAATGTGTATGTCTCACTGTTTTAGTTTGTAGGTTGTGCATACTCCACAGTTTCAAATCTGTCGCTGATTTAGTTTGTAGGTTGTGCATACTCCAGTCTCACATCTGTCTCTGATTTAGTTTGTAGGTTGTGCATACTCCACAGTCTCACATCTGTTGCTGATTTAGTTTGTAGGTTGTGCATACTCCACAGTCTCACATCTGTTGCTGATTTAGTTTGTAGGTTGTGCATACTCCACAGTCTCACTTGTGTCGCTGATTTAGTTTGTAGGTTGTGCATACTCCGCAGTCTCACTTATGTCGCTGATTTACTTTGTAGGTTGTGCATACTCCAGTCTCACATCTGTCACTGATTTAGTTTATAGGTTGTGCATACTCCACAGTCTCACATCTGTTGCTGATTTAGTTTGTAGGTTGTGCATACTCCACAGCTCACTTGGTTTGAATGATATTAATTTAAGAGTAAAGTTCTTTTTATCACTCCATAACTATGTAAGCCTGCAATTTTCATTGATGCTATTTTTAGAAGTATAAATCTTTATCAGTATATTTCAGCAGCTGTCAGTCTTTGCTGTCTCTTTCTCTTACTGTCATAATTTTGTGATGGATTTGATCAGGCAATCTTTAGCAGCTACATATTAAATCAAAACCTTCCTTCCTATTCTTGTATCATATTTTTCTTTCCTCTGTTCAGCAGCAAGGAGGGCGAACAGACTCTAATAGGCTTACCCTGGAACTATCATACCCTGGAATTGTCACAATAAAAAAATTATACCTAAATTATCGTAAGAAATAATTTGGTACCAAAGTCAGAGTCGTGCCTCCCTGCTGCTGTTCATTTCATCAGAATATTTTATCAAGACCAATTCGATATCTTGTTCTAGGATCGTGTAAATTTATCATTATAAACCCATGTGGAGATGACTGAGCCTGACTGAATAGATTTCTGAATTTAATTATATCCATGTCACCGCTGCACCAAGTCTGATGAATATTTCTCAGCGTGTGTGTGTCAACTCCATTAAATACAGCTAAAATATTACAATTATCTCTAATTACTTTAGGAATCTGCATGTATCACTGAGTAACATAAATAACATCAGTGTTTTTATGTCTACCTCGAGAAAATATCCTAGCTGGATTTGATTGTTTGCCTAACATCACATCATCGTATACAACTAAATTATTAATAAGTCCATCAATAGAGTCTATGGATGGTGCTTCATCAATGTCAGTAGTAAATTCAATAATATCATCACCGTGATCATTTAACAATCTCGCATTTTCATTAAAATCCTTAAGTACTTCATAACATCGCTGATCATCAACTGATGGTGCTACTAAATACAACTTATCCCATTTTAACCATCTCATTATCAAATTAAGCAACAAATGTGTTTTTCTACTACCAGATGGACCTATTATGATCATTCTAATAGAATTTGGTAACGTGGCATGATGTTTAACTGGTTCTTGTTTTTTTGTTGCGGAAAAATCAATTAATTTCATGATATAATTATATTTATGGATTTACATTGTGTAAAATGTAAAACCCGTACTCCAACAACTGATCTAACTATGGTTGTAACGCGCAATAATAGATCAGCTGCTACAGGTAAATGTGCACGGTATGGTACAAAAAAGTTTAGATTTATTTCTACTAATAAGTCAGGGACAATATCAGCGATAAAAACAAAACAAAAAAAAAAGGTGATATTGCAGCAAAATTAGCAAAATTACCCATAATTCCCAGGGCTAAATGTCCAGGAGAAAAACATCTTCCAGGATACAGTTATTGTGGTCCCAGAACTCAACTTGATATTAGACTTAACGATGAGAATCAACCACAACATGGTGAAGAACTAATAAATGCTATTGATCATGCATGTCTTACTCATGATAATGCCTATCGAAATAATGATCTGCAACAGAGACATCTCGCAGATGTAAATTTAATTCACGCGATAAATTCCATCACTGATGAATCCTTCAAAGAAAAATTAACTAGTTGGTTAATAAAATCTGCGATGAAAGGTAAATTAGCATTAGGTGCTGGTAATATACAAAAAATGGAATCAATTTATTATTTCCCAATTGGATTTTGGAAGGGTAAAACAGCAATTAATAAACTTGCTAAGGTGGCAAAAGTTAAAAATTCTACTGCTAAATTATGGTTATCTAAACAGACAATATGACAAATTTATCTACCACCACCTAAACGAATTCAGTATGCACATTTTGATGTTAGTGTGCCTAATGAAGTTCATCAAGCTGATATTATGTTTTTACCACATGATATTATTAATAAAAAAACATACAAATATGTGCGGACGGTAGTTGATATTGCAAGTAGATATAAAGAAGCAGAACCATTATCAACAAAAACTGCCGTTGACGTAGCAGATGCTTTTTTAAAAAAATTTTCAACGAGGACCTCTGCAGTGGCCAAAGTTGCTACAAATTGATCCTGGCAGAGAATTTCTTGATGCAGTATCATTTTTAATGAAACAAAATAATGTTAAAATACGACGAGGACACACTGGAATTCATAATGATCAGGCAATTGTTGAACGATTTAATCGAACACTAGCTGAGCGGTTAATCGGATATCAATATGATAGGGAATTTATTCAGGATATGAGATCTCACGAATGGGTTGAAAGATTACCGAATGTTATAGCCGCATTAAATAAAGAAACAACCCGAGCAATAAATATGAAACCGATTAACGCGATAACAAAAAAAATACATACCAATACGACGACGTGATTTTTCAGCACAACTAGTATTAGGCAGTATCATCGTGAGAGATTTATGTAAACCTGGTGAACTTGAAGGCGGCAGAAAAAGAGCAACCAATCCTATTTGGAGTATCACAACACATAAAATATCTAGCGTAACAAGATCAACTGGTAGACCAGCAATTTATATACTTGATTCAATTGCTCCTCAGCGCGGATTTACACGCGAAGAACTTCAAGTAATTTCCGCGGATACTCAATTACCACCTGAATCACTCAAATAGCACAGCACCGTTACGTCGATTACATTCAAGACACGTCAACGTGATATTTTCTCGTGTATGACCAAGATGGTTATTTTTTCTATCTACGGTAAATTGTCTTGGATCATTTTTCATATATCGCCATAACATTACGCAATTGCAACTCTCGCAATGATTATTCTGCTGTTGTTTGAACGACATGATAAATTCAACATCAAGATCAAATTCGTGATTATTTTTTTTTAATCAAATCGTTTATAACTATATAATTTTTTTTCTTATTATATCGTCGTCGAGTTCATCATTGATTACCAACTTGTCTAGGATTATTCTCCGTAATTGAGATATTTTTCTAACTCGAGATACCGCGAGATAAACTAAATTTGACCATTCGATGCGATCATCAACAATCCAAACAACTGTATCAGAAATAGATAATCCTTGAGATGAATGAATCGTCATTGCATTTCCAAGTGTCCACGGAGATTTATCCATATTTAGCGCGTCTTCAACGGAATCAATATCAACTGTAACAATATAATTTAATACTAAATTTTGTTTTCCTCGTCCCGGTACATCAACGTCAATATTTTGTCGTCGTGTATCAGCTGGTCGATAACATAAGGGAACAGGTAGTGTTGGAAATTTCTCTCGTTGTAATTGAAATAACTCTCGTTGAAGTGTGTCTGACTATTTTTCTACCTGCAACTATTAAATCATTTGGTTTCCACGATTGTAAAAAATCTTTCATGGGTGTTTCTAAAATTATCCTGCGCATCACCGTACACTGAATTTTATTTGGTTGTAGTCAGATTAATGTTTTGAACTCGATTAATTCTGCATTAAGTGATCTGTAATCGGTATCAACTTCTTCGTAATAATCAACAAAATTCTTCAGCCAATCATGTGGAGATGTTCCGTCGATGGGATACGGTTGACCGTGATCACCGCACATAATTATAGCAGTATTTTTCAATAATAACTAATCAAGAAATATTTTCAGTACTTCCAACGATACAGTACATATTTCATCCCAAATAATAACCTTCTGAATATATTTTTCTCCCATTCGATCAGGAGTCCATGTACCACCGCTGTGTTTGAAAAAACTATGATAAGTACACGAATTAACTCCTCGTTGTTTCATTTCTCGCGCGAGTCTATGTGTTGGTGTCAACACGATCATGTCAGAATTCTGAAATAATTTTATTACTCGTGTTGTTTTACCAGAAATATCTGGCCCATTCAGGTAAACTGTTTTATGTCTAGATGCTGGATCATACACGGATGGTTCTAACGAAATTTCTGATATTTCATCGCGATAATAATTATCCTTAATTGCAACATCAGCTGATTCGCAATAATCGAGTATATTCTCGTTTTTAATTCTCCATGAACCCCATGATGAACCATCACGTACAAAACTATCTAAAAGTGCTGAATGTTTTTTATCGATATAAAACGAATCCGTAGCAACTCTAACTGCGTCATGAGGAAATCTATTTATTATCGATAGTAAATTTATAGAAACATAAGCGAGCATCGAAGATCTTAAATGAGTATACTGAGGAGATTTTCCATCAATGTAACTAACAACTGTTCCCAATTTATTTCCACATGGCAAGTAAATATTTTCTCGAACACAAAATATATTTTTCGCACCGGTATCAGCGATTATAAAATCTAATTCAGCATCATCCATGATTAATCGTGAATGATGCTGTCGGTGATCGTATGCTCCACCTTGAGTGAATTTACTAATTATTTTTCTACCGAAATCTTTTGCTGTTTTTTCATCGTGCTCGGTTGGCAGCCAAATATTAGTTTGTTTTTGATACGATATAGTCGCCTCGCTGACTATTAACGATGTTAACAGTGTACAATCAATCATATATCTCAGTAATGATATATGAACCCAGCGTTTTTCAGAGAAATGTCTACCAAACCAAATATAGCAGATCCCATGGAGATTCTTAGCAAATTCAAATGATACTACACGAGCGAATCCCGTCAAAGGAAAATCAGGTAATGGACCATTAATTGATAGTCGTGTCATCTCGTCATTAGGATGTCCGAATTTTTTAAAGTATTCAGCAGATTCACCCATCCTTAGAAAACTTCCTGGATAACACGCGACCATATATACGGATATCATATCGCTGTAATTGTATTTAGTATTCCATAAACCGCCGTGTCCGTATTCGATACAACTCTGTTGGATATCTTTGAGAAATTCAGCACGTGTTGGTTTCCATGAGTTGTTTTCTCGAGCAGCATGAGCAGCAACCGATGGAACCGTAAAAACAATTATCTAATAATTGTTCAGAATTTATAGAATATTTTTCTGCGAGTTTTTTCATCACATCATGTAGGGATTCATTTCTGTATAAATCACCATTAGGTCTTACAAATTGATCATATTCCTGCTCAGAGCTCTTAAATAACCACACTGACACAGGATCGGATTTACTTATTTCGTAAATAAAATTAAATAATTCTGACGAATAAAATTTTACAACACGATCCCGTGGAAATATTGTTACCGCGGAAGTCCACGCGTGGGCATTATGAGCAATGATTGTAATTGGTGTTCCTCTTGATTTATTTACTGATTCGTATAAAATTTCTCCCGATAGAGTTTTTACTACCATGGGAAATTTTAATTTACTCGATAATTCAGCAACATCATTTATTGATGCTCCTTTATCAGAGCAACTGATTCAGCCCATGTGATTTATTTTTTACGTCGTAAATCTGTTAAACATTTTCCACGCTTCGTATTTGCGAAATATTCCATTACTCGTTCGGCCACACAATTCAAGAAAGAATTTTTCATCGGAGCAAGATCTCTAACATCGGGTTTATTATTTAGCTGATAAATTCCATAAACAACTGCTGTTACAGGATAGGGTCGCTCTTAATACGGTTTGTCAATGCCAGTTAATAGACCGGGTTTAGAATCACCACTTAGAATAACAGTTTTTTTCCCACTAACTACAGAATCACGTTTATCACGAATAATCCATACATCATTGTCAATCATTTGTGCGATAAATTGTATTCTAAAGATAAATTTCTTATCACGATGATGACTACCAATATAATCGATTATTGTTTTCGCATATGCATCATTCATTGTATTATCACTAATACCTTCGGTGTTGTGTATAGTTTTCCACGTAGACCACACATGAGATGCTCCATAATCATAAAACTCTTCTTTTGGCATTATTAACGTCAGTTAAATCGTCTTCGGCATCATCAACATCAAATATATTCATATTATATTTTAGACAAATATTTAATATAATAATGAATCAATGCAAATGGCTAATAGTTGGTTTGTTGGATTATTGTAAAAAAAATCCTGCAGAGGTGAATTCTGCGGGAAACATTTACAATGCATTAGTCGAGGTTGCTCGGGACCGATACAATGTATGCGATGTGGTGCTGGAGTGCGAGGAAAAACACGATTATGCGCAGACCTCAATGGAAAACGATACAGAGAACTTAAAAGACATTATGACAAAAAAATAATGACAGTGATAAAATTATCAAACGCGAAGAGGATTATCTAAATAAGTTTTCAGGCAAATTATAATTTAAACAAATAGTATTACTATATGAGCGAAGTCTTTGTAAGGCATTCGATCATTGAAAACTATGAAGCATCTTGTAATGGCACGGTTAGAAATTGAAGATTGAACAAACCAATTGCTTTTGTTAATAATACTGGTTATCTTAAATTCAACTCTGGAAAGAAAAATTGTTATTGTCATCGTTTTGTACACGAGTGCTTCTTTGGATTAATCAGAGACGGTCTTGTGATTGATCATATTGAAGGAAATAAATTAAATAATAATTTATCTAATCTTCAAGCGGTCACACAGAGCGAGAATTCTACACTGGTTGTAATTATAAAAAATGCCATCGCGGTTATATCTATAAATAGAGAGACCGGCGAAGAAATAATATTTCAATCAGCATATTCGGCTGGTAAATATTTTGATATTCATCGGGCTTCAATACGAAGGTTAGCTCTGAATATGTACAAATCAGCGTATTCGAAGAAATATAAACAAAAAATCATTTTTAGATACTGTTAAAAATTGATATTGTAAAAATCATTTTATTTTTTTACTTTTAGAAATATAATATTTAGCATAATGAATGATGAAAATATTAATGATATAATCGATGCTTTGAAAGATTAAAACTTAATGGAATAAAAATATCTGATGAATAATGATTGAAAAAATTGCTTCTGATTTTGAAACACTAGCAAGAATAAACACGAAGGAGGATATATTCTACCAGCCGAATACAGATTTATAAAGAAAATTCAGTCAGCAATGTATCAATTATTAGCTACTGTAGATGAAACAAATAAAACAATTTGTCGATATATCTCGAGCAATAGAAAAAATTAGATCAGAATTATCCCACAAATACAAGCAAAAAAGATAATTAACACTCGTATGAGACAATTAAGAAAAATATTAGATAATGACGAAAAATGATATTATTTATTTTACTGAAATTATTTATTTCATTGAAATTTATTTTTTACTGAAATTTAATTTTTTAATTTTTTTTATACTGATTTTGACTACCAACTACCCATCAAAAAATAACATTGGATGATTTGCACAATTTTGACTAGTAAATATCCTATCAAAAACATAACATTGAATGTTTTGCACAATTTTGACTAGTAAATACCCTTAAAAATATTTTTTTTTATTTTTCACAAAAAATATTTATGATCTTAAGATCCCAAGATTGAAAATCTCTACGATCTTGCAAGTAAATTAATACTTAATACTTCACTTCTTAGATCCAATAAATTCCCAGACTGATCTGTTAATCTGAAATTCATCCTTGATAATAGACGCTTATGACATCGCAGATAAACAGGATTGATTGGTTCCTGCACGAGTAAATATCCAGGAGGTTCTTTAGGCGTAAATGAATAAAGAATAAACACTTGTTGAGCTTGATTTGATATTTCTACGTCAGTGCTGTAACTGCCGTCGACGATATCGCATGTAAGATTGACTGCGACAACATATGTTATATTTACTGTTTCTGGTGAAATATGCCTACCGCCTCCCGATGGATCATTATTATGTCTAAGGATAGCTGCAGGTGGTAGCGTTTTTCTCCACGCGGCTAGTATTTCAAGAAATAACTCATCAATGACATCATTGACGGATTTTCTTAATTCGTCCGCGTTATATACGGGAAGTTTATAATTTGGCAGCGACGCCTCTGTCAGCGAATACGCATTTAAAAATCGTTTTTGGTTTAAATTTCTAATATCAATTATTGCCTGAATCATTCGCTGGTGAATATATTCCATGTCGGACACGAGCTGATTTAATATTTCTACGCGTTTGATAATCTCGCTACATGAACCTGATGTATTAAAAACACACTCTTGAAAATACTGTCGTAGTAGCTGTAGTTGCCTTTAATGCTCTTGATTGATATTTTTGAATAATTCATTAATTTGACTCAGCGTAAAAATCATACCAATTTCTGCTCCTGAGAAATTTATATTATTAATAAAATACCTCAATATATTATTGTTGTTGTGTTTGTAACTTGGATCAAATTCGTGATATGATTGTTTGTCTGTAGTATAATCGTATTTTTTAGGTTCTGGTGGATATGGTAGTGTCGGTGGTTGAATTTTAGGCCATCCTAGGACAGTTCTGATTGAACTCTGATAAATATCTTCAGCATAGTTAGGTGAGCTTATCTCGATGATCGAAGATAACGTTGGTTCATGAGCGGATATTTTTATTTTAGATTCTGCCCTGGTGATATTTTCTATTCTGCGTGATAATTCATCATTGATTTCTTCGATTTGATAACTACCAGACGGTAATCCAACTACGGTCCAGTCAGGAGTTTCCTGATTGCCATCGGCACTAGGTTTGTTTTTATTAGCAAATACAAATTAATTATTTGATAGTAACTCACCAAATGATTTTGATCTAATGTTGGGCCAACTGTGATACACTCGCAATTGTGCTAGCGCTATTTCATCTACGGGAATTGCAGTTGGAAAATTAATACTAAATTCTGGGTTAGTCGAACTTACCGAGATCATCGTGGTTTTGTGCGCGATTGTGTTTGTCGCGATCTGCTGAAGTAATTCCGCCATTAATAATATTTGTATCTTTAATACCAGCGCAGTTGTATACGCTAATCATCGATGAAAATTCAAAATCGGATATAATTCCATCGTTGAGACTCGCCGATAACAACGAGGATAATTTCGAGTATGCGACCGTCGCTGTGTGTAATTTCATTATATAATCGGAAAATTTTTCATTCGTACAAGAACATATTTTTTTGCAATTATATTAAGAACACCTGCAATCGTTGTTGTAGCTGAAATACAAATAGTCACAGCTACTGGTGCCATCATTGTCACCGCGGATAATATTATGCCGCTTCCGGCAACAGCGGCGGATACTGAATAAACAATCACATCAACGATAACCAATCGTCGTCGATATTTTTTTATTTTCGTCGTGTACACCTCGATGATATTTTTTAACGATGTTTGCCATTCACGCGCTTGATTATATCTATATTTAGATGCATCATTCATTATTATTTCATTTAAACAAATAATTGAGGTGTTTAAGCTACAAATTCCATGCACCACCAGTATGGTATATCGACTGTTACTACCTTATCTTCAGGTGGTCTGAAAGTAAATTCTTCTTCGGTTCCTTTATTTAATAAAACGGTTATAAACCCGAAAAATCTATCAGCGGAATGTCTCCAGGTGTATTTTGTTGTAACTATTCTGAATCTCATAGAACTAAACACAGATGACCTATGTACGCCAGTGACTGCTGCGGTGAATTTAAAAATATTATTATTTGGTGACCATGTTGCGGATCCCGATGATATCGTGGATACAATATTGCTGATCTGTGATGAGATTCCAGATGAAATTTTAATAAGACCAATTTTTTCAATAATTCCAGGAATCAACACTCGAACTCCTTCAAACGTTTCAATGTTATTCTTGATATCAGCGAGTTTTATGCTGATATTATTTGGGGTGCCAAAATATTCATTATTGATTTCATCGGTTTTTCTAAAATTTCCCCCAAGATTTGTAAAATCACTCACGTGAGTGTCATACTCGGCCTGTCGAATTATATCATTCAATTTAATATTACTCGTATTTAATTTTCCGTGTTGATCCTGAAAAATAACAATTTCATCTGGATCTATTCCTGATAGTGCTAAAAGATTATTAACCTCGTCTTTTGTTGCATATTTTGACAAACCCACGTCGTCGCATATTTTTCCTTTTGTTCGTGATAATAGAGATCTTCCGTAAATATCAACCATTATTTATCATTGATTGATCTAATTTATCAGCGGTGTATTCGTGAACGACTTTATGACATGGTTTGGTTGATTTTGATAATTCATCAAGAACATTAATTGCTTCACGACCACATATCGGATGATCAGTTAGTGTTTGTGTTGGTAACGTTGAATACCATACTGGAGTGTTTGATCGTTGTATATATTTTAGAATTTGCCGTGGTGGTGCTAATCCATACGAGTCAAAATAAATAATTTCACGTGGATTTATCGCGTAAGCAACCCAGTGAGTTCCCGGACCATCACTGTTATCGAGATTAATAATTCCGGTTTCATCATGATTTGGTTGTTCCGGTAACTGATCTCGCATGAAAACACTTCTAAAGAATTTTATTTTTAATTTTTTAGCAGCATTAATTAAATCAAAATTTGACATCGGTAGAATACTCAACGGCGTTTTGGATACCACGATGGCGGGGTTCCTGGTAGTCTTAGACCCTTTCCGTACCACGATGGCGGGGTTCCTGGTAGTCTTAGACCGGATCCCTTTTTTGTTATATTTTCCTCCTGTTATTTTTTCTACTACTTCACTACCAATATATCCAACACCGCCTAATACAGCCGCTTTTGCAACAGCAGGTGCAACAGCAGCTTTTAATGCTGATAATGCAGCATGAGAGGAATAAAATCCACCTGTTTTAATCATATCCTTGATAGCACTCGGAGAAATATCAATTTGAATTCCGGTCTTTGCTGATTTCGCCTTATTAAAATTATTTTAATTGGGTTTTAGTTATTGATAATTTATTTGGACCACCATGGATTTGATCATGTCTTAATGTCATTTTTGTTCCACAGTTTTTTGTTAAGTTTGATTGAAGTTTGTTCACCTGACCCGAGGTCAGAGTTACACTAACATGACTGTATGGCATTTTGATAATAAAAACGATTGATTTAAATTAATCTCACATTTTTTTCACTGGAGCATCAATGACTCTCATTCGTCCACCAATACCCTCAAGAAACATTGTTCTATCGCTAAGTATAACAGCAACTGCTCTAAAATTAACAGCACCCGGCTTATTTATTTTAATTTTGAAATATACATAACGACAGATTGTTTAATTAAATCAATATGTTCTAGTGACAAATAATAAATCGGATACAAACTTGCAAAATCAAATTGTGATATTTGTAAACCAGTATCAACATTTTGATCTCGTCCCATAAAACTCATTAAACGACAATAAACACGTGATACCGGATTATGATCAAAATTTAATGAAATTTCCTCAGATGGTTCCTGATGTCCATTTATTCTCAATGATACTTCAGTGGCACCAAATCTGTCAAATACCATTGGATTAAATATTTGATTATTTAATCGATTAGCCGTTTGAAGAGCAATAAAGATATGTCTTGGTGCAGAAACACCTTGCTGTGATGACATATGCCAAGTAAAAATATTATTTATTCTACTAGTAATACTATCAGTAATTGTTGTTAACCACGACATTATTGATTTACCGCCTTGATCCATAAAAGAAAGTATCTTCTGTTCTTCAACGATTGATGGAGTCATTACCGGTATCCATAGTGTAAGTTTAGATAATATTATTTTACCAGCAATACCAACAGATTCTCTCCAGATAGCATCATTACTATCACCTTTTCAATGAAGAACAATTGTATGTTTAGCTCCAAAAATAACCTTTCTGACATTTCTACAAAATCCAAATATGTGAGATAATGGAATCGCACATGAGAACCTTCTATTATCACCTTTTAACATCATTTTACGCGTAGCAAATCCTAAATTATAATTAGGGTTGGGATCATACGGCATCGAAAAATTACCAGCTGGTGTAGGTATTCCTTCAGCAGGTTGTGGGTTAACCGCGGCATCATTTGTTATTAGCAAATGACAAAATGGACCAGAATCAACAAAGTCAGAATTATCCTTGGAAACTTCATAGTCGGACCAGCTGATCTAGTATAATCATCTGAATACCTCGCTAGGCCTATAATTGTTGTAGCAATGTCGACATTATCATTAATTGATTCAATTTCTTTTCCATCAATCATGTATATGGCACTTTTAAATAATGCCATAATACCATTATTAACAAAACCATATGATCGGCTGCGTATGGTGTATTAGCGACGACCACTGTTACAATTTCACCTGCAACTTCAATAAATGCTTCACAGGGTAGAAAATATCTACTTGTATCCTGAACTCGTAGTTTAATTCGTCCATGTTGATCCGGTGATATTGCATCATATGAATAATGTTGATAATCTCTTATTGATTCATCTTTATGTACCAGTTCATCCATGTTAAAAGCCGAGTCGGACACTCGTTTAAACATTTTATTATAAATTTGTTATCTTCTAAAACGAAAACCGCTTCCTGATATTAGACTCGTATTTACTTGTTCGGTTCCCTGTTGATTTATCAGCTCTGTTAATTTTTCATTTGCTGCCTCATTTATTACTTTACTAACATCACTAAGCATCACCTCAGTGCTCGGCAATTTGACCGGTTGTTTTTTTCGGTGTATTAATTTTTCTATTCTATCTTTGACCGCATGAAACGCTTTACTGGCAGCATCACCGATAGCAGCAGTGGCTTTATCACGAACAAAATCCATTGCCTTCATTGATAATTGTTTTGCTACAGATGCTGCTTTAGGAGCTATCCTTGTGATAAAACCTTTAATATCATCACCGATTCCGCTTCCGTGAGTAATCCTATATACTGGTAACTGCGAGTTCATTACTCGAACAGGTGCGGATTTACGATGGTTTTTGTGTGCTAACATTTTATTTAATTATTTATTTATTTAACAACTAGTCACTGTAATCATCAACGATTTCATCAATGAGATTTCGATAAACACTAATACCCATGATACCGCCTTGAAATAATCGCCGGCAAATATCAGCTGCTTCATTGATTATTTCTGATGAGTTATTTCCAGCTCGTTTTCCTCCAATAAGAACTTCCAACCGTGATACATCATTGAAAATATTATCAGGACAAACATAATTATTTCCTCAGCCACTACCAGTAGCACCAGGTTCATCATCTTCTGGAAATTTTGGTGGTTTAGGTTTTTTCATTTTCGTTCCGTACACGGCATTTCTAAATTTTATATACTCTGGATCATTTAAATCAGAATACATTTTTTTAGAAGCAAAATATACTAAAGAAGGCCATCTAAGGAGTTTTACTCTTTCAACAAATTCTGGTTTTAGATATTTCTCTCTCTGATTATAATCAAACACAGCAATATTAACTAATTTTTCTCGATCTTCAAAAGTATCAAGAGCATCGTCGGTAAATATCATCGCCGGAAATGGTAATTCTTGCTGTTCTGTTTGTTTAGGTGGAGATTGTTGTGTTTGTTCAGATAGAGGTTGTTCTGTTTGTTCAGATGGAGATTGTTGCGCTTGCAAAAATAAAAAAAGCCTTATGTAAAGGTGTTTGCTCTTGTTCACCTTCTGATTTCTCATCACCTTCTTGTGTTGGTTCAGTCATTTCTTGCATCACTTTCTCATCTCTTTTTTTTATTTTCTTTTCTTTCTTTTCTTTTCTTTCTTTCTTTTTTTCTAATGTTTCTTTCTTTTCTTCTTCTCTTATATCTCGACCACGTTTTTCTTCTAATATCATTCCTTCACTAAAAGTACGATAAATATCATCCTTGATTATCCGGGTAATATTCATTTTTACTTTATATAACCAATCTGCCCATACCTTGCGAGTACTACACTTTTAACATATTCAGGTTTTAAAAATTTATCTCTATGTGGAAAAGTTGTATGTGCAAATACACCAAATTCAGCTACATCGTCACGATTTCCAAATTGAATTTTTTTCTATTGCCACTGCACCACCATCAGTAAATATTTCTACAAGAGCAGCACGCTCATCAGCAGGTTGAGGTCGAGGTGGAGGTTGAGCTGCAGATATGTCAGCTGGAAGATCTCGTAAAATCCCTTTTATTTTCTTAGTTCTCCCTGATATTTTTTTAGTTTGTTCTGCGGTTTGTTTTAATACTGGAAGAATACCCCTCTTTCTCTCCTCAGGATCTTTAATATCTCCCAATATAACTCTTTCAGTGGTCGCTGAAACTTTCTAAATTAGCTGTAGTTATGGGTTTAAATAATAATTCAGATGATTCTGCGAAATCTTCCCGTGATTCCTCTCTCGCTTGTATTTTTCGTCTGACAGAATCTCTCACGGGAAGATATTTCTTTATTGCTTCTAGTCGCTCTTATGCTAATCTAACAGAATGTGCTTCTCCAATATCTATCATTATTGATATAATAATAATTTTAATATGTAGAAGACGATAAATTTACACGATCCTAGAACAAGATATCAAATCGGTCTTGATAAAATATTCTGATGAAATGAACAGCAGCAGGGGGGCGCGACTCCGACTTGGTGCCAAATTTAGGTATAATTGTTTGTGTGACAATTCCAGGGTATGATAGTTCCAGGGTATACCTATTAGAGTCTGTTCGCCCTCCCTGTTGTCACTTTCATTCTAATTTTCCTTTTTTTTTATCTCTCACTCTTTATATTAAAATAAGACAAGATTGTAAATCTTACATTTTATTTTTTTAAAGGTGTGCTATGCTGGCATTTTGTTGGATAATCTTTTCTTAATAATTTCACACCTTCATTTGTATCAGTGAAAGGGACTAGTATTGTTATTAAATGTACATCATTACCTTGTAAAACAAACAACAATATATCTAGCAATTTGCTAACATGTAAACACCCAGTGGATGTTAATTTTCTCCTCGAAAATCAGCTATCTAGTTTTTTGCCAACTACATCAGTTTTTGCTGAAATCATGAAAGTTATAATTGATAAGAACACAACCAGCATAAAATAGAAGGAATTAGGTTTTTAATCAAGAAAATTCTGATGTGACAGCATATCAGAATGTAACATATTATTATGATTCTATTGTCTAAATATAAGTAATGGAAAACAGTGAGAAGCAACAAGTTTTCTAAAATTCAACAACTAATTTATTTTCTTAGAAAACAAAGTGAAAAATGTACAGAGAACTTACGTTATTGTGAAATAAATCCCAAATAATCCTAAAATTTCTAATCCAAGTCCTAATTATTAAAGTTCTGAATAAACTTTAGTGGTATTCCAGAATAAATCCAACACTGGAAGTATTGATGTGCCTTTGGTGGCCTGTGTTGTGGTGATGTACCAAGTCTTTTGTTGGATCACAATAATACAATACAAGAATATATCCTTATTTGAAATTTGACTATAAATCCAAGTCTCTATTTCCAAGACTCTTATTTTTTTTATCACTTTGTATTTCCTGAGAAGAATAGCTTGAATTAAATAATTTGAAATAAATTTCAGCCAAAATGAAATACTGGACACAACAATAATTCAGCTGATTCTTCTTAGATTTTACAGCACAAATGAATAATTTCTACCAAGGCTGGATAACTGCAGCCGGTATCATGTAGCACGGTTTCCATCTCACCATTAACCGTAGCTACCGCTGTGTTAGTAAACTCCACTGTTATCTGTTTCTTAACAGTATTCGGAGTTACCGTTGTCAGACGATACTTCCTACAATCCTTAACGACATGGCCTGGTCGGTTGCAGTCGTAACACACCAGCTCACCTTTCCTACCCTTTATATCCTCCTCTGCCCCCTGAGTCTTCCCCGACCCACGGAAATGTCCTTGGACGAGATTTTCGGCCCCTGGCCTCCCACCATTCTGACCATTCCGTCTTTGGGGTACCACCTCAGTGGTCGTTCTACGCTCGCCGATGCCAGGTTGGTCCCAACCACCTCAGGTGGTTGGACGCGAGTTCGCGCTCCCATAGCACTCGTCCATCAAGCTGAAATCATCCAAGGTTGAAAATTCACGCTCCGCTAAGAACACTATTAAGTCTTTTCTGTATTTACTTAAGACGTGCTCTTTCAAAATTTCCTCGCGTAAGTCTTCATACGTTAGCCCGGTACCAGACATTTTCTTCCATTTATAAAAAAATTACGCGTATGCGGCTATGGAATTGCGCGTGCGTGTCGGTAGCTCTCTTCGACGAATCTCTAAACAGTTTCCGAAACGTTTCCGCCGATAGCTAGTGCTGTAGTAGCGCTTTCTTCAGAGCGTCGTAGTCGTCTACCTCGTTCGGTGTCATATTGTGGTAAACGTCTTTCGCGGCTCCCTGTAAGAATGCCGAAACATTGATATCTCACAGATCTTTGGGTAACTGATGAACTAGTGCCAACTTTTCGAACTGCGTCAGAAAGTTGTCAATGATTTCGTCCTTGTCGTTGAATATGGAAATGGTGATCTGTATTGGTCGCCTGTCTTCAGATCGCCTACTTGTGGGTCCTGAACATTCATTCAGGTCTTCACCACTTCTGGACTCTGCTTCGTTCCTCAGCCTCTCCATGGCTAACATATGTTGGCGTTCTCTAGATTTCTCTTCGGCCTGCAATCTGGCTAGTTCGAGCTCTCGTTCACGCTCAGCTGTTTGTCTGTCTGTCTTTCGGTCAGCTGCTTGTCTGTCTTTCTCTTGTTCGCGCTCAGATGCTAGCTGCTCCGTTGTATTATCTAACACTCCGCTCAACAAATTCAGCTAACTGGGCTCCTTCGAAACCTAATTATCTGTCTGTCGCCACCCTGCTCTACTTGTACGGTGACACAAGAATTAAGTCCTTTACCTACACTTGTTTTACTGCCCTACTCGAAAATAGTCCCACACGTATTTATCCTACTTTTAGTATGGCCTACTCAATTAAACCAAACTATTCTTCCACCAACAATCAATAAACGGGAAGTACACGGCTTTAATGTCTGCCCAAATTCGGCGTAATGCTTACACACTACAGGCGTAATTACTACTGCGGGGTTGGCCCGAATATCTCTTCTCTCAAGAGGATACAAAGACAATTCTTCACAAATTTAGAATACGACCTGAACCACAAGGAATTTGTCTCAGTCTCTTACAATATTTTCATCACAATATGAAAGAAATGGCAAGAAAATTACATGCACAGATTATTAAAAGAAAATGAGCAGACAATGATTCGATTCACTCTGATCGCTATTTTTGGACAAGTACTATTGAAATTATCAGTTTAGATACTTATTATGTTCTATATTTGCTCAGACTCTTTACTCGAATCAAACGTTCTGATCCCTAGACGAGCGCCCACTTTGTAGCGGCTGATACTAGTGGTGTGGTATTATGCGATAGTACCTTCTTACAATGTGTCCGCTTTATTTTGGCTATCGTTATATAGAGGGTGATCGCCCTCGGTATTGTTGTTGCACGGATCAAGTAAGTATTAAGATAAAGTGTGAAACTTACAGATGGAATAAATCTAGATCTGAGCAGACATATAGAACAGAATGACACGAGCCCCCGTCTATGGAAAAACAAAATTTAATCAATTACATAAACAACTGTGATAATACATTACATTAGGAAGATACACTTACTTTTAAAAAAAAAAATCTTTCACCGAATGACAAACACATATATATTTATATAAATAGCCGATCTGTTTTAAATGGTAGAATTAGTTGATCATATAATCGAGTGAATGATCGAAGTCGTTGCCTTGTACAACTTAATAACCTGCTTATTCTAGTTCACTCCAACTTCACTGTGGTGGTTCCTCAAGGTCCTTTCGCTTTTTCCCTTTTCTGACCTCTCCACTGTCTCGCCTCTTTTCGGCCCTCAAACTTGTGTGGGTAGGTGGATACGTTAAGTACGTCGATACTTGGATAAGTAGATACATGGGTACGTCCGTGGAGCTATTTCCACTTTCAAAATAGAAAAACAACCTAAATATTCTATCAGTTGTCCTACTGGAAACAGATCATTACTCCCCTCTCGTTATGTCAGATATCGTTCTATCGGAATTCAAACAGACCAAAGGCTGTCGGGTCAAGCTAAACATGGCAGACCATAAACAAACCTGGTTTCACAAGATTAATATACTTCCTAATGGCTATTTCATTACTGATTCCCATTAACATTACACAAGACATAACGTTTCCGTTCTGGTCTCAATTACACAAATGAATGAATGAAATGTATTAGATGCCTTAACTACATTACACACATTCAAGTCTTTAGCATACGCGAAATCAACTAAGATCGGTGAGTTCACACGGATTCTCTTAACTCGTATCAACTAAAGTAATGTATGAAATTCTTAGATTCCTATAACAATCAAGACGACAAATTCAAACAATTCGTCAAACTTATATAAAGAAGATCATTGTACTGATTCAGATAGATTAACTCAAACACAAGTTAGTTTGATGGACTAAACGAAACAAAATTCTGTCTATAAGACTTTGGAACAACAATTTGATAAATCACTGACCACTCGTCACCAGCAAACACATCAGGTTATTTCCATTTTCTCATAAGGACCCCATTTTTAACTAAATAAACTGGTACTTCTGTGGATTAAGTTTCGCTAATAGCTCTCTGAAACAAACAGATCTCAGGATCTTTTTCCAGTTCGACGACAAGTAATTGTCGTTTGTCACCCTGATTGGAACAAAGAGAATGAGTAGTAAAAAGAGGATCACAGTGATCAATACCTTTGATTGATCAATACGGGAAGCAAAAGTGACCTTCTCATCAAAAGCCTGGACAATACAATATCAGCTAAAGGAATAATTTCCTGATAAACATCATTCTCAAGTGCTTTCTTTGCCATAGCTGTAGTAACTGCATAAGTTGGGTATAAATCAATGATTTCGTTTTCAGTAGGATCGACTTTCTGATCTAAACAAGGCTTGTCAGTTTCAAGTGGATTGACCGCAATCTTATCTCCAGCTAGGTAATTGCCTAGTAATAAATGAATACCCTCGATGGGTAAGGACGACATGGTTCCGACTTTCACGGATCTTCGAGACTAAGTCTGGTGACCAGATAACACAATGGAAAAAGCAGCACTCTACTCCCTGAATAAGAACACTCATTAGAATAAGACTGGAAAAGGTAAAGTACCTGGTGATAAAAGATTCTGAAAAGCCCATGTGCCCTTACAGTTTTAATAGGGATCTGATTGGCAGAATTACTAATGAGTGACATAGAATCGTGTGACGTAAATGATTCTTAACTGTCCATATTCAGTCAGACCGTGGTTTGTTTGACCCACCAAGAAATAAGAGCATTTGGAATATGTCTCTCTTGATTTTGTTGCTTATGTTTTAATTTGTAGCAATCAGAAATAACATGCCCTTTTTACTTGCAATAAGTGAAGAGACAATGATTACTGGTCAATCTTATCAGACATTTGATTCCTAAAAGTTGTGCCAGTTTGAAATTTGGATGCGCTGAAATCGATTTTTTTAAAACCAGATGAATGCTGTGTGGAAGACGTACTGACAAAATAAACTTAATGAGCTGAGAAATACTCGTCAACTGTAAGAACAGTATTTTCTAAAGTTTAAACCTTGTGCTCATCAGGGCAATTTTTAATTTGTATGGACGCAAAACTTGAACTCTTCAACTAATAAGAGTTGTCTGAAATTTTCGCAATCTTGACCAATGTTCTTGACTCTCTTTCTCTCTCTCCAGTTGCATTTGTTTATCTTCTTTTTCAGTGCATTTGTCCCTCCTCTCTCTCTCTCTCTCTCCGCTTTTTATTCTTGTATTTTATTTTCAATTCTATAACTTGCAAGTTAGATCCAGATGGAGACCTACTAATGAAACTCAAAAAACTTTAATCCAAAAAAAAATAAATTATTTTCTACTAAATACTGAACCAAAATGTTATTTCTTGCTTCGTTAAAGAAGTCTTTGCCTCCGAATGATCATATGCTCTGGCAAGCTGGGGCAATTTATCCTTTTTCAAGGAGTCTAACCGTTCCTGGGTAGGATTTTAAATAAGGCTCTCCACTTTAGATGACATTGCAAATGCTAGTTGGTTTATTAAAGTATTCAAACATGAGAAATAATACCGGGGACTTAGAAAATTCCAAAAACAAGGCGAATTTTAAATTCAAAATCAATATTTTCTTAAATATTTTAAGAAATTTGTATCCCGGACGAGACCACAATTTAATAAGATGACTCTTTAGTCTTCAAAGAAGTTGCAGAAAAGAGTCAGAAGCGACAAGCTTTGTACAATTAAACAAATAATTGATTTCCATGAAATACAAAGCTGAAGGTACACTAGAAAAAATCGTAGTTATTATATTATAAGAAGGTCTGTTATTAAAAGTATGATATAAAACGTGGCAAACAACAGGTAAACCGGCATTTTATGGAGAATTTCCAATGTTCTGAACTCAGATTGAGATAAAATAGTTACTAACCAAAATCGACGATTCATGTCAGGTAGAAAATGAGCTTGATTTTGGGCAGGATCAAATCCAAAATACAGTTATTCATAGCATATAATTCATTTTTAAAAAAAAACTAACAACGAAACAATGCAAATTAAATATTTATAATGGTATGCTGACATCAAGCACTTCAGGTAAAAATCATATCAATTTACCGTCGAAATTGCTCATTGCTACTTAAAATAAGAAAACCTTTAAACAACGTTTCTAAGAATTGTTGCATAAAACAATTGTATTGAAGGGTTTTGAAATAAAAGTAATCTACATACACTGGTTCTTTCAGAGAGTATAAGCTATTCTTTTCAGGAATGTTGACAAATGTGAGGACGTGTGAACACAATGAAGTGCTGTTCTCATCCTATATGTACATCCTGTATAAAGTGTATACAGTTGTCTATGGCCTGACGATATTTGATACCAGGTCTCGAGTCATTGCACCTATAAAGGGAGGAAAAACGCATTTCTTCCTTATATTCTATGCGATCCTAGGAGTGTGAGGAATCCTCATTTCATCGATCCAAATCATATTGGATCTTCCTTTTCCAGAGAGGAGTACTGTCACATTGCCCCATGTTGACAGTTTCCTATCAAATCCAAGGAGATTTTAAATATAACTCCTCTTATCTGGGGGTATGGGATTTGTCTCTCCTGAAGTCCAAAGACGCAATGTTCTTAAATAGAAACAGAACATTATCGATCTAAAAAGGGTGTAGACTCTGTCTGGCAAAGTCAAGAAACGTATATCTCCTGATCTGACAACATTCCAGAACTCTTAGCAGGGTGGGCAATCCTCGATCCCATGACCATGTTGAATCTGTCTCATGTCTCGCGGAGTAGAGAGATGTAATATCTCTGAAAAGTCTCAGTACTCTGCAGTACTCTCTCGTGGGGGAGGAGGTGCGCAGACCCAGTTAATGTGTCAGAGAGCAGATCGTGCTACCGTGAAAATGGAAAGCGGCGATATCACTCTGGATCTTTTTATGGAAGATAGGCCATCAGGTCATTGTCATCTGAAAGGGATCGATTCGACAACATCCCGTCCCCATTCTACCGTTCAATTATGTTGAAGATTGGGAGTTGGCGTATATTTATCTGACTTGGAATGGGATCGGATTGGCATTACTCCTTTCCTTTGTTCACTTTCTATCCCTACAGCATGTCGTAAGATCCATACCGCGGAAGCGAATTATCCGTCCCATAAACGGCGCAATTGATGCCCAAGCTTTATCTTCAGAACAGATTAAATATGGCAGGTCGCTGACCTGTATATTTGCTCATTTCGAGCTCCAAAAAAATGAGTGAATAGAGCCCAAGCCTTATATCCCAAAATTTATATTCAAATGGATTATTTAATGTTTTTGTTTACGGTTTCTCGCTGCACTGCAGTAGGCATCGACTACTTCGGAATTCTAAAAATTTAGTAAGTACTAGGAAAGTACTTAAGATTTTACAAGAATAAATTGGGAGAGAAAATGACGCAGGGAATGTTTCGAGGCTTTTTCCTATATCCTCTTTTCTAACTGGGGCTTAGTACTCCCCAAAAGAAGGATATTTTCGAGTGATGCATCTTCTTTCTTATGCTGGGAATGAAATCCTTATTTATTATATAGATCTTGATATGTGCTTTATGAAGTACATCAGATGATTTAGTAGAAATGGTTTAGAATCTCGATCCTTGGGCTCTGCTTGCAAAGAGAGCTTGAGAAATTAATCAGACTGCAACCAAAAAAAATTCAGTGTGAAATAATGCTTGAAGTAATTTCAGAAACTCCTATCAACAATTTTCTGCAAGTGTGGAGACCAGATGATTTGATAGTTGTAAGTAGAAAAATAGTTCGAGAAAAACTTCAACAACAATTATTTTTGTTACATAAAGAAAAAAATTAAAATCTACCTGTACCATTATGTTATCGCATTTCAGATACTCGACGGCAAAATATCGACGTTGAAATTCCAGGTTGTGGTAGTAAACACAATCTTGTGTTAATTGATATTGTTTTACTTCTTCTCAGTGTTGTTGAGAGCGCGTTAACGATGGATAAAACTCCATGGACGCTAGTATATGCTATAACGATTCATTCGTCACAAGGATTAACTATTTCTGATACTAACATTTGGATTGTTGATGATCGTATTGGGTGGTCACATTTAGTTCATCTCGCAGTGTCTCGAGGCTTATCGTAGACTTCAAAGAAATAATAATCAAACTGCTGGCGACAAATGCGAAGTTGTAGTAAGAAACAGTTAGTAATACACAGTGTGATAAAAAAAAAATAAACGGAAATAAATCCACTCTGCAGTTTACAACAATTATTATTTACTCAGTATAATCATTTGTAGGAATCCATCATAAGTAACTTAATAATAATTTCTGAAACATATTAGCAAGTTTGGTTCGTTGGTACAGTTGTAGCGTGACTGATTCTCATCCTCTTGGCCTGGCGTTCCAATCCCGTGACTGACAAATGTCGACGGTGGCGAATATTTCGCGGTATATCGTTTAAAAGGTTGTGGCTTCAGCCCAGGTATTTCGTACACACCTGCTAACCACGTCGAACAACGTTGTGAGTGCGTTTTGCACTCTCCACGGGTCTTGATATTTGGGTGGGTGTGTGTGCTTGAAATTGAAAGGCCTAGACAACCCTCTAAATCTCAAAATTTTCGTTTCGTTTAGGGATTTGCTGGGGGTGGGGTGTCTATATAAGATTTTGTCGAGCCTCCATAACTAAACAGTAACGTGATGTGAGTTCTCAATCCACCCCTCATAAAAACTTCATAAAGAATGTCAGCCAAAACGAAAAGCCTTCTGGGGTGCCAAGAAGACCATAAGAAATGTCTCACCAAAGGAAAGGGAAAAAAGACATTTAAATCTCTATTTATTATATAATGATTTTTGAAAATAGTAATGCTATTATTTCTGCAATTAAACAATTAAAACATGACGGTATAAAAATATATGATGAACTGAATCCTAGAAAAATTATTTGTGATTTTGAGTCATTACAACAACGAAAATTTAAATATAGATATACACTACCAGCAGAATAACATTTCATTAAGCTAATTCAACAATATGTTTCAATCCTTGGCGACAGTTAAAGATACAGAAGTTGAGAAATTCGTATGTCTCTCACAAGCGATTGAAAAAATTACGAATTAAAACCATTATTAATACACGGGTAAGACAATTGGGAAAGATAACGTGTGCAAGTATTTCTGTTACTGGTGAAATCAAAGCGATGTTATCAGTGACCGTAGTGATTGTGAAAGTGAAAGTAGTGAGAACGTCACGAAAGGGGATTGTGAAAGTGAAAGTTATGGCAACAGCGAACGTTTCAGCTTTGTCTGGGGTAACGGATTATGAAAATGAAAACAATGACAGTCATTAGTGATTGTGAAAGTGAAAGTGTTAATACCAAATAATAACACATTATAATATTTAATCTGATAATACTATTTATTCTGATTATAATATTTTTATTCAGATCTTTTTTCAGATTATAATATTTATTTTTATTCAAAATCAGATTATAATATTTATTATGATAATAATATTTTTTTAAATTCCGATTTATTTTTTTATTCAGGATTAGATTATAAGATTTATTCTAAATATAATATTTATTCTGATAATAACATAAGTTATTTTGTTATTCTGAGGAAAGTAACCAGGTCATTCATGTATATATATATATATATATATATATATATATATATATATATATATATATATATATATATATATGTGTGTGTGTGTGTGTGTGTGTGTGTGTGTGTGTGTGTGTGTGTGTGTGTGTAATTTTGGCACTTTCCTCAATATTATTGATTATTGTTTCATATTAAAACTATCACGTGATGATATGTTATATAATACCCCTTTGATTAAATCAAGAATAACTTATTTTTGAGTTCGTAGATTCAGAAACAAATTTTACAAAATCCTCTTCGAAGGAAAAAAGATCTATGATCTTACATACGGATTCAAATTCAAAACATCAAACCGTAAATCCTAGCATTATAAAGTTTAATAAATCTGCTTCATCTACTTTATAATGATTAGCAAATAGTTGCTTAAAATTTATTATTTTCCCCTCTTTTTACAGAGTAGAAACATTTGCCTCCCTAACAATAATTTGATTAGCACATTCATTGTTGATGTGTTCAATTTGATAATTACCTGTGGGGATACAAACAACTTTCAAATCGATGGTTCCATCTGGTTTATTTTTATGTGCAAATACCAGTAAATTATTTGCGTGCAACCCACCGAATGAATTTGATCCTATGTTTGGCAAACTATGATATATTCGTAATTTTGCTACTGCTATTTCTTTAGCTGAAATTGCAGTTGGAAAGTTGACGCTGAACTCAGGACTGGTTGAGCTTGCTGATATCATCTTGGTTTTTTACGAAGTTGTATTAGCGACGATATGTTGTAGTAATTCGTTCGACGTTGACATTATTTATAACCCCTGATTTTAAACCCGGACTTGTAATCCCCTATTTTCTTAATCTGACGTAGATTCTGACACAGTCATTGCCTCGTTGTAAATCTTAATCATTTCTGTGAACTCAGTATCTAATATTATTCCATCGCTAAGGCCTGATGATATCAATGAAGATAATTTGGAATACCTAACGTCGCTGTATGCAATTTTATTATATATTCATATAATTTTGTATTTCTGCACGTACATAATTTTTGCTTTACTATTAGGATCACCAGCAATTGTTGTTGCAGCTGAAACACAAATTGTTATATCTGCTGGTGATGTCATTTTTATTGTTGACAGGAATACGCCGGTTCCTGCGATAACAGCGGACAACGAATAAACAATTATGTCAGCGAAAAATACACGTCTGCGATATTTTTCACTTTTACTGTATACTCGTCAACGATATTTTTCAATTTGGTTTGCCACTCACACACTTGACTACATCTGTAATGTTGAACGTTGATTGGGGAGCTCATTATATTTTAAGTAGGTGCTAGTTTCACGACTAATTCAAGACACCGATAATACAGTACAGTGTTACCTTTTCTTCAGGTTCCACCACGAATGTTCCCTCGTCGTTTTGATCCAACATAACTAACACACATTCAGTAAACTCGTTAATTGTATAACGCCGTGGTATTTTTGTGGATATTGTAAATCTTGTAAGGCGAGGAATGAGAAGCTGTTTATGCTGGTGACCTCAGCGCGATGTTTAATTGATTTGTTGAGTGGTGAACATAATATTAATCTAGATGCTACCGTAATTACTACACTGTCGGTATTTATTTTTATGTCAGTGCGCTTGCGTCCCCAGCTGCATTCAGTCTCACGTTGCGGCTCTCGGGGTGATCAGTGGTATCCTTTGCAAATATCAATGACTGACCAGCTGACCTCGATTAATCATCGGAATATCTTGCCAGACCCAGTATTGTCGCGGCAACATCAACATTTTCGATATTTGTTTTCGTCAATCATGTATTTGGCGCTGTTAAATAACGAGATAACACCATTTTTAACAAAATCATATGGATCTAAAAGTCTGTACGCTGTATCATCTGCCTTCAAAAGTCTACCTTCGATCTCAGTGAATGTCTCAGCAGGTTAGAAATATCTTCTTGTATCCTGAACTTGCAACTCGATTCGTACTCGTGCTTTAGGTACACGTGAGTCATAAGAATAATACCGATAATCGCGCACAGATTCATCTTTGAGAACTGGCGCATCCATGTCAAATGCTGGATCAGATGTACGTTTGAACATTTGATTATAATTGTTGTCGTCTAACACGAAGACCACTTCCTGCAATCAGACTAGCAGTTATATTTTTCTTTTTCTGATAGTGGTACACCAGCCAGCTCTGCTAGTTTTTGATTTTTTTGCAGCTTGATTTATGTTTTTTTACTGACATTTGCAGGCATATCTTCGGTACTGGGTAATTTTACTGGCTGAGGTTTTGGTCGTATTAATCGTGCTAGTCTATCCTTGGTTGCTGAGAATACTTTGCTGGCAACATCACCAACAGCACTAATACCATTATCACGAACAACATCAAAAGCTTTCATCAATTATTGTTTTGCAATCGGTATTGCTTTTGGTGCTATCCTTCTAAATAGACTCTGAACAGCATCACCGAGTCCATCGCCGTAGATTGCTTTGTATGGTGGTAATCGCGAATTTATCACCCTGACCATTATCAGTCCACGTTGAACATAATGTATGATCATCTTATTTTAGTTATTGTATTTGACTACATACCCCCAATCACTGTGTTAATCATCAACGATTTCATCGATCAGAGACCGATAAACATTAATGTCCATGATACCGCCTGTGAATAATCTTTGACAAATATTAGCTGCTTCATTGATTATTTCTGCGGAATTATTACCGGCCCGTTTTCCGCAAATCAGAATTTCTTTCCTATCAACATCTGCAAGGACGTTATTGGGACAAGGTTTTTTGGGTAAGGGAAATTTTTTTTTACACTGCCAGTGTCAAGACCTTTTCCGGATGTTTTGCCTGGTTGTTGTAATTGTTGTTGTCGTTGTTTTATTTGTGCAAGATAGTTATAAATTCCATGGATAAATGCAATATATCTTGGATCACTATTTCGTGCCTTATCAACTTCGGAGTGTATGCGATATATCCATTTGTACCAAACTTCATCAGCAGCAGCATACTCTGGTTTCAGGATTTGTTTTTCGATGATTGAAACGGTACATGGCAAACGGAGATAACTCTTCCGTGTTTTTAATTTATTTTATGAAGGTAATACTATTTTCGGTAAATTTATCATTCACTTCAGTATCAGTTCTATCTCTTGCTTGTTCTGGTTCTGGTATAAGATCCTTTATATCAGCTACTTCAGAACGAAGCTGGTTAACACCCTTTAATATTTCATGTGTTTGTGGTTGATAAGTAGCACCAGCTATTTTACCTGGAAGTTCTTGCAGAATCTTTTTTTGTGTTGTCCTTTTTTGTTATATCTGTTATTTTTCCAGTTGCTTTAGCGGTTTGCTCCAACGTGGGAAGAAGACCTTCGGTAGCCTCTGTAACTCCTTCGGTAACCTTCGTAAACAGTTTAAATAATTGTTCTGCACCTTCTGCTAATTCCACCTGAGACTCCTGACGCGATTGTAGTTACTGCTTGACAGCGTCACGAACAGAGATATATTTCTTAATTGCCTCTTGTCGCTCTCGAGCTAATCTACCTGTGCGAGATTCCATTATTGATATAATAATTATTTAATTAGGCACACAGCAGGGAGGCTGAACGACCAACAATGAGTGTCCGACGGGTAAACAAACACGCATGCAAATTTGAAAACACGAACGACAAAGATGAAGTAACAAAATGAGCTAACCCGATTAGAGAAAATTTCGGTCAGTTAGAGGCTTCAGTTTGCCGTTATTAACCTTGTACTTTCAGTTTTCGCAGAAAGTTTTATTTTTCGCGAACAGACAATCCTATGAAAGGTTGGTTCACCCTCCCTGCTGCTACAACACAAAATGTTTCCTTGCAGGAAAAATACTCGCGTCTTTATAAGCCTTTAGCTCATATATATGAACGTCGCTGTCTTGCTGTATGTCTGCTGCTCGTGATATGAATCGAAACTACTTCCTGTGGCTTTTACTTCGGCCTTTTCTGCTTTACGCAGAGTATGTGAAATTACATCATTGTCTCGTGAACCAGATATATCCACCTTCTTTTGTTGTGTTGATGTTTTTATCTACCCCAACTCTCAACCACACTTAATGTAAATACCAATTACAGATTCCAAGACCGACCAAAACAGGCACTGGCACTATCTTAGTTTTAAAGGCAATTCGTAATATTTTCCCTTGTCCAGTTCACTTGATGCAACAATATTCATCAATACACCCCAGATGTCCAGATAAATCATAGTTATTCATTCATTTCGATACGTCTTCTTTCAGTCATTACCAATTCGCAGCAGTCCTCAAGCGAACTTTATGTGTTGTAAGAGCAACATTGGTGATGGTAGTGATTATAGAGCTGGTTTGTTTCGCATCGGGGCAGCAATGAGGCAGCTATGCGGGTGATACCTGACATAAAGATGTGGTAGAGGTGCTACATTCGATACATCCGTATTCTAATTTGGGAGACAAATAAGAATTTAATCAATGCAGTAAATAAGAACAGATATAGTTTCAAATATGTTTTAAAATACTCCTTTACATAGAGTAATTTTCGAACAAATGTCTGCACGGATTTGTCTTTTAAAATCTATTGTGTAATTCGTCACTGCCTGTCAAAGCATTTAAGTGATCATTGTTGAAATTTTAGCGAGTACAAAGCATAAACAGTATCTTTTGTGAACTCGGTGTTATTAACCCTAGAACAGACACGTGTATGATGTGACCTTTCCACTTGGAAAGCAAGTTGTCATAGTCGTCTGCATACATGTCATGTAGTTAACCGAAAAGAGTCGTTGTTTTATAACTGGCACAGAAAACCACAATATCAGACTGGAATAGCTAGAAAAAATTACAAAGGAATCTGATCAAACAACGCTTTTTCAGACTTCAGGTAAGTACTGATTAGTACGTGAGTCTTACAAAAGGAAATAATTGTCCGTAACAAAGCGATATAATGATAATAAAGTATATATTACAGTTTTCTGTAGATTTTTTTTTTTAAAATAAGGCTAACTATCCCATGCCTTTTGCAAAAGTGTGCCATTTCTAAATTACACGGGACAGATTTTACAATCACACAAATGGATATATTTCAAGTTATTATGGCAACCTGCCAACAGGTGAGCATTGCTGTAATGTAACTTAATGTATGTTAGCAATAATTTTAACTTGTATACCTACCTGATCCATGATTTTAAACATATTTACCAGTTGCAAATGTGTTCCTTTTTGTGGTGTTCATATATATCAAACATTGGTGTAATAAAGATGCAATGAACTTGTCATCATCGCTAAAGCATGATAAGGTGCCCCAACAAGTTATTTGAAATTATCAATGTTCAAATTAAGGATAACGAGTTATTAAGTCTTTCTTAGAAGCATAAATAAACATATATCAAAATCAAATTTGGTATGGACTTTGGTATCATCAATAGAGAACGAAAGCATGAAAACAAGCAAAATTTAACAAGGCCTGTAATTACAGGCTTGCTGTCGCTTGTACAGCTACCAAGTGTTCAACTGACTTTATCTTCCTGTCTATTGTATTTGTCCAATAGTGTGTGCATCCTACAGCAAACAAATTTGATTTTTTGTTGTTGTTGTTTTACACAGTTTACACAGCAACTCCTTCGCTGACTTTTCGAACCAAAAACATTTCTTGAGCCAGTTCGACTGGAAGTTATGGTTGTATTGTAGGTGGGGAGTCGCTGGCACTTGCAGTGTCGGTGGTGCTTCGTTCGAATAATTTGATTCCGCTTTATCAAGAGATTCTCTTTCGCCGTCTCTTCGTTCAAAATAATCAGATGTAGTTTTCTTCACTATTCCTCCTGAACCAGCATTTGCCAAACCATCATTAGGTGGCTATCAGTGCGCATGTACAATATTTCAATTCTGCCCAGGCACTGAGCACAAAATACATAAAAGCAAGCTTCAAAATAAAACGGAGAGTGTGAGAAAAAAGTTATGTTAAAAACCATAGTCTCTAAAGGTCAAACTTGTCATGGACAAAGAGTATAGACGGAAGGATCTTCTTACACACCGTTCCAATCATAACGCGCACGTTCTTGCAAAAACACGTCTGCTTTATGTACCATTTTCAATCTATTGATGTGTGTTATGGATAAAAGATCGTTTGTGGAAAGTCGATAGTTTTGTTTTCGAAAGGATAGCAAGTTACCTCCGAAAGCTTGGCCCAGACAAGCTGGTTATCTTGGTAGATGATTATTACTGGAGGAGGGTGTCTTTGTTTGAAGACCTCACAATGTGATATGAGAACATAAATATTTATTTTGCTGCATAGGCAAGTTAATTTTGGGTCGAAATCGCGTTCCAGAAGCAACTCTGCTTTATTATTTACACTAAATTAAATTAACTAAAGCGCACTGAACTGCACAATTTCATAAATGGACCTGGCCATATTAATTTATAAAGTTGATCTACATGGTCAAAGTGGCGTCTTATGTTTAACACGCTCTTTTCTCGCAGTAGAAAGTAGGTAATCCATGGGGAAACAATGGGGAAACGTATAGCATGAACAAAAGGTATGGTGCATTCAGCTTTTAACACAGAATCGATTTGGTAATCTCAATGTGACGCATGACAGGTCTGAAAAGGGATCACGGACTTACTGTGTCAGCTGAAACTGTGACTATGCTTCTATGCTTGTGAAAGTACACCGAATTGGCGGTGGGGTAGTTGTTCGTGTTTCCAGTCATTTAAAGTTCAAACGTAGATTAGATGTTGAACGTGACATCGTAAAACTGATATGTTCAAACTAAGGCCCGGATCCCGCTACCTGTTTCACCACCACCACCCCGCTTATATACATCATAGGCGTAGCTTTAAAAATCGCTTATCCGGCCCGCCACCTTGAGGAAGTTATACATGGCTGCCATAGAATCTACATGGATATAAATTTCCCTTTTTTAAATCAAAACCCTTTCTTTTCTGTTCCGTTTACCGTTTCGCAAAACTCGCCTGCTACTTTAAAATGAGCATGCCACTCCCTTCAAGCATAATACAGGATGTATCGTAATGGGTTATTTTAACATAAATCTCTTGAATCAAAAATATGGAAAGTAGGAGGACATAATTCTCTCTCATAACCTTACTCAATTCGTTAATAACCAACAACGATAGCGTTGTCAGCATTTACTTTTATTACACTTAGAATACGCATCCCACCCCCCACACCCGTGTCCATATTCGAAACCATTATACCCTGCCTATCTCCAAGTGGCCACAAACCGATCTGCAAATTGATCTTTAAATCTTTTTATAACCATTTTTGTTCCGTTATAAATTATCCTCATCGTTCGACAAAAAAAAGCATTATTTGTATCACTCTATACCGACAAAGCGTCAAAAATTTGGTCTGACGGGTTTTTCTCCTGGTACGCAGATGATATAAATCTTGATTGTAAACTGAGTGAATTATTTTACCAAATCGACGCAGAATTATAAAACATGTCAGAACAGCACGTATTTTATCCAAACTGTACGTCGTCTATTATCAAGACTGTACAACGTCTCTTGTGAAGACTGTACAACGGCTCTTATCAAGACTACGAGAAAATAATATTCCTGTTTCTGGCAAGCATTTCATCTGGAAGCATTTCAGAGAAAATGCTGTGAATAATTGAACTCGACATGATAAATAGGAAATTGCAAATAGGATCAATGAATTTTTCGTATCTGTTAGCAATTGCATCCCACGTGACATTACCTCCTTATCAGATTTTGTTGCAAATCAAGTACCTTTCGATAGTTGTTATGCCTAGATTTCTGTTCATAAAGTTTATAACATTTTGTCAGTCTTGATTAGGAAATACAGCTATCTGGCCAGATGTAGTGCCAATATATCTTCCTGCACATATAGCCTCCTCTCGTACTGATCTCTTCAATATATATGGAAACTGATATATCTGTATACGTTTATATTGTCTCCATAT
The DNA here is from genome assembly GCA_028554795.2 of Sinohyriopsis cumingii. Taxonomy (NCBI): domain Eukaryota; kingdom Metazoa; phylum Mollusca; class Bivalvia; order Unionida; family Unionidae; genus Sinohyriopsis; species Sinohyriopsis cumingii. Next base: position 32,828,519 of record CM068842.1, read on the forward strand.
AGAAATAACGTCCAAACAAGCCAGTACTGTTATAAAGGAAGTTCATGAGAGTATTGATTAAGAAAATACACAAACGATTATCCACACACTGTTGAATCCGATCGTTTTAATATCACATTATTGTGATTTGTTCGTACAAGATGTGATGGCCATCTCTTTGCATGTACTGGTGACACGCTTGCCACAGAGAATCTGCCGGTAAAAGAAATCCAATAAATTCAGTCACAAACACACCACGCGCACGTACGCGTGACGTTGCCCTAACTTAAAAGGAACCGTATCGTCTTGTGAATCAGTACCTTTTTTAAAATACGTTTTAACCCACTAACTCTTGAATGCTATCCGTGGCTTCGTTAACACTAACGACGAGTCTATTAGCGTTTTCACAGACGAATCTTATCAAGTCTTTTAATTTCCTAACAATTCCAATTACTGCAGACTCTCTCTCTCTCTCTCTCTCTCTCTCTCTCTCTCTCGAACCGCAGTATTTGTATAGTGTCCAAAACGCCTTTCGCTCATAACTACGTCCTAGGTTATAAGTAGAGAGACTCTTTATGTTTCTATAAAAATGTTTCTGTAAATGATTTATCGAAACTCTCCAAAGACTACGAATCCTCCATATGTACCCATGACAATATTACTCTGGACACACCAAAGGACGGTAATGGCAAGAATAAGATCAAGACATCTTTCCTCCACAGAGTTCCACACAATGCTGTATCCACATTTCTTGACTTTCACACAATTGGTATTGTCAACGCAAAGCTTTAGCTGAATATCGACGGCTTGTATAAGGATTGAAAGGACTGAGGTGGTATGATTTGCTGGTTTGTCTTCTGGCATGAACGTCTTTCGGTTTATAATCCACAACATTTTGGCAATGGTAGAATTTTTCTTGATGACTTCGTAATTCAGAAATTACTGTCGAAAGTTTCCACAACAAGTTCCTAAAATGTCCAAATCCACCGGAAATATTTCAACGTTTCTTCCTAAAAACCAAAAGGGTCCGAAAAGTTGAATTGATACCAGGAGAAGAAAGCTTCTCGCTGTTATGATCGCATATCGTTTGGGTGACAGCAATAGGATTTTGGGCAAATGCGGAGGAGTGACGTGTAGATTTGCATCGATATGAGATGATGTGGAAAATAACCGTTAGCCATTTCTGTAATTCTAGATGGTTTAGGCATTTTTAGTAAAGGTATGGCTAAATAACTCATGTAATCTTCAAACTGTACGTTTCCTGAGATATTGGGAGCAATGACTCGTCAATACGGTTTAAACACACTCGGCAAACTCGGAAAGGGTATCGGAGCCAAGAAATCTGGCTGAGCGAAGGAAACTACCATAAACGTTTCAAAAAAAGATATATGTTTATTTTATTTATTTATTCGTTTATTTTAAGTATTGTAAAGTTAAAACGTCACAGCCATTATCTGAAAGTTTTGTGATGACAACTAGGGTGCAGAGTACTCAGCAATACAAAAATGAACAGAGTTTTGTTAAACTACTTCCCTATTAAATGGGTAAGAACTGTTTTTGTATAGCAAATTGATATGCAATAAATTTTAGTACTCATAGATGTTTGGTGGAGACGGTAATTTTTAACACAGGACTAAATATTAACCTATGGATTGTTGCAAGAGTCGGTTCTTTTTCCCTTTAGTCTAGGCTTTTGTTTCCGAAAACACTTTGTGGCACATTCTCCTTTTCATACGTGATCAGTGGTTTCCTCACTAGTTCCTTATGATAATGACATCACCTGGAGAATGTTCTTTGACGCCCTGTATATTACATTATATTAGCCATTTAGAACCAGAGCTTCTCTGAAAATTTAGCGTCAGTATTGCTAGATTGATTGGGGTAACCGAATTGTGTGGATAATGTTATCGATGATGCAATAAGCATTAACTCTGCATACAAGGATAAGACCCCTTCTTTTTTTCGTCACTTAAGAGATCGGTTTTCGAAACCCAGAAATTACATTGAGGAATGAAAGACTAATCTTTTTGTATATTATATTTATATTATCTATGAATTGTACTATTAATATAACAACTGAAATTGTAGGTTTGATTCTTACATAATTGAAGCATTAAAGGATAATTGTATTACGTTTTCTGACTTTGTTAAGAGAGATTTTCTTGAGTTTAAAAAAATGTTTTATCTTAGAGAGCAATGGAGTATCTTTGTAATTTTTCCGCAGTCAAAACCCTCGAGAGAAGTAGAGATAATATAATTTAAAGATGGCCACCGTGTGAGCCATATTGGATTGTCGGATCAGGTCAGCATGATTTTCGTGCAGGACCGCTAAAATCTTTAGTGAAAACCTCGTGTTTAATCTCCAAAACATGTCTTGCTCCATGTCAGCCTTAATTAGCTTTTGTCAATTTCATTTGGGGTGGGTGTGTTTTGTCTTTTTTCTCCATTATTTTTCTTGATAATATTTTCGACTTACGGAAATCATTATTTTACGGTGAAAAGATGTCAAATTTCAAGAGCGACTCTTAAATCTCATGTGTCCTGAACGACTTATTGCAAAAATAACTTTTTTAAACAAATGTAAACATTGCTATTTGTTAATCATTAATTACATTTATTTCAAATTAATACATACTCGATATATATATATATATATATATATATATATATATATATATATATATATATCATGAACGCGTGTGGCATGAGGTTCTTTTAAGTCTAATTTATAATGATTTATTTCCAAATGATGTAACAAATTATTGTTTACAACACCTGATGTTAAGAGACTGATCATTGTTATATATTGTAATTATGGCTGGGGTTTATTTTTTTGCACTCATTTCGAAAATTTACCCGTGTTCGGTGCTGACAATGACTTTAATATGAGAGAAAGCCTTGAAGGAGTGTCTTTTTATGTTAATCAATTCAATATATTTTCTTAAAATATTAATTAACTTAAAGAAATAGGGGCAATTTAAAAAGAAAATAGTGATTCGCAGACGGTGCAGGTTTTGCATAACAATATTTAATTGTTTTAAAATCTAGAATAAAACTTTTTAAAATTCTTGTAATTGGTTATTACAATACGTCCATGAAATTCTTTGTGTGAGTACTGGTCATGTACAGAATGATTGCAAATATTAAAGGTGACAAATGGTGTAACCCTAATGACGTTGTCACCAGTGCGCCTTTCCAATGACAATAACTATCACTACACACACACACACACACACACACACACACACACACACACACACTATCCTAATGTTGGGCTGTCACGATTATTTTTGTTTTAGATGAAACATTGTCCATTACAAGTTCCAATCAACTATGGCTTACCAGTAATCCACTTACCAATCAGCCTTTCAGCATGGCCTCTCCTTACCAATTAGTCATGCTGCACGGTCTATTCTTACCAACCAGCCTTGGATCATGGTTTATTCTTACCAACCAACCTTGGATCAGGGTCTGTTCTTACCAACCGCATTGGATCACGCTCTATTCTTACCAACCAGCCTTGGATCATGGTCTGTTTTTATCAACCAGCACAGCATCATGGTATCTTCTAACCAATCAGTTTTGCGTCGTGGCATGTTCTAAGCAATCAGCTTTGCGTCACGGCTTGTTCTAACCAAACGGCTTTGCGTCATGGCATTTTCTAACCAATCAGCCTTGGATCATGTTCTATTCTTACCAACCAGCACAGCATCATTACCTAATCTAACCAATCAGCCTTGCGTCATGTCATGTTCTTACCAATCAGAATTGCATCATGATATGTTCTAACCAATCAGAATTGCATCATGGCATGTTCATACCAAACAGCCTTTTGATCACAGTCTGCTTTTATTTATAACATCCCTGCAAACTACATAATTAGAAGCTATGCATTCCGGGAATTTTAAGACGTCATGATGGATTTTCGCTTCAAATGAATGTGCATTTTGCTTTTAATTTTTTTATTAATCAATCATTTTCAGATAAATGATTGTGTGTAACGAAGACAACAGATTATCGGCTAATCAGTTATCTTTCTTTGGGAATTGTATGACGTAATTTCTTCGAACACTTCAACCGATCATCGTTGAGGTGTCTCAAGTTGTTAGCTGGGCTTGGGATAAATATTTAACATCGATAAACAGAGAACATGCTGACTTTGGTGCAATAGGTATTTTTGTATGAAAGCAATTGAAAATACCCATACATTGAATAAACTTGCATTGAATAGACAGTTCTGTCAAATATGGCGGCTCAAATTGTTGATGCTACCATCCAAGGTGTAGAGAGGTGCATTTCTGATGTGAAATCATGGATGACATGTAACAAGCTGCAGATGAATGATGATAAAACTGAGGCAATTCTGGTCACAACACAAAGACTTTCTCATTCACGTCGTTTACTGCAACCAACAAATATCAGCAACACCAACATTAAATTCACACAGTCAGTACGAAACCTAGGTGTTACTCTGGACAGTACTCTCACATTGCACCAACATGTCATGAACATATGCAAGGCTGCAGATCTTGAGCTGAGACGCATCAGCTCCATTCGCAAATATCTTTCAGTTGATGCCACTGAAATACGTGTGTGTTCATCAGTACTTTCAAGACTGGACTATTGTAACTCAAATCTGTCTGTTTCATCTCAATATCTGCTCCAGAAACTTCAAAAAGTTCAAAACACAGCTGCTCGGATCATACTTAGAGTACCACGATCAGAGCACACCTCCCCGCTGCTCTGTACCCTACACTGGCTATCCATTCGATCCAGAATCAAACACAAAATTAGTTCTCTGTGCTGCGTTTCACTGATCGACTCTAGTCCAATATACCTATCTGACCTCACCCATGTGTACACACCAGCAAGATACTTACGCTCCTCTTCTGACAATCGTATACTCATTATTCCAAGTATGAAAACAAAGTCTTATAGACAGCGTTCTTTTGCATACCTGGCTACAGCAACGTGGAATGAATTGCCTACTGAACTTAGACACAAAGACACAGTGATTCCATTCAAGAGGGCTCTCAAAACTAACTTGTTTTGACTGCACGAACAAACTTAAAGACCTAATAATGTTTCCTACCTTAAATATTCTCATCATATTTTTTATGTTTTCTAATTTCATGGTGTTTGTTTTTGTAATCATATCATTATATATATTTGGTTTTTTAATCTTATAGGTGTTGTCTAATGTTGTAAAGCGCGTAGAGCTTCTAAAGATTAGGCGCTAAACAAAATTCTCATTATTATTTTGTTGCTGGTTTTTTTTTTTTTTTATTATTATTATTAACCTCAATGCTCTGGATAGCAGGAAATGTCTGGACATTGTTTCTATACATCTATACACACATAAACAACCAAGAAAAATTATGCAGATTTGTACTTTATCGAAAGAATTCTAACATTTATACGTGAACGAAATTATCGAAAGGCGCGAAAAAAGACAAATTTGAATTTTTGGCAGGAAGTATAATCTACGATACGGCTGTTTGAAGTGTTAGCAGGGTTGCTTCCCTTATGTAAAATTTTATGAAGGAAATACGACAGTATTTCCCTATTCATTTATTACCTACATTTCCTTGTCAGTACTGAATATTTCGTTGTGTCCGAATTCTAATAAATCATATGTTAGTCTAAATCATATTCAAACATGAACTGACGGTTACAGGTTAACAAGCATTTTTTGGAGAGGCTGATGTGTGAACTAAACCAGTCAATTGTAAGCAACAATACGAGCCCCTGTGAAATAAACGTGTCCATGGGTCACAGATCTCACATCTGGACATGCATGAATGCCGGATCATTCACTGTGTCTGTCGCCAAAGCAGCCAGACAATGACACCAAACTGCTCATATTCAAAAGAATGAAGTTTCTTTAAGTAAATACCAGCTATGCCTCGATATAAGCCAATGATCACAGCAAAAAATGGAGAGAAAAAACTCTAAAAATAGATAAATGTGACCCGCGTTCATGTACATGTATGACCTATATAAAGCAAGGTACATGTATAAGGTCAAGTAAAGCTGGAATCCGTCAGAAGTGTAAGTGATTCTTCAGGAGCCTGGTGTTTTATCAATAAATAAATAAAAATTACTGAAAGTTTCGTCACTGTTTATTGATAAAACGTCAGACCTGTTCTCTTGTGAGTGATTTGAAGTTTGTAGAATCATGACTTAACAACACTTGCCAAGTCAACGGTTGACATGACCCACGAAGGTACTTGATAGGCGTAGGGTTTATCATTTTCGCTGTCGATGATTCTAGTCTTTTAGCTTGTGTATACATTTTAATAAATCGGAAATTGGCAAGTGATGATGAGGTTTTATTTATAGAATTTCCCGAAGCTTAACTATACGGGGGTGGGGGGGGAGAGTGTGTGTGTGTGTGTGGTTACAGTAGTTCTACATGTAAGACCTCGACGCTGATATTTATGTTTTGAGCGTCTGGGTCTTACTGCCAAACCAATGGCACTGTGTAGCATGTTTTGATGTTGATTAACATCGTACCGAAAGTCAAATTTTCAGGAATATCTCACACAACTGGCAACCAATAAAGACGCGTTTCTACAAAGTCAAGTCATAATGTTTTAGTCAGACTGTACTGACTGGTGTCTTTTCTCTAATAAATTCAAATTCTCATAAAAGAAATGGACCTGTTTTCAAGTTTTAACACTAAAACAAAGATAACATGTGATATGTCTTACATTGTAGGACTAGGGTCACAGCAGTGTAGACATCAGTACATGATAGAAAGAAAACGTGTTCCTTCCGAATCCGCGTCTTGTTTGGGGTGGGGAGTGTTTGTGTAGAGGAATGGATACATTTCAGGGTTGTTGGGTGGGTGTTATAATTCTTTATAACATCTCTCTCTCTCTCTCTCTCTCTCTCTCTCTCTCTCTCTCTTGACCATCTCACTCCGTGTTTAGTGATCAGAATAGGCCAAGTTTGTTCCTAGTAATCACGAGATCAAACAATGTAGACCCTGATCTGCTGAGCGTCATGTGCTGGCAGATGTGTCTGCATTCTTTGCAATTTAACTTGACTTATTTGCAACTATATATGAGCATCATGTGATGGCATATCAGTTTCAGTGTTGTTTGCAGTTGGACTTGACTTATTTGCAGCTATATGTTAGATATTTGAACAATAGCTCGAGACTATTGTTTTAAAAAAAAGGTCATCAGTCAAAGTGAAATTTAATTTGAACATAAAGAAGAACCTGGATGCCAAAGTTGAATGGTATTTGATGGTAAATCAGTGTACTTAGTAATTATTTTTGTTATGTTTTGCCAAATAACACAGTGCAAAGGTTTAATCTGTTTTAATGGGTAGATTACAACTTTGTCGTTGTGTTACTCAGCAAAACATAACATGGTGTTAGAAGTGAATATTTTTGAATAACTTTGATGTATACCATTGTTATGTATATTATTATTAGTTTTGTTTGTTGGCTCCATAAATATATATATATATATATATATATATATATATATATATATATATATATATATATATATATATATATTGTACTTGACCAGTGTCCAAAATCTAGTTAATTGTGTACTTGACCAGTGACATTTATTTTTTAAACAAAATAATACATAACTAATATTTCTCTATTAATATAGATTAAATTTTTTGATCATTATTAATTGAAAACAGATTTACTTTGAGTTAAAGATGCAGCCTGGATTCTGACATACGAAACTTATCGAAAGAAATTTCCCATTGAGTTGACAGAGTATTTCCAGAATATGATAATTGCTTAATAGGTCAAGTAGAAGGGTATATGAACTTGTTTACATTAGGATTATTCATTCTTGTATTAACATCTTAAAGCTCTGAGTCAGTCTTATTGTTGTATTAAATTTTCAATTTGGATGGATTAATTTATTCAAATTTATTATTCACTGGAATTACAAGTGCTCAGTAATATTCTTGGACTAAAACATTAATTTGGAATTAGTGTGAATTGAAACAGGGACTTTTTGGATTATATTATTGTGATACATCAAAAGACTGTTAACACATCAACACATTCCAGGCCATTGGCACATTTGCATGTTCAAGACTACAGACACATCAACGCATTAAATATTGGAAATTATTTGGAACATGTCTGGAATTCATTTGTAACTCTATACATCTGGACTTCTGGTAGAATTTTTATGACTATTTGAGATTTAATTCTCAATACTGTAAGTTATTTTTAAATTTTCACTTTGTATCCTATGGAAATAAATTATGTTTTTGAATTTTACAAAACTTGATTTTCACTTATTTCTGTTACATCGTTTGAGACCACAGAGTGGTAACACTGTTTAGAAGTATATCTCCATGACATTACTAAAATTTGGATGCACAAGTTTATTTTAATTGTGACACCATGGAAAAACTCGATCAGTCACCTGAAATAGTCTTTAACTCACACCATCTAGCTGAAATTTGGAGGAGTTGGAATCAAACTATGCAGTTTCACTTACATGTTGCACTTGTAGATAAAGAAGACAAAGAAAAATTCAGTGTTTTCCCATACATTATTGGTCACAATGGTAGAGACATTAACAACACATTTACCTTTGAGGTCACTGAAGCTGAGAAAACTGATCCACCTATCAGGACATTTGACGACTATTGCAACCCCCAGCAGAACATTATGGTAGTTAGAGCTATCCTTCATGTGGTGTTGTTCAGCAAAACATAACAGTTTTGTGTAAAGTCAGTAAAAAAGTATATCTGTTCTTAGTGTTTTATATTTTTAGGATTACCAATGTTAAATAAAATTTGTTGCATCTTGGTAACCTTGAAAATCTAGACCTAACCAAAGTAGTCTCATTTTGCTGTACAGACCACCCCATAAGCCCCCAAAAATGGACCAGGCTCCTCAAGGCAGATGGTCTCTTAAAGCTATGGCTCCTTAAGACAACTTTTACTGAGCATGTCTATGGCTTTAAGATTATTCGTTGTTTATTTTGTTGCACTGAAAGAAATTGGCCAACATATTTAGTTACATTAGTGTTCATTTTTTTAATCTCACTTGTTTCCACATTTCAGCATTGACTGCCATGATAGATTTCAATTCTGTTTACAGCATACATAATGGCAGCTGATTACCCTCTTCTGGTGTCTTGTGATTGGCTGAAAGAACAAGAAGCCGCTTGTGTCAAGAATCTTGTTGTGATTGATGCCTCATGGTCAAGTACCAAAAATTGCCAAGCTGAGTATGAACAGTAAGTTATAGTATTTATTGTGAATTTACCAGGGTTTTTCAAAGGATTATAGTGCTGGATGCCTCATCAAGAGACCCAGATATGCTAATTATAATTAATTTTAGCAGTGTGAGCCCCATCAAGAGGCCCTAATACATTACCGGGACAAATTGGTGAGTCCTATGCAGATTTTCTCACAAATTTTCGAGACAGAGATTATCCTAATGAGATAAGAGAGACCATGTTTAGTTTATTTTTTTAATTTATTTTTGTCCTGATGCTTTTGGAAAAGAAACAAACAGGATCATTTTGACCCATTGTAATTGTTAGTGTCATATGGGTTGGCCTTTGGATGAGATCTAATATTACACATAATCTGGACATTGAACGATAAATGTGTGGATTTACCTCTAGTTGAGATCTAAAGTTAGACATTGAACAATAATTGTGTGGATTTACCTCTGGTTGAGATCTAAAGTTAGACATTGAACAATAAATGTGTGGATTTACCTCTGGTTGAGATCTAAGTGGACATAGAACATTGAACAATAAATGTGTGGATTTACCTCTGGTTGAGATCTAAAGTAGACATAGAACATTGAACAATACATGTGTGGATTTACCTCTGGTTGAGATCTAAAGTAGACATAGAATATTGAACAATACATGTGTGGATTTACCTCTGGTTGGGATCTGAAGTTAGACATAGATAGGACATTGAACAATGCATGTGTGGATTTACCTCTGGTTGAGATCTAAAGTAGACATAGAACATTGAACAATAAATGTGTGGATTTACCTCTGGTTGAGATCTAAAGTAGACATAGAACATTGAACAATACATGTGTGGATTTACCTCTGGTTGAGATCTAAAGTAGACATAGAATATTGAACAATACATGTGTGGATTTACCTCTGGTTGGGATCTGAAGTTAGACATAGATAGGACATTGAACAATGCATGTGTGGATTTACCTCTGGTTGAGATCTGAAGTTAGACATAGATAGGACATTGAACAATACATGTGTGGATTTACCTCTGGTTGAGATCTAAAGTAGACATAGAACATTGAACAATGCATGTGTGGATTTACCTCTGGTTGAGATCTAAAGTAGACATAGAACATTGAACAATACATGTGTGGATTTACCTCTGGTTGAGATCTAAAGTAGACATAGAATATTGAACAATACATGTGTGGATTTACCTCTGGTTGGGATCTGAAGTTAGACATAGATAGGACATTGAACAATGCATGTGTGGATTTACCTCTGGTTGAGATCTAAAGTGGACATAGAACATTGAACAATAAATGTGTGGATTTACCTCTGGTTGAGATCTAAAGTAGACATAGAACATTGAACAATACATGTGTGGATTTACCTCTGGTTGAGATCTAAAGTAGACATAGAATATTGAACAATACATGTGTGGATTTACCTCTGGTTGGGATCTGAAGTTAGACATAGATAGGACATTGAACAATGCATGTGTGGATTTACCTCTGGTTGAGATCTAAAGTAGACATAGAACATTGAACAATAAATGTGTGGATTTACCTCTGGTTGAGATCTAAAGTAGACATAGAACATTGAACAATACATGTGTGGATTTACCTCTGGTTGAGATCTAAAGTAGACATAGAATATTGAACAATACATGTGTGGATTTACCTCTGGTTGGGATCTGAAGTTAGACATAGATAGGACATTGAACAATGCATGTGTGGATTTACCTCTGGTTGAGATCTAAAGTGGACATAGAACATTGAACAATAAATGTGTGGATTTACCTCTGGTTGAGATCTAAAGTAGACATAGAACATTGAACAATGCATGTGTGGATTTACCTCTGGTTGAGATCTGAAGTTAGACATAGATAGGACATTGAACAATGCATGTGTGGAATTACCTCTGGTTGGGATCTGAAGTTAGACATAGATAGGACATTGAACAATGCATGTGTGGATTTACCTCTGGTTGAGATCTAAAGTAGACATAGAACATTGAACAATAAATGTGTGGATTTACCTCTGGTTGAGATCTGAAGTTAGACATAGATAGGACATTGAACAATACATGTGTGGATTTACCTCTGGTTGGGATCTGAAGTTAGACATAGATAGGACATTGAACAATGCATGTGTGGATTTACCTCTGGTTGAGATCTAAAGTAGACATAGAATATTGAACAATAAATGTGTGGATTTACCTCTGGTTGAGATCTAAAGTAGACATAGAATATTGAACAATACATGTGTGGATTTACCTCTGGTTGAGATCTAAAGTAGACATAGAATATTGAACAATACATGTGTGGATTTACCTCTGGTTGGGATCTGAAGTTAGACATAGATAGGACATTGAACAATGCATGTGTGGATTTACCTCTGGTTGAGATCTAAAGTGGACATAGAACATTGAACAATAAATGTGTGGATTTACCTCTGGTTGAGATCTAAAGTGGACATAGAACATTGAACAATGCATGTGTGGATTTACCTCTGGTTGAGATCTGAAGTTAGACATAGATAGGACATTGAACAATGCATGTGTGGATTTACCTCTGGTTGGGATCTGAAGTTAGACATAGATAGGACATTGAACAATGCATGTGTGGATTTACCTCTGGTTGAGATCTAAAGTAGACATAGAACATTGAACAATAAATGTGTGGATTTACCTCTGGTTGAGATCTAAAGTGGACATAGAACATTGAACAATGCATGTGTGGATTTACCTCTGGTTGAGATCTGAAGTTAGACATAGATAGGACATTGAACAATACATGTGTGGATTTACCTCTGGTTGGGATCTGAAGTTAGACATAGATAGGACATTGAACAATACATGTGTGGATTTACCTCTGGTTGGGATCTGAAGTTAGACATAGATAGGACATTGAACAATGCATGTGTGGATTTACCTCTGGTTGAGATCTAAAGTAGACATAGAACATTGAACAATAAATGTGTGGATTTACCTCTGGTTGAGATCTGAAGTTAGACATAGATAGGACATTTAACAATACATGTGTGGATTTACCTCTGGTTGGGATCTGAAGTTAGACATAGATAGGACATTGAACAATACATGTGTGGATTTACCTCTGGTTGGGATCTGAAGTTAGACATAGATAGGACATTGAACAATGCATGTGTGGATTTACCTCTGGTTGAGATCTAAAGTAGACATAGAACATTGAACAATAAATGTGTGGATTTACCTCTGGTTGAGATCTGAAGTTAGACATAGATAGGACATTTAACAATACATGTGTGGATTTACCTCTGGTTGGGATCTGAAGTTAGACATAGATAGGACACTGAACAATGCATGTGTGGATTTACCCCTGGTTGGGATCTGAAGTTAGACATAGATAGGACATTGAACAATGCATGTGTGGATTTACCTCTGGTTGAGATCTAAAGTTAGACATAGATAGGACATTGAACAATGCATGTGTGGATTTACCTCTGGTTGAGATCTGAAGTTAGACATAGATAGGACATTGAACAATGCATGTGTGGATTTACCTCTGGTTGAGATCTAAAGTTAGACATAGATAGGACATTGAACAATGCATGTGTGGATTTACCTCTGGTTGAGATCTGAAGTTAGACATAGATAGGACATTGAACAATGCATGTGTGGATTTACCTCTGGTTGAGATCTGAAGTTAGACATAGATAGGACATTGAACAATACATGTGTGGATTTACCTCTGGTTGAGATCTAAAGTTAGACATTGAACAATAAAATTATATAATTAAAGTTCTCTTTCTTTCCAATAAATATTGCTACCAGACAGCTGTGGATCGGATTTTACGATTTCTTTTATGTGATGCTGAATACAGTTTATCTTGTGGTCAGTAAGGTTAAAGTGTTTAGACACTGGGGAATCCTTTTGGTTTTGAATTTCCCTAATGTGTTCTTTTGTTCTCACTTGGAATTCCCTTTTAGTTTTCAAGTATTGTTTGCTACAAAATTATGTAGATGGCAAGTAAGCAAGTAGATGAAATTTCATGTAATACAATAATTCATTTTGATTTATATTTGAGGTTAGTAAATGTTCCTTTAAATATTGTTGATTTATCCATTTTCATGCAGAAACTGCAATTAACTATCTCACAATTCAGTACTTCGTTTGTAAATGTTTGTTAGGAATGGATGCTTACTTGAAAACTTATCCTGATAAGTTGGTTGCTTAATTTAGAGCCAGTCCTCTGTGCAAAAAATCAATTGATTTTAGAATATCTCTGGAAGAGTTAATTTAACAAACAATTCAAAGGTGAGACTAGAAAGAAATTCCAAGTGCTGACCACAACATCAACTGTGTTAATTATTGGATAATATAAATAATAAAATCTGAAATTAAGATGGTCCACATAACTTAATGGTAACATATTTGTTTTGAATCTTCTTATTCCTGATATTCGATCTTCATTGCTGGCACCTGCATGTCATCACATGTGTGTGTGTGTGTGTGTGATGTGATTTTGAGTTTTAACGTAGCTTTAACAATTTTTCAGTCATATCGCTATGATGTCTGCAATGTGGCAGTTTATAGTGATGTCTAGCACTGGGGCATCATGTCGCAGACATGTAGCATGATGTCCCACCCAGTCACATTATCCTGACACTAGGCCCACCAGTCCTAACACTAACCTCTTAATGATGAGTGCCAAGCGAGGCAGCTGTTAGTACCATTTTTTAAGTCTCTGGTTTGACTCGGCCGGGGATCGACCCCACGACCTCCCGCATCCGAGGCGGACGCTCTAACCACTAGGCCACCGGAGCGGTATATGTCATCACATAAGTAAGATCTGTAGTTTTTCCCCAAGGATCATACCTCAGTTACAAACTCAGATGCCATTCGTTAAGGATGTTTGATTTTGCTACCTAAGATTTTTTGAATTTTCTGCAAACCCCATATTATTGTATGACTAAGAAGGATGACGGTTGAAACATCATAGGCTGCCGTTCATCTTATTGTTAAGTCCATGTTAATGGGAGGCAAGATGTAGCATTCATTTTTCTGACAGAAATGGTGGCAACAGTTTGTGAAAGTTTATGTGCACAGCTGTCATAACTAGTAGGTGATTATTATGACCACCTGGGATGCCAAGTTGAGTGATGGTACGTGTGTGTGTGGCACCATTTCACAGTTTGTGGGTTTTTTTTCAAGGGTAGGGGGGACCTGAAGACCACACTAGCCTAGGGTGCCTTTTGTGTCCAGTGCAGACTTGAGATGGTCTATTTGTATACTCCATTTGGTCATTACACAATGTATTTGGCTATGTGACTTCAGATGAGCATGTCAAAAACTGTACATAGTTAAAACTGATAGCAATACCTATATTACATTGTTTAATTATAGTTGGGTAGAAATATTTAATCAGCTGCTAGAACAAGAAATTTTATTTGCTTATTTTTAAAACTTCACTGAAAAATGAGAAAGTCTAAAACACTTAAAGATATTTTGAAACAAAACCCAGTAAATATAGATGAGAACAACATATACAATTGTCTTCACATTATATTGGTCACCAGTGATCACTGATGTTATTTTGTGAGTAATGTTAAACAGGTTGATTCAAAATTGATTATGAATCTTGTGGCTGTTGTCAAATATTTGGTGAAGTTTTAGAAATTGAAGATAATTAGATTACTTCATAGATCGAAAAATAAGGAAATCTATTATAAAGATGCTAAAAATATAGAAAAGAAAAATATGAAAAGTATTTTCCATTTAATTTCTATATTTCATTTTCATGTATATAGGTAAAGAGAATGTTACACTTGTATTACCTGATGTTCTCTGTACAGGGCCCATATTCCTGGTGCTGTATACATGAATGTGATGGATGGTGAACACAATGAGTATTTTCCTCGAAACATTCCCAAATCAGACAAGCTTGAGGAAAAGCTTCAGCAGGCAGGGATCAACCATGATTCTCATGTTGTCATCTACAGCAACTCTGATAATGCAGGATTTTTCATGTCTGGCCGAGCGTGGTGGACATTTAAGGTACTGGTACATTCAAAACATGCAACACCATTATTCGGGATAGCCAGGACTACCCAACTCTGCCTCCCTATATTTATTTCCTCTAGGTAATTTTAAAGGCAAAGAGTCTACGGTTTGTATAAAATAAAAAGAGTAATTGGAGTGATTTGATTGGATCTTATTTAAATTCTAATTGTAGTCCACACACCCACACACTCCACCGTGATCACTTGGTGCCACAATTGTGGCCTGTGAGGGAAAAGATTAGCCAATCAAATTATTTCTTTCCAAGATATTTTTAGTCAAGTAATATAAATCATCATGGTTGAGTAACAAGGGGCAACAACATTTTCTTGCCACTAAAAAAAGAGTGTTGAATTTGTTGTGAAAGATATGATTGGCTAACAAAGCTTCTACATCATTCCATATTCATCATTTTATGTAAATGAAGATTTTGCTGGTCAGTGTCCGGAGCAATGCATGTAGAGAAGCAAAGTTCATTAGATCTAGGTGTCTCAGGATCACAGCATTAATCATCATACGCCATCTTTGGGCAACATCTTCGGGAATTTTGCTCAAACACAAAGAAAACATTATCTTATGTTCTTGCTTGTTCCTGGGTGTGTATAGTTTGTCACGTAAACTTGAAGTTTTTTACTTTTGAAAATTACTTTGATATAAATCAATACATGAACGTTACAAGTTCATACTTGAAATTTCATTAATTATTGCTGGCAAATTAGGGATATAAGCAGCTGAATAAATGCATAATATACAGTGACAGTCACATTGAGTCTATGATTCAACCAGTGTGGGTATGTGAGAAAGCTTGCCAGTAGCTTCTCGTGGGTCGGTGGTTCTTCCTGGGGTTTTCACAGGTTCTTTCTCCACCATTAATACTGTCTGCCATACATAGCCTATCGTGTACTGAAAAATGGCGTTAAACCCAGCAATAACAACAACAACAACAACAGTCACATTGATGAACATTAAGCTTGAATGTTCTCAAAAGCTGACAGTCTGTTAGCCAGAGTTTCCTCTGACTCTCCAAACACTTTTAAGAAAAACCTCATAACTCCTTATCCCTTGGAGGCACATTTGTGCATTGAGGTAGTACCCTAGTTCCCCAATTCAGAGGTATGTGATAACCTCATTCATGATATACCAAAGCAGGTGTTATTGCAGACTTTCTACCCATGTTAAAAATTGAAGTGGAAAAAAGATCATTTGAGACCAGATTGTGGGTGGGGGCAGAAAATTTCCAGTTTTAGAACTAGAGTTTTGTGTTCAGAATTTAGACTTTTTGCTGTTAGATATAAAGCGGACTGGTCCAAACTGCACATGACAGATGAATCATTACAAAAGTTGAGTCAGTTTGAGATTTTGAGTATAAAGGGTCCAAGTCACAGAAAGACGATGGACACAATAGCGAGTTAGTAATGTGTTTTGTACACTAAAGCTTCCAGCAGAATGAAAATCTCTGGGAAAGAGATGTTGTTTGGATGCAATCCAAAGTATCCCCAAAGTATCCCCATTTCAGGTGAATAGTAAAAGAATCTTTAGTAGAAAATAAGTTAACTAGCTGGGAAGACATTTTGATCCATTGATTACATGATGAATGAATCTTTCATTTGGTAGAACTTATTTCATTTATATAAACCATTATAGTCATTCTCTTTCGTGTGAAGTCATATCAATGAGTGATATGTTACATGCTGGTCACTGACAAATGAAAACCAGTTAATTGAGAATTTGTTTGTGCTTATCAAATTTAAACAAAACATTAAATATACACTTTTATATTATTTTTTCTTGATTGTACATTATCATAAATTTAAGGAAACATAGATGTTAATTTTTGATTTGGTTGACATTGTCACATAACAGCCTAAAATGGTATTGATTCATTAGTTTTGCATTATTAAAGTTGACCAAAAATATGTACTTTCTGCAAAGAAAATGTTGTTGTAAATAAATGAACAACAAGAGTGTAATCTGAACTATCATTCATTTAAAGCTGAGATAACTTTTTGTGTTTGATTTTTTCTGCTGTAAATGAAATACCATATATACTCACATACAGGTCCATAGATTCAGATTAGCCAGAACTTTATTAGTGTTTCGCTTTACCTTCATTTGTGTATCAAAGACCACCAAAATTTGTAATTAGACCCCAAGTTCTGGTACCAATGTTTCTCTGACCCCAGTTCTAACACCAAGAGACTTTTTGGCACTTAATATTGCATCCGTAATGGAAACAGTGATTATGCAATGGCAGATCTGGGTCTATGTTGTTTGCAGATGGGTCGGACAAGTGTATCCTCATGATTATGTATACTAATTTGTTCATTGTGCCTTGTTCTGTTTCAGGAATTCAATATAAAATTGTATGTATGTATGTTTGTATTTATGTATGTATGTATGTATCTATGTATGTATGAGAGGGGCTTAATGGCACATCAGCACAATCCTGACTATATAGTGCCCAATAAATTTAGACATCCCTAAAAAGATGCACAAAACAAGTCCTTAAATACAAAGTGGCATTTTTTTAAAACGTAAACTGCACTCTTTAAAATTCAAAGATCTCAGCTGGAGCAGAAAGTTGATTTTTAAACACTAATAATAATTATAGTTGTTCTGCTACTACTATATAAAATAATATACTATAATACTATATATATAAGGGGCCCATAGTGGCCGAGTGGTCTAAAGCGCTCTCCGTTACGGATCACTGCCATCTCACCTCTGTCTGAGTGGGTTTGAGTCTCAGATTCAACCAATGTGGGTATGTGAAAAAGCTTGCCAGTAGCTTCTCGTGGGTCGGTGGTTCTTTCCAGGGGTTTCCGGGTTCTTCCTCCACCATTAATACTGGCCGCCATGTATGGCCTATCGTGTGCTGAAAAATGGCATTATACCCTACAACAACAACAACAACTATAGATATATATATATATATATATATATATATATATATATATATATATATATGTATGTATGTATAATACTATATAAAAATAAGTAACCTGTTTCTGGAAAAATATTGGTATCTTTTCATATAAGCCTTATAAAAAATGGTTGGAAATTGAAATCTGAATAAGGGGTACAATTAAAGCACTTGTGACCTCCAGACCCATTTCAACTTTTCTTTAAAGTCTAATTAAGTAAGGTAGTCATTATTTGAAGTAGTTGCATAGGCTTAAAACACATAAAACAGCTCATTGGAGCTTTTAAATACAGTAATACTTAATTAAACAAGTCATTACAAAAGTATATATGTATATGTGTGTGTATATATATATATATATATATATATATATATATATATATATATATATATATATCCAGGTATCTGCAGTGTATTAGAGTAATTAACAACAAACAACATAATGTACTAGCAGATCGTGTTTTTTGTAGTTGGACTTTACTTATGTGTGAGTATATATTGTATTTGAAAAATATTTTATTTTTTATGATCATACAAATATTCATAGCTATTGGCATTTAATATCATGTAGGACACACTAGCCATTTGCCTAAGTCTTTTAACATGGGGAGTGTCTACTTTGGACCATTCCCACCCCTGATTATATATTATCATATATTTACACTTTAAGAAATGTTTGTATATAATTGACTTTTGTACCATTTTCCAGTTATTTGGGGTAGACAAAGTTTCCATTTTGGATGGAGGGCTTGAGAAATGGAAGAAAAATGGCTATGCATTGAAGTCTGACATTCCTACTCCTAAGGTAACCTTTGGTAGATTGTCTGTGTGTACACGTTTTTGGGTGAGAGGTTTTAATTATGAAGTCAAGACACTAACGTATATGCTCACAAATAAGTTGGATCTAACTGCAGACTGCATAGAACCAGATTTGCCATCGCAAAATGTCCTGGCAGATCTGGGTCTATTCAATTAGTTAGAAATAAGCACAGGAACAACACAGACCTGATTTGCTGGCACATTATGCCTGAGCACATCAGGGTTTGTGTTTGCAATTGGACCCAGCTTATATTTGAGTATATATGATAAGTCTATAGTTAAAACAAAAGTTATTTACTGTTAACATTAAGAATATGATGTATTTCTGGATCTGTGTTATTTAAGTAAATATATTCCTTCTCTTGTCTGAATTGGGAATTGTTTGATCAAATTCATGAAAATACTGTCATTTTTGGATCAGAAATTGGGCTGGTATTTGCCCACACATTCAACCAAGGAAATTTCTTGGGATTAAAATGACTAGTAAATTTAAGCAATTAAGACCCCTACCAAATTACTGTGGCACAGTACTAAAGAAATAAGCTGCAACAACAAAGCCAAAAAGGAATTATAATGCAGATCTGTTTTCTTCTTTCAGAGAGGAAATATAAAGGTGAAACGCCATGATAACCTGTACAAGACTTTTGAAGATGTCCAGCAAGGTCTGAAATCCAACAACTTTCAAGTCTGTGATACCCGACCAGCAACCAAGTTCTCAGGGCCAGGTACACAGTGAAATGAGAAACTCTATTAAATATAGTACTCTCTTACTAGATCAAAAGCTCATGGGGTCCAAGCAATTTGTTCATTATAATGAGGCTATAATGTTTCTCATTGCTGATGAAAATGTTGTTACTAAAACACAAATATGATTGATGCCACCGAAACCAAATGGAAAGTACATGAGACTGCATTAATATGAAACTAGAATTATTTTCAGCTCTTTTATGGCCTTTATAAACTGCTCCGGTGGCCTAGTGGTTAGAGCTTCCGTCTCGGATGCAGTAGGTTGTGGGTTCGAACCCGGCCAAGTCATACCAAAGACTTTAAAAAAATGGTCCTAACAGCTACCTCACAATTCACTCAGCCTTAAGAGGTTAGTGTTAGGAGTGGTCAACCTGTAGTCTGGATAATGTTACTGGGTTTGACATCATGCTACATGTCTGCGGTATGATGCCCCAGTGCTAGACATCACTATAAACTGCCACACAGCAGACATCATAGCAATATGACTTTAAAAAATATTAAAGCTACATTAAAAACCTAAATCACACACACGCACATGCCCTTTATATTTGATAATTGGACTTACAAAAAAGTACAGTATTTGTATTTCAGCCAAGCTGTTTCACTTTCAGTTTGCATACATACTCTACCTTCTACTTTTGGAAGAGTCTCTTGAAATTTTGGGTCTCCCTCCTGCAATCCTGCACTGGAGACTATTTCCTGCATTTAAACAAAGTGGTTACACTGTCCACCTTGGATGCGAGAGGTTGTGGGTTCGAACCCCAGCTGAGTCATACCAAAGACTTATAAAAATGGTACTAACAGCTGCCTTGTTAAGTGCTCATCATTAAGAGGTTAGTGTTAGGACTGGTCGGCCTGGTGTCAGGATAATGTGACTTGGTGGGACATCATGCTGCATGTATGCAGCATCATGCCCCAGTGCTAGACATAACTATAAACTGCAATACTGCAGACATCATAGCAATATGACTGAAATTTTTTTAAGCTATGTTAAAAATCACACACACACACATTGAAGGGTAGCTTGCAGACATACAATTTTCATTTGAAATTATTTTTTAAAAATATATGTAGCAGACTCTGTTACAGTTAGCTTCGTCTTGTCACAAAAGTAAGCAAATCTAGGTTTCTAGCCCGAGGGCAAATTCATCCTTGCTGTGCCTTGGTTTTACTGCTCAACTGACCACTGGAAACCTCATTTGCATTTCAAGAGCCCCAAGAATATCTGGCTCCTCATTGGAATTGTTAGTTCCAGTGTTATATGCTATCTGCACATACATACATACATATACATACATACATACATGCATATGCACGCACGCACGCATGCACACACACACACACACACACTTTGCCATAACATAGAAATCAGATTAAGGGAGATAACATTTTATGGCTTTCTATGGTAACTGCAAAGAAGTATACTAGATGGGACATCTGTTCATTGGAATTTCTCTTATGCAATAGTTGATTAATAGAATGCAACATGTGGCCAAGAGGGTCAGTTGATGCTGGTCATAATAAAATCCTGAAAATTGTCTGTTTTTTGTGTAGTTGTACATGTATAAGAAATCTATACCTGGTGGGAAATCATTAATGACCTGTTGTAATTGAACTATGCATATGACTAGGCATGATTTTCTAATGCAAGGGCAAAGGTCAAAACAACAGAAAAATTGTAAAGTTCCATAAGCATGTTACCATATGCACTAAGTTATAAGACAGATTCCAGCTGCAAACTTCACAGACCCAGATCTGCCATTGCAAAATGCACCAGCAGATCTGGATCTGTGCAGTTGTTTAGGAGCAATATGTAGAACAAACAGCATAGACATTGATATGCAGGTGCATTATAATCTGGCAGATTAGGGTCTTTGTTTTTTGCAGCTGCACTAAACATATAAGCAAGTAAATACAGTAATGTGAATCTATTTAATGTGTGACATATGATATTTTACTTAATAGACTGTACCTACTGTATATACTCACAAGGTGGACCAACTGCAAATTGTGTTGACCCAGATCTGCCTTCACATGATGTGCTGTAAGACTTGTGTGTGTAGTTTGCCAGGAGTGATCAATAGAACAAAACGAACATAGAGCTTGATCTAACAGCACATTATGTAATGGCAGATAAAGATGGACCTAACTTATAAAACAATAAAAACGGTCAATTTGTGGATTGGGGAAGAGGTCCTATTGTTTTTGTAGAAGGATCATTGTTCCTGTCTCTTGAATATCATGGTTTGTAGCAAAGACAAAATCTACAAACTTTTTACCTGCAAAAAAGTAGTTGACCCACAGTAGACTAAATACTGAGTTTATTAATTATTATGTACAAGCCAGTGATGAAGTATTATGAGTCTATGCTCTTAAATTAAGTATCAGAAAAGAGTGAAGAAAACAAGCTTTGTAAAATTTAAAAAATAATTTATTTCCCTAGAATATAAAATGAAAAATAGGAAAAAGAATTTACAGTATTGCGAATTAAATCCAAATTGTAGCCTGTCCAAGAATTAAAACACAAGTCCTATCAATGAAAACTTCTAAGTGAATCTCAGTTCAAATCCCAATGAAATTCAAGGTGGAAGGCGATGATGTCTGTAGTAACCTATGAATTGCAGATGTGTCAACAGTCTCTTGTCGAATCACAGAAAATATTATTCCAGTCTTGAATTCAGTATAAATTGCAATGAATGTCTTTGTCCAAGAATTATCAGAGCACTTTTTTATTTCCAGTGTAAACAGTCACTTGAATTCATTAATTTGAAGAAAAATGAAATTCAGCCCAAACTGGTCACATCATAATACAACTTAACATGTCAAGTGTTTTCAAGCCCAACTAACAATCCTTTATCAAAACATCAGTTATACGACTAACTAAGATGCAAAACAGATTCCCTGCAAAAGTTCATTACTCTGGAAAAATTAGAAGTTTCTTATCAATTGGCACATAATAAAATATCATGTAGTCCAGGTATGACCTTGACTCAACTTACTGATTCTTATTCTGAGAAAGATATAAAAAAAAAAATTGAAAAAGTTTACCCAAATTGTCACTGATTTTGGAACAAGGTCAGCAACTAGTTACAGTGTTTCATGAAGCTATTATTAGTTGTTTACATCATTAAAATAAACAAATTAAAAAGGCAATCAGGAAAAACAGAACAGAACTCAATTCTGGACATGGTCAAGTCCAGTAAACAATGTTACATTACAATATCATGTAATGGAATAAAAAAAATGTAAAACTAACAGACAAACAATTAAATTATATATACATAACAGAAGGCATTTATGAAGATTAATAGAATCTATCACGTGTATTGATGTGGCATTGGTGTAATAAATCATGAGCTGGATATCAATCTACAATAGTTCCTTTCTCTACAAAACTGGGATTTAAACAAAATTACAGGTAACTTAGGCAAAACATTTAAAGGACAAATTATCTACATTTTTGGACATTTAGAAACTGTAAAAGATTTGATTGACACTGAACAAACTGGTGTCGTATTGAAATATAGTTTATTAAAAACAAAACAGATTTTGATATCATGGATGTTATAGAATATAATTCATAGTAATGATCTACCAATCCTAATCTATTTTTGACATCAGATAATAGTCACATGCCGTAAGATAATAGTCACATGCCGTAAGATAATAGTCACATGCCGTAGGATAATAGTCACATGCCGTAGGATAATAGTCACATGCCGTAAGATAGTAGTCACATGCCGTAAGATAATAGTCACATGCCGTAAGATAATAGTCACATGCCGTAAGATAATAGTCACATGCCGTAGGATAATAGTCACATGCCGTAAGATAGTAGTCACATGCCGTAAGATAATAGTCACATGCCGTAAGATAATAGTCACATGAAATAGGTTAATAGTGAGATAAAGTTGGATAATAGTCACTTGAGGTAGGATAATAATCACTTGAAGTAGGATAATAGTAACATGAAATAGGATAATAGTCACATGAAGGAGGAAAATTGTCACATGAATTAGGAGAATAGTCACATGAAGTAGGATAATAGTCACATGCTGGAGGATAATATCCACTTGAGGTAGGATAATAGTCACATGAAGGAGGTTAAAAGTCACATCAAGTAGGATAATAGTCACATCAGATAGGATAATAGTCACCGCTCTGGTGAGCTAGTGGTTAGAGCATCTGCCTCAGCATTAAGAGGTTAGTGTTAGGACTGGTCGGCCCGGTGTCAGGATAATGTGACTGGGTGGGACATCATGCTACATGTCTGCAGCATGATGCCCCAGTGCTAGACATCACTATAAACTGCCACATTGCAGACATCGTAGCGATATGACTGAAGAATTGTTAAAGCTATGTTAAAAATCCAATTCACATCACATCACACAGGATACTAGTCACATGTAGGATAATAGTCACATGAAGTAGGATACTAGTCACATGTAGGATACTAGTCACATGAAGGAGGATAACAGTCACATGTAGGATAATAGTCACATCATGTAGGCTAATAGTCACATGGAGAATAATAGTCACATGTAGGATAATAGCCACTTGAAGTAGGATAATAGTCACATGGAGAATAATAGTCACATGTAGGATAATAGTCACATGTAGGATAATAGCCACTTGAAGTAGGATAATGGTCACATGAAGTAGGATCCTGCACAAGTGTTTCATATTAGAAGACATGGTCCTATTGAAGAGGGGATGTGAAAATAATGTAATTTTCCTTATGTATTTTCTCAGTGAATTATGCTTTGTCAGATCTGAGTCTGTGCAGACTGAAGTAGACCTGACCTATAAATTAGTATATTTGGTAGTTACTTCAGTGAGCTCCTGACCATGCACTTTAATTGGCTGACATAGTACATGAAGAAAATGTACTTTGGTAAATTTTGTCATGTTTAAAAGAATGGCCAGTAGAATATCTGTTATGGGGATAGCCAGTTGACTTTGACCACATTATGCTGTGAGGTCATTTAGCAGTGATGTTGTTTCTGTCTCCTGCAGAAAGTGATGGACACATACCTGGTGCCAAAAATCTTCCCATGGCTAAGCTAGTAGATATGGAAAAAGGAACATTGCTTCCTGTCAGTCAGCTCAAAAAGTGTAAGTAGACAAAAAATATATTCTCCCATTCCTTATTATCTACTAATTAAACTTTATTAATTTATATGTACATTTAATTGTCTTGCCTGTGCTTCAGCTATCAAAAACATCTTTTTAACAGCAAAGGCAGGGGGCCCCGAGTGGCAGAGTGGTCTAAAGTGCTCTCCGTTACAGATCACTGCCATCTCACCTCTGTCTGCGTGGGTTCGAGTCTCGGATTCGACTAATGTGGGTATGTGAGAAAGTTTGCCAGTAGCTTCTCGTGGGTTGGTGGTTTTTCCGGGATTTTCACGGGTTCTTCCTCCACCATTAATACTGTCCGCTATGTATAGCCTATCTTGTGCTGAAAAATGGCGTTAAACCCTACAATAACAACAACAGCAAAGGCAGTATTGTCTTTCTCAAGAATTTTGTTCTAAGCTTTTGTTGCAAAGATGTTTTATTAGAGTCTTTTTTTCTTTATTTTTTTGAATTGGAAAGAACTTGTGCTTGGTTTGCAATAGTGACATGTATATTCATGTTCTACAAGCAGTAGGAAAAAAATATCAGTTTAATGTCCATCTACAGCACATACAGTTTTATAGTGAAAATATATTATTTTCATTCGTTCTATACACACATTACAGAAACCAGACAGAACCAGTCTGCTGATGACTGGAACTGTGGATCTGTTCCATCAGTGCAATGACTGGTGCAGTAATGTGTACTGAGTAGTCAGACTATAAGTAGCATGTGTGTAAAACCAGATTTTGTGTAATAGATGTGTGACACCAGATTATGTGTAACACACATGCTCACAACAAACTGTAAATTGATTATCCTATTGTTGTAATTAAACAGTTTGAAGTTAAAGTCAGGATATTTTTTTGAGCTGTTGTATGTAATAAAGGGATCATAGATAGTCCATGATGGATTTTGAGTCTTTGATTAAAAATTAGCCACCCCTGACAGAGGTGAGATAGAGAGGCATGACCAACCCAAACATTTGTCAGCAGTAACACTTGAGTAAGTATTTTAATTCTTTTAAGAGGAATACTTAGTAGCTGTTATCTTTTTTCCTGTCAAAATGCCAAAAATGTACACTTTAGTCTATATGCTGAAAACCACTAGCTAAGAAATATTATAAGTTCAGCATTGCATGGAATTTAGAGATTAACTCATTTTCCTCTGGAAATTCTTTGCATTTTCACACAAAATAGTGGTAGGAAATATATTTTGATGGTTACTGTATCCAGACACAGCTGGTTCAGGGATAGTTTTATTTGAACTGATGCTTAATTATGTAAAAGACATTATTTTTTATTGGCTATTTTGTCTAATATCAGCAGATGATTGAAAATTGCACTTTCTTTCGTTTGCTTATTGAACCATTGATTTTTGTTTTAGTAATGACCCTTTTTGCTTCCAAAATGTCAAACTTACCCTACTTTTTCCAAAGGTTCATTTGTCAGTATGGAGTTCAGTTTGGTTTGCTTTAGGTCTAGTGGAAAAATATGTCTTAGATACAGAAAAAACTCTAGTTCTGGAACTGTAATTTATAGCCTAAAAAAATCTTATCTCAGACATTATGTGTTTTTGGCTGTGTTTCTTAATTTTAGTAGAAAGTCTACTTTACTTGGTATAATTATAGAACTTTACTTTTCCCCTTTTTCTATAATGCCACCTGTTTTGGTGTTTCATGTTAATGCCACAGAGCTTGAAACTAGGGTACTAATTCATGATGCAAAAGTTTGCCACGTGGAGATGTGATACAAAACATGGGGGGTGGGGTAGGAGGTCTCTGGTTATAGAGTAGTCCAATGCGCTCTCCTTTACCAACCACTGCCATCTCACCTGTGTTCCTGTGGCTTAGAATCTCAGGACAAAGTTCAGTTTACCATTCCTCATTGAGATCATTTTACTAAACTCATTAAAGTTATATTTCCAGACTCAGAGATCACACAGTAATTTTCATCCACAACATGGGTGGACTCCCATCTTAGTTTATTTTTATCAGCAATCTGCAAACATCTGTTGAGTCCTTGCTTGTCTGTCACCCCACACTTCTGACAGCAATCACAAGCCACTTCTTTTTTTACATCAAATCCTCGATGGCTTGGGAAGACTTAGACTTCTGTGCCTTTAATGAAGAAATCTTCTGGTTATTGCCCTGAGTTCTGGAGTTCTCTTGCTCCCTCAGTGGCCTCCACAAATAGAATTCCTGTATCCACTGACATTTCAAGCAGAAAGAACAGCCTTTCTTCAAACGTTTACAACTGCCTTGTCGATATAAGAAGGGTGTCAGCTAGAACCATGAACTTTCTATGCTTCTAGCCAATTTCAACTTGTCTGAACAGAAGGTTTTGGCCATTTGTTTAAAGTGAAACCAACTTTGGCATTTAAATGGGTTATGCATGTTACCTTTCAGACCACAATCCAAAACCTCACTGGCTCAGCTTTATACTAAAACACCTTTCTAGTCACCCTGGCTTTATTATTAAGAATTCACAAAACTCCTACCTTGTCAGACCAACTGCACGTTTGCAGTTCCATCACATTGATTCAATTCCTCTCAAGATTTCCCTGGTTTCATTGCCTAGAACAGGCTTCTATTGAAACTCCTATCTTCAGGGACCCCTTTCTTTGGGGGCATCTTAAGGACTCCATCATGGTACTGAAGTGGTATTGGAAATATACTGAATTAATCAGAATGTTCACCCAGGCATTTTCAGGACTCCATCAAGGCAATGCAGTGGTATGAACTAGAAACATGCCAATCCACTGGAATAGGGAGATCTCATATGTTCATAACTACTCAACAAAACAAAGGACAATATTTCTGCTCAGAATCTTTCATCCTGAATCCATTTGAACTCTCACTTAGCCTTGAAAGATTTAGCCCAGAACTGGATTCATTAGGACATTTAGCCTATAAAAGAATTTACCCAGGCCTGGAATCATTAGGCTATTCATTCAGCTGATAAAGAAAAACCCATGGCTCTTTTTATTTCTTGACAAATCATCTCATGAGGTCAGAGAAATTACTATCAGTCCAGTATCCGAGTGAAACTGCTTCTTGACAGACGATATTTAAAGCTGAAGATGGAGGTCAGAATCATCAGTCAGACCTATAATCACAAAAGGCTGGTGCAGCATATATCTGCAGTTCAGCAGGCTAACTTCCCATGTGCCTCAGCAGCTCATTAATGACACAGATTACTCAGCTTCCACTGTAATGTGTGAAGATGAAAGTTGTCCCCTTTATGATCTGAAGTCTCACATTTATCTTTTTTGCCCATATTGCAAATGAGATTTGAAGCTGCTGCTGAAAACATTTTCAAGAAAAATGTATACTTACATCTTTGGATTGGTTAAGGCATTTAGAATTGTCTTGGTTACCAGAATTAGGGCTTAGCTGGTCCTTGAAAACACGAGCCTATTTCCACTTTTTAAAAATCTCTTACAATCTTTCATATCTGGTTAGGAGACTGAAGCCAGGGTCAACTCTGGGTAAGGGGATGTAAATCTGCCAATCTCTTCCCTAGTCTCCTAATGTATTAGGTTCAGAAAGTATATTGAAGAAAACTAATTTTTGAAATAAAATATGTTTCTGTGATAATACATTTTCAGTTACTTCATGGAAGACCATGTACTTTCAGTAACTGAAAAATAACAAGATTAAGAACCAATATTTGTACTGAAGGGCAGACAACTCTCATCTCATTCCCATCTTGGTAAGCAGATAACATTTTTGGACTGTTAATGCTAAAACAAGTCGAAAGGCACTGTAAATGTCTTGTTTTTGCATGGCAAGAGTGGAAGGACTCCTAGCATTTTATGATCGAACATGAATTATGGTACAAAGTCTTTTCATAATATTTCTGTATTTCACTCTGTGCCAAGTCAGATGAATCTATTGATAATTGTCCTTTATGCTGTGGAATGGAATTTCAGGGGGCAATTATTTTCCCCCTTTTCATTGAATTTGTGCGTTTGAAAGAGGGCGGTGAGAGTGCAAGATAATCCAACCAAATTTGTAATAGTCAAATGATAAAGTTGAAAACATTTAGGTCTTGCTCTCTTTTTAACTTTTATTAAGTAATGATTTATGAATGAACTTAGTACATATGGTAGAAGCAATGGCAATAAGATTGAAATGTAGATATAGTGTTGAGTACTGTATTTACCATATATGATGCAGCACCTTCAGTTAATATTCAGTTGTTTTAATACTGTGAAGTTTTCGGACATAAAAAGTGAATGATGTTTTTTGTAAAAAATGTTTTGGACAACTTGTATAAAAACAGTGAACTTTGTCCATGAGCATGGTTTGTTTATTCAGTTAGAATAATTATTTTATAACCCTTTTACGACCCCTAATATAAAAATCAGGTTCACAGAGTACTACAGTGTGTTGACTGTATGATCTACAGTGTACTCACAAGTTACGTAAGCAGTTGGGTTTCCATTCAACTAACCATACACATTTGACATACTCAGACAAACTGTTTATCAAATAAGTGTTGACCATACATTTAGAAGCATTATGCAACTGTTTTAGTCCAAATGTGATTACATTTTGTGATTTTTTGAGAGAGAAACTAAGCCAGGATAATTATGTTTGCTTCTTTAATGTATGTAGACAAGCCCCTTACATCAGTGAAAATGTTTAACATATATACTCTTTTTAAAGTCCAAGTGCGCTTAGCATAGACTCTGATCTGCCAGTGTATTATGTGATAACAGATCTAGATCTGTGCAGTTTGCAGATGCAGTTGACTTGAAAGCAAATATATATACTGCACTTTGCAGTTGGACCCGACTTAAAGGTGTTTGTGTATGAGTGTGTGTGTATACATACATACATACATACATACATACATACATACATACATACATACATACATACATACATACATACATACATATATATATATATATATATATCATCATTGGCAGCTCAGTCTCAAGAGACCATGCAAATATCGCCCTTTGAGTGTCATCTGTCTCTGGGGTTTTGGCATTGAAAGGATGTTTACTATCACGACAAGCAGAATGTCTCATAAAGATGAAAATTGGGCATATATCAACTTTTAAATTCAAAAAGGATTCTTTAACTTTGAAAATTATCATTTCTGAGGTATTATTTTTCAGGCACAGGATTGGCAAAATGAGTTACTGGGAAGTTTTAAAAAAAAGAGATTACCAAATCAACATCTAACAACCTCTCTATCTGTGACTCTGTGTTATTATACATATACAGTATATACACACACATTTTTGTCAAAGTTGTGGTATATTTTTTATATATGTTTTTATTTATATAAGGTAACTCTACTAATACAAAACCATCTCCTGAGGGCTGTAGAATTTATATGCTTTATTTATATAAACATAACTCAATTAGTACCAGAGCATCTTCTCTGAGGCCAGTAGAATTCATTGGCTTGGTAAGCATGAATATAAATTATCAAGTTCAGCTTAAAATAAAATTTATTTTACATTTAATTGAGATTGATGTTTGAATGTGCTTTTGAAGTGTCGGATTATCTCTCTGACTTGGACTCGTGTAGGCTAGAAAATGTTCAACATGTAGCAGCAAGAATAGTCATAGGCTTTTAGGTCTATATTGATAGAAACACTCTTTACTTTTAAAAAAAGGATATAAAGTTTTAAAATCCAGTAGAAATTTGTTAAAATTGCCATTGTTTTATAAAATTGTGAATGTTTTGGGAGACGGTTGTGTGACTTTTAACGGCCTTTTTAACGCATTATTGGTGATATCATGCTGATGAAATGCAGGCTAAATGCCTATCTCAAAGAGATGCTAAAGCAGTCAACCTGGGCTGGACTGGGTGGGTATCTAACCTGCTATCCTTGGATCAGGAGTCCAGTGTTCTTCCAACTTAGTTACTGCAGCACAGCCCCACCATATTTGTTGGAAATTTTTCTCCTTATAGAAATAGTATCAAATTATTCTTTTTGTGATGGATGTGAAATTACTTATGTGCCACTCAGGCTCAAACCCTTTTCTTCCCAATACAATTTGTTATTGGAATTCATTCCATTTGTGATTTCACAAAACCCTGTCTTTGCAATGGTTATGTGTAGAAAAACATTGTGCCCAATATTGAAGACACACCAACTCTTGACATGAGGTCATAGAAATTAAATTTAATATTATTTTTTTTAAATTTAGAGAAAATTGTGACAGTCATAGTTTAAAAGCTGATTTGTATCAGGGGGAACTAACACAGGATCCCTTTTAATGTGAATTCCAGTTTGAAACTTCAACACAGTTTTTGTACAACTGTCCCATTTACCAACACAGGTTTTGTTAAAAATTGTTACATATACCAACACAGTTTTTGTTAGACTGTCCCATATACCAAATCAGGTTTTGTTAGACTGTCCCATTTTCTAACACTGTTTTTGTTAGACTGTCCTATTTACCAACAACAAAGAAAAAAATTGTTTGAATCTATTATTAGATTTTTTTGTTTTTCTTTTGTCACTACCACAAAACTTTTGAATGGTAGGACAGTACTGACTATTTTCCCACAGATAATTTATATTTGGGACACTCATAAATTTGATTGATGTGTTTTACTTGTCCTTTATGGGTCAGTACAAAATCAGATTGAACTGAATATGTGAGTGTAAGACCCATGCTTCCTGTTAGTCTGCTACTGGTTTCTTTGTGCAAAAAAAGAAGAAGAACAAAGTTAGACTATTTAGAATATTCTGGTGAAAAGTCATTTGCATACTAAGTAAAACATTAGGCATAAAAGGAATGGTGTTGGAGAGAAAACATGTTTAAATTTGCCGTTTTTTTTGTTGTGGGGGGTATGGGGGGTGGGCTTTTCACCCTCTCATTAAAGTCAGTTATTGTATACAGTTGCTAGGAATAAAAAGGTGAATATTGTGTCTATAACATATGGGTCCATAGGAAAACAAGTAAATAAACAATATTAGTCATTGAATGTGTTTCTCAACCTGGAAACCTAGCCTTTGGGCTGTACCTATTAAACTTTTGAGATCCCGACCCTATGACCACATTTAAAGTTATAGAAAAAATAAGGAGAATTTATTGGTGTGACCATAATATACCTCTGTTGGTCTTTCTCCACCATGGGGACTTAGCCTCAAGGCCACAGCTCAAACACTATTGAGATTCACCCACATGCAAAAGTATTTGCAGGGTATGAAAATATGTAATATATGTAAACGCTAACGAAATATAAAATATTTTTTCAGTTGTATGAGATTTATGTAACTATGAAACATTTGTAAGTGTAGCCCATTATTTATTTTGAATAATTTGATGTGATGTGTTCTTTTCAGTGATCCTTGAGACTGGACTAGATCTTACAAAGCCTATGACTGTCCACTGCTTCAGTGGAATGTCTTCATGCACTGTAGCCTTTGCAGCCATTTTGTGTGGATCCAAGAATGTGTCAGTCTATCACGTAAGTCAGAGACAGAGAGAGCATGGAGAGATCCATGCTAATAGAAATTTTTAGTGAACACCTTAGATCTCTTTAGATTAAAACTATATTCTTTGGCATACATTAAAATAAATTCTGAGTATTGTATGTTCTGCTCCGGGTTTTGGGTCACAGTTGAAAGTGTGCAAGGCACAGGGCAATGTTGTTGGCTCTACATCTCTCACAGTGTAGAGAAAGTTAATTTGCATGTCTTTCATCAGCTTGAATTGACTTTCATATTTGATCACCATTAGGAAAACTATATGCTCACCGAAGTTAACAATTAATAAATGTACTCATTGTATTAGCACAGAGTACACTCATTGTACCTTAAACTTGAAACACATGTTCATATTGTAGGAATTATTATTTTCTAAAAGTGTACTTATGAAATTTTTAAATATCAATAGAATCCATCCAAAGTTATTGACTCAGTTATTTTTTTTAAGATGGTGTCATATGTTCAGAAAGTGAACTAACCATGCAGAGCTAGGATTCTTCTGAGAGATGCACATCATAAGATCAGAAAAGTGAAAATAGCCATGCAAAGCCAGCAGTCCTTACTACCAAACTTTGCAAGAAATTTGCACTTGGGGCATGGAAGAAACCTTGCAATAGCAATTTTTTAATGTCAAGGTCACATTCAAGAAAAAAATGAAAATGCTTTCCACACATTAACTTGACTTGTATACCAAATATATGTTGACAAAACTTTGTAAGTTGCTTGTATTTAAGATAAGAAAGATACCTGATTTGGGTTCAAAAGGTAAAGGAAAAATGGTTTCCATGTGATATCTTTATCTTTTTTCTCCACTAACTTTGACTAAATGATGTGGATGGCATGCATTTGAAACAAATAAGACACTTATTCATTTTGTAGGTCAAATGTCAAGGTCACATGGACTGAAAGAATGAAAAACTACTTCCACAAAACTTCTAAAGTTCTGTATCATTTGACATAACTAAACATTGTAGATAGTTTGCATTTAAGATAAGAAAGACACCTATTGTCAAAAGGGCAATAGGTCAAAGGTCAAAGATCACTGATACTGAATGACAATGACTACTTGATGATGTTGCTTAACAACTGAGGCATATAGTACACACTGCTCCGGTGGCCTAGTGGTTAGAGCATCCACTTGGATGTGAGTTCGATCCCCTGCTGAGTCATGCCAAAGACTTTTAAAAATGGTACTAACAGCTGTCTCACTTGGCGCTCAGCATTAAGAGATTAGTGTTAGGACTGGTTGGCCTGGTGTCAGGATAATGTGACTGGGTGGGACATCATGCTATATGTCTGCTGCATGATGCCCCAGTGCTAGACATCACTATAAACTGCCAAACTGCAGGCATCATAGCAATATGACTGATTTTTTTTTAAAGCTACATTAAAAATCCAAATCACACGCACACACACACACACACACACACACACACATATGCATAAAGTACACAATTTAAATGGATGTAATTTAATATCTGAACATCCTATAAATGTATTTACATACAAGAATATAATACCGTGTTACTCCACTATTGCATACTTCATTACAACATGATTTTCATATCTGATATGGAACTGTTTACTACATGGTGATAATATGATGTACACCATGGAATACCTTTTCTTTGCATTTTGAACCATGTACAAAAGTGTCAAAAACTCATGAGAGAAGTAATATGATTTTACATGTATTTTTACTATTATTTTTCACATGATATCATTGACATTAGAGTTGGAAACTGTCCCAGTATCTTGTACTTGCCTGAAACCATGGTTTCATGACATAGAATTTTAAATAATCCAGATTTTTCCTTCACATTTTAAAATGCCTTTGCCCAATTTAGATGACAACTGCTCCTGTGGCCTAGTGGTTAGAGCGTCCACCTCGGATGCGGGAGGTCATGAGTTTGATCCCGGCCGAGTCATACCAAAGACTTACAAAAATGGTACTAACAGCTGCCTCGCTTGGCGCTCAGCATTAACAGGTTAGTGTTAGGACTGGTTGGCCTGGTGTCAGGATAACGTGACTGGGTGGGACATCATGCTACATGTCTGCGACATGATGCTCCAGTGCTAGGCATCACTATAAACTGCCACATTGCAGACATTGTAGCGATATGACTGAAAAATTGTTAAAGCTATGTTAAAAATCCAAATCACACCCACCCACACAATTTAGATGACAATTGTTCTTGCCCAGTAAATGTTTTTGAAATTCTTTAATTGATATCACTTGTATGCCATATTTGCCAAAGGTATATGATATTTACTTGTTCAACTCTTCATAAATTTCCTAAAATGCATTATTTGAACACACACATGTGGACCTATTTTTATATTTATACAGGGAGGAGCAACAGAATGGGGGAAGAAGGCCTCCCCTGATCAAATACAGAAATAAAGATCTTCACATCATAAAGCAGTATAAATTGCTCAGAGAGTAAGGGAAGTGACATTACATCATGGCAAAAGACTCTCTATGACCAAAGGAATATTTCTACAAACAAATACACGACTTGAGGAAATTATTCAATTTTTATTAGCCATACTGATTAAAGACCAACAGTTGGTGTAGTCAGCAGAGTTACATAATTATGATGTATTTGTATCTCTCTTGGCAGTCCAAGAATTTTTATTTTTAAATGTCCCAATTGAAAACTTGAAAATCTTGTTTCTCAGAATGTTTCCCTTATTCCATTCATATGTGTAACATAAGTTACTGAATTCAAACCATAATTTTACAATTTGTCGTACCGGGAGCCCTCTTGATCCCACAGAAGCATGCCATTACTTTTAAGTGCGTTCAGGATTATTCTTATTATCCAGCATGTGTGCATCGTTGAAGTGTTGTTGTCAAGCAAGCCAACTGCTTGTCCATTTTCATTGTGATTTATTCCTTACTTCATTAGAAAATTATTAGCTATTTGGATAATTGATAGTACAAGCTGGTAATGACCAATATAAACACATTTTGTACTTGAATTGAACACAGGGACCAAAATTTGTTTTTAAATGACATTTTGTTCAATGTTTTTCTATTTTAAAAAATCTAGTTTTAAATAGTGTTCAGTATTCTAGTTTGTTGACATGTCTGCTTGTTTGTTGACATGTCTTCTTGGTAAGTGTGCTGCACAATATATTTGCATCTTTAGAAAAGAACAGAACTTTTATTCGATGAGAAATTAACTAAAGGTACCATGTCATTATAGAGTTCATTGTACCAAATGGCATCTGCAAGTAATTATTAATTTCTCAGATGATGTAGTGCATATTCTTTGAAATTAAAAAGATAATATATATCTTTCTCAGGGAGTGAAGCTATTGTAATATAACCATTTATTTTGAGACTGATCAATTATTTGATGGGAGAAGGTAAAAGCCACTAAAGAAATTATTTTTTGGGAAATAAAGAAGCCTTCTCTCCGTCATTATTATTGGGGAAAAAAACTGTTTTATGATTAAAGAAAAAAAATACTGGTCAGCAAGAAATTCCATGCAACAATCCCACCCCTCCAAACAAGTGGTAGTTTCCATATTGACTAACAATTTCTTTGAAGTAATAGTCCATTTGTTACTTTTAGTCTAGTCAGCTTTGAACTGTCTAAAAGACACTGGGAGGAAAAGCTTGAAAACATTTTCAGTATCCATTTTTGATGATATAAAATTTGTAAACTTAGTATCCTTTAGAAAAGCATGCAGTATCCAACAGTAAGAACAGAGCTTAGTGTTGCATGATAAATTGTGTTGATATGGATTTCCTGTTTTGCTACATATCTTATTATTTATTACCCAAAAAATGTATTTATATGTATATTTGATGTTACATTTGTGAATAAAGTGGGATATTTTTTCTAGCCAGGATATTATTTTTCTTTATCTCTTTCACTGCAAGAACTTTTTTCCAAGTAATATAAAGGCTGTATTAGGTTTTATATATTTGTTTCCTATAATTCACAGCAAGATGTTTTCAAGTGATCTGTGAACCTGAAAATTGTTTTACCCACACCCACCCAATAAAAAATAATATTCAATGGTCAGTCCCTAAGATTATTTTCACCTTGTTTTTGTCTTTGCAATATTCCATTTATTTGGCAAGGAGAGTTTACTACATACAATTTCAAGGTGTTAGCTGCAAGATGACTTGTAATGTTACAAACCAGTAGTGGACAATAATTTAAAATGTAACTGGGTAAGTGAAAGAGATTGATTTCAAAATATGTTCTAACAGTCAAGAATAAAAAGACAAATTAGAAGACTTGTACAGAAACAAACAGTTACTGTGAACCTTGTCAAAAGATGTACCAGACAAAACTGGTGTGAAAATGAAAACAAAGAACATCAAAGAAAACAAGTACACCCAATGAAGAGATTATATTTATTAAGTATGATAAAAAATGGATGGATGAAGAAAACATTTTAATATGATGAGTATAAAAGAAAAGGGAAGTACAATGATGAAGTTAAAAAATTTCTCATTGGCTAGAATTAGACTTTTATAAGCTTTGAGTAATACCCAAAATCAGACACAAAATTCATTATTAGTCTATGGTCTTAAAATAAGTAACAGAAAAGAGTGAAAAGCAACAAGCTTAGTAAAATTAACAAATAATTTATTTCGCTAGAATACAAAGTAAAAAGATAATAAAAAAAGAATTCACGGTATTATGAATAAAATTCCAAATAATCATAGAATTGCATACTTAAGTCCTAATAATTTGAAGTCCTGAACAAAATTCAGTAGAAGCCCAAATTAAGTCCAAAAACTGAAAGTGATGATGTGTCTGTGGTAGCTTGTAGAGTTTTGATGTGCCAACAGTCTTTCGTTGAATCTCAGTAATATAATTCCAGGTTTGAATTCACTGTAAATTCCAGTGAATGTCTCTATCCAAGAATTTTATCAGAGTGCTTTTGTATTTCCAGAGAAAATAATCACTTGAATTCAATAATTTGAAGAAAATAGATTCCAGCCCAAAATAATACTGGGCACAACATGCTGATTGTGCTAGAACTTAAAGCACAAATGAATTTTCCATTCAGTGACAAGATTATATAGTCTTCTACTTGACACTTGACCTCAAGTCACAAAACTATTGCCTGATAGAAAATAACCTTATAGAACAATCCTGATGTTTACAAAATGAAAGTGTTAGTTATAATTAGAATTAAAATATTGAACCTGGACTATGTCAGGTACACCAGATAATTTCCAATAATTTTGACCTAGACCCAAATAAGCTTGTTTACTTCTATTAATAATGATCTTGATATTAAGCCCATACACATAGGGAATATTTTAGCTATGTATCAGTTGTTTACAGAATAAGATGTTTAAAAAATAAACTCAGGTCAGGCAGAAATGAAGCCTATTTTGGGCAAGGTCTAGTCCAACATACAATGTTACATTAAAATAGAATGTAATGAAATAATATAACAAATCAAAAATAACTAACAAACAATGCAAATTATTTATACATACCACATTCAAGATAACTAAAAGGTCCACCATATGATGTCTACCGAGAGTGATTAAATTTAATGAAACCTGAAGGTGTCTATGAATGAAGATGATCTAAACATGAATCATGTTACTCCATGTTCCTCTTTTAATTTGATCTGGATCAACAAAGAATGTTTTCACTCGACAAATACTAGATACATTGTAGCAAGCAAAAACATCCCAAAAAAATTAAAATGCCATTAAGTAAAGAGAAAAAAGTTGAATCATTCAAACTTATTAACTTCATCATTGAGGAGATGTTGAGCAGTATTGTTCAGTTTGATTTCCCTGCATGATAAGCAGTATTGTTCAGTTTGGTTTCCCTGCATGGTAAGCAGTATTGTTCAATTTGATTTCCCTGCATGGTAAGTAGTATTGTTCAATTTGGTTTCCCTGCATGGTAAGCAGTATTCAGTTTGGTTTCCCTGCATGGTAAGCAGTATTGTTAAATTTGGTTTCCCTGCATGGTAAGCAGTATTGTTCAATTTGATTTCCCTGCATGGTAAGCAGCCACTCCTGTAATGGTAACTATTGTAACAACAATAAAGAAATCAGAACACATTCTTCATTGTCTGTTTTCTGCTGACAAGGTATGCCAGATAGAGGTGCAGTCGAAATGCTACACTTTTATATTTGTCTGTCATTGTTTCAACGTTGTGCCTTGCATTGCCATTGGCAAGAAATGCCGTTGGCATTCCACAGTCTTCAGCATTTGTTATTTAATTATTGCTTTTTATTATCTTGCTGAAATTGATGTTTTAAAGTTATCAAACTAACACTTAGAGTAGATGGCGGCAAACCTCGCTTAAATGACACAATTCTGATGACTTATCCAATTCTATTTGATGCCATGTAGTTGTAGTTCTACTTGTTAACTGTCAAAGTTGTTAATTGGAACAAATGTTAATCAACACTGTCACTCTAAATCACAATATCTGACAATGATTTAGAAAGTTTTGTACACACAGTATTTCTTGGTATGCTCCATTTAAATTGACATGTTCAGGTCCTTTTTTGTACTCTTCCAGTTTTTGTCTTTGATAAATCCCAATAGTTTTTCTAGCTGTTACTTACTTGTATTCATTTCTTCACTATTTAAATAATGGAAAATAATTGGCTTAAGGTGATGAAAGATTTTAAACTGAAATAAATTTAAAATTTGTATAGGAAGATAATTAAGTAGAAGATGTAAAGGTCCAAATCGACGTCGATGATACCGTAGAAATGGACTTTTTAAATCAATATTCAAAATGTATGCATAGTAATGGTGAAATTTGTCTCAAATTCAGAAGATACAGAATGGGGTTTAATGTAAGGATCATACATGAAACCTTATTTTTATCAGCTAGTTAAATCAACAAGCCAGCAGATTCTATTTTATCAAATAATGGTAGGATTGATCAACGTGAATATGACATTAGTACTTCCACCTTAATTGAACACTTTTGAGAGAGTTTAAATTAACAATATTGTAGGATAAATACAATCTAACTATCTGAGTGAAGCTACTTAGACCATAATAGATCCATTTCTAGATAAGTTTGAACAGAACTGGAGTTACCGAAGAAGCATAACTAAGATGCTATTATCTAGTTACACCAACTATTGCTGTACAAAGGCAGCTATGAGAAGTACCACAGGTAATTAAGATGAAAGATTTCAGTCATGCAGATCCAGAGATTGGCAATGAACTATGACAGCTGGAAACTGAAAATAGGAAATGTTTGATAAAAAATTAAACAGCCCAACATTTATCAGCAGATCTGTGAACTCTTGTTAGAAGGTATCAATTCCACAGGAACACCAGAAAGTCTGATGGTTATTTTCTGAACAAGATGAAAGAGATAAAAGGATATATGGGACCAGTTGGAATTGCAGGCTCAAACACAGAAACGTTTAAAATAGAACCCAAACAGTATGTCTAGCAGATAAAACGACAAAAAATAAATTGAAAGAAATAGATGATTGGAAAAAGAATTACAGGATGAACTGGACAAGTTTACAAGTATGATGTTAGAATTTTCGTTTTGGAGTGCAGTAAATTCTCCTTTAGAATGTGGTTTCTGTTGAAAATGTAATATTTTAATCAGCATCACTACTGACTGGAATTATTGGTGGCATGAAAGGCTGCGTTTAAAGAGAGCTGTTTCTTTTTGTTATTTTGACATTAGTTGGTTTGTTATTTGATTTTTTTATCCTAGATAAAAACAAAGCCTCCAGAAGATGAGAAGGTTCATAATCTACTTAAAACTATTAACCACAACAGCTCTTGAAACCATTACAAACAAGATTAACAATTGTTTCCTCATATTGTATATTTGCAATTGTAAATTGGCCTTCATGATTCCTATGTGCCATTGTGTCAACATTTGGAGAACAGCAGGAACAGCCTTGTCTCTAAGAGACAAGACTTGTTGCTAAGCAACATAATCTTCATCATAGTCCTTCTTTACATAAAGATTGCTCTCACTGTCCTCCTTTTTTTCTTTGCAAGTTATTGTCATACTGTCACAGATTGGTTATGAGCCCTTGAATAGTTATTGGTTACTGCCTTTGCATAGAAAAATTAGCAAGATTTTCTGAACTATGCTGCCTGACCTTGAAAAAAACGAGATAATATTTTCCTATACGAATGTAGTAACTTTTTTATTATATGCTTATTTTGATTTTCAGCCTAAGGCTGAATAATAAAACAAACACAATACACAAAATAAAATAACAATATCTGCGAGATTTCAAAGTAAACAAACGTGTAGTGAAGCAAATACGATTGCGGCTCTATGTTCTTAAAATAAGTAATAGAAAAGAGCAAAAAGCAACAAGCTTTGTAAAATTCAACATATAATTTATTTCCTTAGAATATAAAGTGAAAATATAAAAAGAACTTAGTGTATTGCAAATCAAATTATTATAATCCTAGAAATACAAACATAAGTCCTAAATTACTTCTAATGAATAAAATTCTGAATAAACTTTAGTGGTATTCATTTCCAGCACTGAAGATGTTGATGTGCCTGTAGTGATCGGAAGTCTCTAATGTACCAATAGCCTGAATTGTAACAATGTGCCAACAGTCTTTTGTTGAATCACAGTAATGCAATCCATGGTATCCTTGTTTGAATTGAGTACTTTGTATTTCCAGAGAAAAATAATTGAAAAACTTCAGCCCAAATCGAATACTGAATACAACGAATGATTCTTCCTCAAAATCTTACAGCATAAATAAATAATTTTTACAGTAAGCAAGATTGTAAAGCCTTCTATTCGACCTAGGTCACAATTAACATTTTCTATTTTTAAAAAATGTATTACTTAAAGGAAAATTCCATTTTAGAAGATTCTTTTACTTAAATTACAATAAACATCATGGTAGACACAATGTCCTTGATTCAGACCAAGATAAATTTGCTTACTTCTATTGATAATGATTCTTATTTTAAACCCACACTCATAGCTATGTATTACTTGTCTACAGAATATAAAAAAAATCAATGATTCTGGTCAGGTAGGCAACGAACTTGATTTTGGACAAGGTCAGGTGCAAACTACAATTTACATAACCTATGTCATATAATGAATAAAAATGAAACGAACAATGCAAATTAAATATACATCACACAGGTTGTGCAGTATCCATCCAAAAAAATTGTTCATATTTTTCCTTACAAATGCAGGAACCTATATTAACAATACACAGTAAAAGTATTCATTCGCACATAGCACTGCCATACGGCAGTTAAACTTAATAGCATTTCACGTACTCAATCGTTCGTTTAAA
The DNA here is from genome assembly GCA_028554795.2 of Sinohyriopsis cumingii. NCBI lineage: Eukaryota > Metazoa > Mollusca > Bivalvia > Unionida > Unionidae > Sinohyriopsis > Sinohyriopsis cumingii. Next base: position 32,870,099 of record CM068842.1, read on the forward strand.
AAGAAATTTAATTTTGGTGTACATAAAATTGAAATTTAGAGTCATATTGTTAATGTCGAACCAACTAAATTCTGCCTATCTAGTTGTAATGGACTTCAGTTAGCAGCTGTGCCCATTCTGTACAATGTAAATGTGGCTGGTGGACTGGCCTTCATGCACGATGCATGTTTCCATTCTGTCATTGATAGTTTGGAATCATGATGTGGACAAAATACAAAATTCTTTAAACAGAAATTATGAAGACGAGGGATTAAATATTGTTTGTTAGGGAATGTAAAATTAATTTCGTTTTGGAGTGCAGTAAATTCTCCTTTAGAATGTGGTTTCTGTTGAAAATGTAACATTGATTGCAGTACAATTTTGCACTGTGGATCAAGTTTTGGAACCCTTTAAATACTGATTAGCAGAAATTAATTTTGCATATATTTAAGGTGCAGAAAGGTAAGTATATTTTTTGCCGTTGTTATTCCCAACTATAGATGACACCTGTTAGTGTCATATCTGTCGCATGCTCTTTGTTGGATTGACCACAGCAAAATGACATATATGAATTGTACTATAAATCCAAATACTTCCTCAACGTTGTTGGATTGACCACAGCAACATGACATATATGAATTGTACTATAAATCCAAATACTTCCTCAACGTTGTTGGATTGACCACAGCAACATGACATATATGAATTGTACTATAAATCCAAATACTTTCTCAACGACGTAAAATGGCCAGCGGAAATAAGGCTTCTTCGTCATTTTGGCTTGTTGGCTCTGAGACTCTTGCTTTTAAAACAAAACCCGCTTTCTTCGGTTGCATTTTGTTTTCAATTTGAGTGCTTGAACTAACTTGCAAAATGGAACGTCTCTGAGGTAGACGAGATATCCCTTGGCTTTAATATGCCTTGTTATGCCATTTTGTATAGACTAGAGAGCGCAGCTCATATCCTGAACCATTCGATTTGCAAATCGTTTACTACACTTCTGCAAAATAAATTTATAAATTATCACATTGATATTTTCAAGACTGTGTGTCTCGTGTATATTGCCATCGCGGGACATTGTTCTCATTTTCATTCCTTTCCTTGGTTGAAAGTTTATTTTGTGGCTCTGTGAACTCATCCACATCGTTAAATTTGTCATCTCTACTTTGTATGGATCAAAAAGCTTGCTAAGCTGATGCACAAACAAATCGAAGCTTCAAGGTATGCAACATGAGCTTACATTGTTTACAATCAAAGGAAGTTCCTAACACATTACTATTCTAGACAAGCAGGTAGTGCAGTATGACGCAGTGCAATAAGGAGAAATACTATACGATGCTAACAAAGTAACGTTAGGAAGAAAATTAAAAGTATATAATAATTTATGTTTCCCATGTAATGGTATTAGGATTTAACCGCCCGCTCCGGGCTAAGTGGTTAAAGAGTCCAACTCGTATGTGGGAGGTCACAGGTTCGAAAGCCTGTCTGAGTCATACCAAAGACTTATGAAAATAGATTGCAGCTACCTCGCTTGGCGCTCAGCATTAAGAGATTAGTGTTAGGACCGGTTATTTCTCCTAAACTAATTGGAGGAATGCCACGAAACCTCACATGTAAATTAATCCCATAGTCTTGCTGGTTTTATATTAAATGGTGCTGCTCGGAAATCCAATATTACCGCCCTCGGACATATTGAAAATATTGTTACTGTTTGTTACTCTTTCTGACTGAAGGATGTTTTGTTGGTCCTGAATGAAAATAGTACCGATCTGACGCCCAATTTAACGGCTGTAGCGTTCATCTTTAAAATATGTTTTCCGTGCGCCTCATGAATAGATTGTCAAATCTGCATGGGAGTGACACGAAAGACTTTTTATGAGTTCTAGTTTGTCCTAACTGAAAATTATGCCAATCTGACGTTCAGTAGTAACTGCCACGTCAGCCTTCGTAAACATGTTGCAATTGCTACTCCTGTTGAATATAACGTAGTACTGACATGCAATTTTCACTTGAAGACTTCTTGTGATGTTTCGTTGGTCCTAAAATAAAGGGTGACGATAAGATGTCCAATCTGGCAGCAACCCACATTTGTCATCTTGTTATAGCTACTTCTCAACTGATAGTAATATTTCCATAGGGTTTTCACCAGAAGAATTATAATGTCTAGTTGGTTGTAACTGAAATCTTCTTTACCCCTACACGTTCTAGAAAGATTTTCATATCATCATGTAGTTTTCACTGAAAGGTTTATTATGATGTGTGGTTGGTCGTAAGTGAAAATGGTGACTTCCAATATGGCCACTACAATGGTCATCATGAAAACCTTGCTATTCATATTTCTCGATGGTTGGTCAAGTAGATATCGTGCTTTCACCAAAAGACTTCTTGAGATGTATAGTTAGTCCTAAATACAAAAAGTGTCAATCGGATTTCAATTATGGCCACCATGTCAGCCATCTTGAAGGTCCTTGTTATCGGTACTCATTTAAAACGGAACCTCTTTTCAGCCAAAGTTTCCACCAGAAGAAAATCTTTTGTATTGGTCCTAAATGATGCCTTGATGACCCCTAAATAGAAATTATGCCAATATGACATCCAAAATGTCCAACACAGCAGGTAATTTGAAATATTGTTATTGATGACGAATATCCAGGATGGTTCCAGTATTAAGCAGTTAAAATGAAGAAATTATCTTATCTTGAATTCGTGAATATTCGTTTCGGCCAGTAGAATATCAGTCCCATGATAGACCTTTGTTTAATCTATATATAGATATGAACTGATTTTGGTTAGTTTTGTTGCATTGCTTTGTAAGTGAAGCTTTTATGGATGCTTTAAAATTGAACATGATAGATATTTTGTCCAGGAAAATGCATAGATGATACGGTGCATGCGTGAATCACTTCTAAACATTCTCTGAACGAAATTTGAAAGATGTCTGAATTTTCTATCGACTTTATCAACATCTATTGAGTCTTATAACTTTTTATGTTGTTAAAGGTTATATAGATCAGCTCGTAGTCTTTTACATTGCATTTGCTTATCAGTTTTTTATAGCGAAAAACAGCTTTATATGTGTAATGTTTCCTTTTATTTCTTCAACGATGTTAATCATTACTGTCACGGAATTGTATAAATCCTTTTATTTATTAAATACATATACTCGGGTTTCGTTTTTATTTGTGTGTACAAATATACCCAAGGGTGATTTATGTATATTCTACAAAGATTTCGAAATAGTGAGTTCGGTTCATCTTATTCCGCACGTGAGAAGTGTTTTAGATGGGAAGAACCGAATACTTCCAGCGCACAGACGATGTTTTGTGGCATCGTCTGTGTATAAAAATGCCTCACCGTAAGACTAAATCTTTACATTATGGAACGTCTTGTCCGTGAGCGGTCTACTTTAAGGACTTGCACATCTTCAGCTGTAGAGGTATGCGAGTTTTTAATTTCGTTTGTATAAGTTATAACTATTGTACTACCACGTTTATTTTTGTATATTTTCTATGTAGCTTCGGCTTACGTAGTATCATGCAAATATTTTCTATTCTTATTTGTGACTTAGCAAGAGATTTATATTAGCAATATACAAAGTTGCATTTTTAAGAAACGTTTAGTACCTTAGGATTCTTGTCAGGCACAGTTAGGTTCACTTCTGAACTGTATTGTTTTGCAATTATTGTTCCGATAATTTAATCTGTTTAGCTAACCATAAATAACGTCATTACGTTTTATCGTATATGTCCATGTCATGCATAGTACACGGTGTTAGATGTATTTTCTGCTCACCAGGGTGACCGGAGTCATCAGAGTTATCGGAGTCGACGTGGTACAAGCTGCAGAGATAACCATATAAGTTGGCCATAGCAGCTGTGAAGCTGAACCATATCGGCCGTAGAGCTGAGTAAACAGTGTTGCTGGTCAAGTAGTCGGTGATCGGGCGCTGCTGACCGAGATCGGTGGGCGCTGATTGTTCCAATGACCACGCTGGAATACTGACTGCTTGATTGATTGACCAGTGTAACTGGTAGCCAAGTGTGACTGGTAGCCAGGTGTGCTGGTGACGGAGTGTGTAACTTCATACATGTAATAATTTAGCCATGGGCTGATCTTTGGGGTTTATAATACCCAGTGCACTTTGGGGATTGTAAAGATATTTTGTACATATGTCCCTTTGTTTTCGTCATTTTTGCTAGTTGAGTGAATACATTTTTACTATATGAGTAAAATGCCACAGTTTTACTATTTGAGTAAAACACATCACTCTTTCGTTGTGAAATCACTGTGAATCATTCACCCCATGTCCTTGTAGTGTGTAAGGTCATTTATTTGTATTTTCATTGTTTAGTTCGTGCGGATTATGTTAATTGATCCAATATTTGGATATTATACGCACGTATTAATTAAAATTATTTTCTCATCCAAGTCATTCGTCATTTGTATCACCGCCAAAAATGTTATGTTTTAAATCCAAATCCCACCAGGTTATCTTGTTACAATTGCCCAGCTACAACACTGTCTACACTATAAACACCTTTTACGTTTTTCATGTGAACCATTTATTGTGTTGCTTACCTGTGATGTTTTACAAATGTGCTCCCCTTCACTTGGTTATGAGATTAGTACATATTCGCATGACGTGCATGTTTAAACTTCATTTTTAATGTTGTTTCTTCCATGTGTCGCATGCTAAACATCATTATCTTTATATAAACAACTAAACCTTGTCATGTTTATTGATAATGATATCTGTGAATTGTGTTTCCAACATATCTGCTAATGGAGTAACGATTCCAGCTGGTAACGATTATCATATCCTCATTTCAAGAGTATGTAACTTCTACTTTCATTGTCATTATCTTCGTAATACGTTCAACTTAAAAAACAAAACGTTATCTTATTTGTTGCAAAACGGTATCTCTTCTTCATAAAACATACCATCAATACCCACTTATGTCTTGCAGTTTGTAAATTATACGATGACCTATACGTATTTGCTTGATTTTTATTTAAAAAATCTAGCTTTAACATATTTGAATTCAAGACTTACAACGTATCAATTTGTCAAGTAACTGAAGATATTGGTCCATAACTTTTGTTTTCCTTTTTCATTCGCTTATCAGCATCCCGTTGCTCTGGATCCACCTTAACCTCATCAAATCATTACCTCCAACGCCAGATTTTACCTTCTCTGTCAACATGAAAATCGTGGCGACTGCACATAATAAACAATCGCTGAAACTGCAGACAGAAAGCACGTAATTTTGACCATTAGCGAGAATGTTATCAAGGAATCTGACATATTCTTTGACATCATCGCCGTCGCCAATTCATCAGGGCTACCTACCCACACCTCACCCTGATCAATTAAAATTTGATATCACGCTCCCTATTGAGACATAAGGATTGTGTCGCTAATGATGTAAGATTCTCAAAGATATGAGAATCATGCCGCTCTCCTGGCAAAAGCTCAAACACAGCATACATTCTATAAGAAATAGGTCCACATGCGTGCAATGAACGTGATGGATGGTGTTGACAGAACGCTGACGGTTCTCTTTACACAAGCGTCGACGTCTTGTTGATAGTGATAAATGTTCCAATGCGATTCCCACTCAAATAACGGCTCTGAGCTGCGCTTTGATTTCTGTGGATGGAAGTTTCACAGGCTACAAGCTCCCAACAGAGACGAGAAAACACCGCGAAACTCACGTCTTGGCAGAAAACGAGCTGGTTTCCATCACTGACTTGGTTACCCGAGCACTTCAGGAAAATGCTATCTCCATACAATTCCGACTCATTCTCGATGAATATGACAAGTACGCGACCATGATAAACGAGAATCCCTCAAAGGGACTATCGCTCAACTGAGCGTAAAAGGTTTCCAGGTATTCAAGATAAGACTATTTCTTCCTTTTAACTGTCGGGCGTTGAAACCATCTCTGATATTATTCAGCAATGATATTTTCAAATTAGCCGCTGAGGTACACACTAGGTTTCAGCTTCGTATATTTTCATTTGAAACAAAATAGACATCATTAGAAGTCTTTTGGTAACATCCCCATGATCACCCATTCAGGAGGGAGTGTTCACGCATTTTTTTAAAGCAGTCGTATTGGCTGTACGACTGGAACCATTTTCACTTAAGACCAAAAATGGATCATAAGAAGAATATTGGTAAAAGCATGTTGATGTAGTTATTTATTTGGAGAGGAGCAGAAATAACAGTATTTTCAAGCTATAACTTTCTGTTCGGGGGTAGAAGTAAGAAAGCTGTTGAAGCAGTCATAATGGAGGTCAGATCGGCTCCAATTTCCTCTAAGGACAATATGACATAATAAGAAGTCTTCTAATGAAAACCCTCAATCAGTATGACTTTCTGTTCAAGCAGAGTTGTGATAAGATTTTAAGCTGGCTGTCATGACGACCATTTTAGATGTCAGATTTGGCATAATATTTACGACCAGCTAGGCAACACAAGTCTTTGAATGTAAACCCCATGCTGATACAATCATTCACGAGAAGTAGCGATAACAAGAGTTGCAAGATGGATGTCGTGGCGCAAATATTAAACGTTAGATAGGCACTATTTGTATTTAGCACGAACGAGATATCATAAGACGTCTTGAAGTCAAACCCAGTGTTAATATGACCATCCATTCAGGTGGAGTAGTGATAACAAGATTTTCGAGAAGGTCGTGGACTACCAGTTAAACAGCTTTGCGAGCTTGCGATATTGCATAACTTCTAAACACATCCAAGAAAAGAGCTGATACAATCAAAATCACCAAAGGCAAAAAGGCATCTATAAGGAAGCACCCAGGGCAAATATCGTCAAATGATGTCCACAAGTCTTATAAAGAAAACAAAAAGAAAAACCAAAATAGTAGTGGAAGGTCTCTTAATGGTTTACACCTCTAGTGAATCTGCTTTTCAAACACGCCTAGTTCTTCCTTCCGAGCGTCGTCCCGGTGCGGAAAATCAAATCTTCGCCTGTACGAAGCTCAAGGGTGCCCAGTCTCACCCTCACTTTGCAACTATTTCGTTCTTAAGAAATTAATACATTCGTGGCCATGCATACGTTCTTTTACACATAGGTGAGTAAGCATCCGGTTCATAAGATCGCTTCGAAATCTGGGCGAATATGTTGAGCATTGTATGGTCTTTCATCTCCCTCAAGTAGAAGCTTGTTGACATTTTCTCAGTACTTCTGTCACACCTGTGACAAGAGTATCCACGTAACTGTAAATGTAAAATCAATTAAAGAATCTAACCACCGCGAGATAGGTCTGTTCTTCAACTCACTAACCAGACACGCGTTTATGCAACAAACATTTTCACCACTCCTTCTATAATAAAATCACTGTAGAGATCCGGAGCGTCGAGAGGAGATGGACCGGCTCCGTTTTTGGACAAGCCGAGAGAGTATCCCGTCGTTAACGCGCAAGTCAAAAGCCCGCCGACAAAAGCGCGCAAGGCATAAATTATAAAAATTAAAGTCAAATATTCGCTTTAAAAAAATGTATAATGTTATTAATATGAGTTTCAGTATATTATTTCTATTACTGTTCAAAATGCAACGTTATGTGCATACTCAAAACAAACAAGGCAAAACAATTATAAAAATTAATATGATTTTCATTATCATTTTTCAAATTGCAACGATCACTGCTCACTGGAAACAGTGATTCAAACTATAACTTTATTTATACTCAATATTAAGAGTGTACACACTTTGATGTCTGCTCACTGGAAACAATGATTCAAACTATTTATTTCATTCGAAATTAGACATTTATCAATCAGTCATAATAAGATTACAGGCTTGTAGTTTATGCTGCACGCTTTCGACGGCCATATTTCGCTGCGAGCTTTTGTCGGCGCGCTTTTGACCTGCGCGCCAACGACGGGGTACCAGCCGAGAGGGCGCTGGCTGGTGTGGGACATCACTTTAGAATCTTCTGAGGAATTCTGGACCAATCTCTAGGCGGGATCTGGTTTTAAATACGTCCGTTACATCTAATTAGGATACAAATCATTATATTTTGGTTTTACAATTAAAAGCAATAACAGACATGATCAAGCATACAGGTAACTTAATTAAATAATAAACGAATTGCAGTAATATTTTCACTGAAAGGTATTTTGTACAAAGAAAAAGGAGATGGACGAGGAGGGAAGTGAGTGGCAATGCAGATTTTAGATATTCAAGTGAGTTCTTTTTGCCTGATTAAATTAATGTAAGTTCTTTATGCTTAATTAAACTCTTGGTAGATACAATGAATGCTATGTCTTACAGTTACGTACATAATAAAATAATGCAAATAAAACAATAGACAATAATGTGAAAAAATGAGAACGAAATACGTTCGCAATAATTTCTTCCAACGTTTATATTGTGTAATAGCAGAATTGTTACCTTTCTTAATACTGCTGTATTTTTCAGAAACAGCTTATTAGATTTGTCTCTGCTGTGAGAGCGGCAGACTACGCCTGTTTTGGCAGACTTAACTTTTGATTTGGTCTTTTGTCATAAGTTTCTTAGAAGGAAATGTCCACCTAAGTTACTTCTACAGAACCATGGTCGGAGTTTTGTCAGTTCACAAGTTTCCAGTCGACTTTATTGGTGTTAATTGTATTGTAATCTCTTCGGTTTTTTTAAAAGTTGATTTCATTGCTTTTATCTGAATTCCTTTGAACCCGACTTACAGACACATCATGAAAATATCTACGTATATCTACGAGTTTGAACGATAAGAACGGCCTGCTCTCTTGTTGAGCACGTGTTCATATGCCGTCACATATTAAACTGGAAATAAATAACATTCCACATAAAACATCACTTTATTGTCATTTAATTAGTGTGATTACCACTGAGCCCGTAAAGTTCATGTTTAATCTCATTAACAAGTTAATCTTGGATTAAACCAGTTTTCTACCCTATTGGAGCCAGCATATTGTCTCTATATACCCTCGCTACCGAGGCTCGTTAAACACAAACTTTGTACATCATTTTCATTTTAGTTTTTACCTCGCATTATTTCCCCCATTCATTTTTGCCGAAAATTTGGGTCTCGTTATTTTCATAGCGCATTTTTCGCTTGAATTACGGTATATTTGTGTAACATGGGTGGCATGGGCTAATATACTGCATTTGACAATTCATCGATAGAATTCACCCTTTTCCTTTCCTGTGCTAACAAGGTTTCTGTCAAAAACTCCTAAGTCCAAAACGTGTTACAAATGTAGCAAACAGGAAAATTTAATACATATAGTGTTGCACATCTAAGCTTTTTTTTTATTAAAAAAAAGGCCTTCCAAAAGTTAAAAAATGTCTACAAAATATACCCAAAAGGAAAAATCTCTAATGACCCAAAAGCTGGTCAGGTCATCTATACAAGCGATACATGGAGTTATCTTTCCACATTCTTACTAACTATATTCTCATGAAGAAAGAACAGCCGAGGTCCATATGAAAAGGCAACCAGATGGGGTGGGGTATTTTTTTAAAAAAAACGCAATATGGAAGACAATATATGATCCAAATGACCTGTCCTGGTACATGTACTCATCTAGGTTCTGACAAATCTTAACATTTTTCTTAAGAAAAAAAAGTGGATTTGGGGGGTGCAGAGGGAACTGAATTATTCTTCAAGTTGGAGTCTTCTTTTTCTCTACCAATAACATTAAACATTAATTTTCTGCAAGCAAAGCAATGGCAACATTATTTTTTAACAAAAAAATTTTTAAAAAATTGCAGCACTAGAACCACATAAAATGAATGGCTAATTCCCTGTGCTGGATAATGTAATTATAATCAATGTTAATTTTTCAGCAAGACAATCGCATAATGATTTTAAATAACACCTGACACCTGGCCATAAGTTAACATCAAGTTCACATTTTTTGTCATAAAACGTTGTCACCTGATGATGGCTTTACTCAGCCAGTGGTTGACACCTGGTGATGGTGTTACACATGAAACACTTGCACCTGGTGATGGTGTTACATGTCAAACACTTGCACCTGGTGATGGTTTTGTATTCCAAATCCTCAATGACTTGAACCAAATACCTGTTGGCATAATTAAAGGACCTTTTGTTTTTGATGCAATCCAAGTGATTCAAAAGTCCCGTTTATGAAATTATTATCAGGCTATATCATCACACATGCAACTGAACCAAGACATCAAACCAGTAGATTTACAAATCTGATCCGCAAAATGTTTTCTAAACCTGAAGATTTTTAATCGATATAAATTTTAGGTGTTTTAAAGGGAATGAAATGAAAACAAATGTTTTATTTTTTAAACAATATGTATTCTCTTCATTTTATTATAAAACAGCAACTTTTAAACTTGAATCAAACTGTAAAAGAAAATGTACAATACTAATGAACGAATACCTGTTAGTGTATGATGTATGAAATGGGAAGAGTGTTATATTTCAGTTCACTGCCAAGATTTTTAAATTTTTTTTAAAAAAATCCACAAACATTGTTAGCTTCCTTTACAAGATACTGACTAGTTATCACTAATGACATTAACTGTGATTATTATGTTCTCACTTTACAGGGGCCCCGAGTGGCTGAGTGGTCTAAAGTGCTCACCGTTCCGGATCATTGCCATCTCACCTCCAAGGCTCAGTTAGCGTGGGTACGTGGGAAAGCCTGCCAGTAGCTTCTTGTGGGTAGGTGGTTCTTCCCTGGGTTTTCCAAGGTTCTTCCTCCACCAGTTATACTGGCCGCCATGTATAGCCTATCTTGTGCTGAAAAATGGCGTTAATCCCTAGAACAACAACAACTCACTTTACAGGATCTGAAGAGTTTTCTAGTAAAGATTTCCCTTGAATCACTTTGTATTATGTATCTTCCAGCAACTACAAAATAACTAAGCTCAGCCGGCAAAGAAATTCTAACCAGTTTTTCTGTGGCTGGGATTTTAAGGCTGCTGATTATTTATGAAGCTATGTTCACCCAAGGAGGAAGTTGCAGACTGTACTACAGATGAAGCTATGTTCACCCCAAGGAGGAAGTTGAAGACTGGACTACAGATGAAGCTATGTTCACTCCAAGATGGAAGCTGCAGACCAGACTACAGATGAAGCTATTGTTAACCGCAATGAGGAAGTTGCAGACTGGACTACAGATGTGTTCTCCTGAGTCTCATATTTTTTTGGCCTGTATTTTTTAGCATTGGTAGAAAGTGCACATTTCAGCATTTTTGACAGGAACACAAAAATATTTGAGCCACCCGTAACTATTCCTCTAAAAACATCTTGAACATTGCAATAAAAATTAAACAATACAAAAGCTCAAGATACTAACTTCAATGCTTCTGCCAAAAATATACTTTTTGTGGCTGGTCTCCTTTTTAACTCACCTTCATCAAAGGAAAGGTCTGCACACTTTATTAAAAGACTTAAAAGCCATCAAGAACCAACTTGGATCACTGTATTACTTAAAGCGCCATATAAAACACTGCATTTGGCTTTCAACTCTCCAGATTACGACAATAAGGTAATCAATTAACAGCTTGTTGTGTACACATTAGCCTTCTAACCTGATTACTCAGCCACACCTCATTTCACCAGTACAACATTTCCAGTCCCGTGAAAAGCAGAATATTTCAACTATAAAATGGTATGCAAAGAAGATGGACTTTAAACTGTATTTCTGTCCTACCCCATGTACAATCACATGCATGATATAATGCAGAATTTGTATTAAAATGAATAATGTAATCTGCCAGCCATGCTTCTCACTGTTTTTAAAATAAATGAAAATAATTTTGTACTTATATGTTCAAATTAAAGGAGAGATTCCACCATATCAATAGACAGGTTACAATGCAGATACAGAAGAATCTGTACCAATATGAATCGTGATACGGTAGTATATCAATGTGTACCAATATATAAATATATTGTTACACCACTAATAAAATGAAGCATTGCAAGAGAAATATAACATGATAACAGTTATGATTTATAGACAGGCCCGTATTGAAACCTGTCCGTTACATGCCGTAATATAAAAATGATTCATAACATAGGACATGCTTTTTATAAAATATTTATTAATTAACATGGTCATGGCTTAAAAATAGAAGAAAAACTTGGTTCTAGACTATATTTCAAAATTGTATCATGGTTTCAGAGTGGTTATGATAAAATCTTGCTTACAGGTATCTAATACCCTGTATCGAGCATTGAATGATGTATGTACTTAGGTCAACTATGGAGTTAAGCTCCATTCCAAACAAAAATAATGGATTTCATGCACTGTACATTCACAACTTGCAGCACCAGACAACAGGCTATCGTATTACTTTCTTCCCTTTCTAAATTATAAAAGATGCAGAGACTAGGGATCTGCCAACTATACTGTGTCATACCTTGAAAAATTATAAAGTTCTTAACGATCAGACCCAACTGCTCATTCTTATTTTCTCGAAGCAAATCACAAATCTCAATAATGTTGTTTAAAGGATTTAGACATTATTCAGGTGATCATTGGGGAAAAATAAGAGAATGAGAAGAATAAGTCATCCCCTTTCATTGAGGACTGAACAATATACAATTAACACCTATCTAAATTTGCCTTGTCACTTTACGATGGAAAATAGAAGCAGCACATATCAAGCCAAATATTGTGCAATACCTTTCAAGATGAGACATTACATTTAAAGGGGACCAAGTCCACATTAAACATTAAAAAATATGCAGTACATATTTTAGGAGTTAAGATATAAAAGTTACAAAATGTATCAGGACTGCATGTCTGCATTTGAATGCAAAATATTTTCATACTTCTGTCTAATAAATGCTGCCATTTATTTTCTAATTTTCTCTATCAATAACTATACTGAGTGTACATGTGGCATTAATCATGGTGCAGGTACTTTAGGAAGGGTCATACTTATAAATACAACAATTCATAAATAATACAATGCAATTCTATAATAACAACAACATAGATGGGTTTTCAAGTATGGAGGATTCAAGTACAAGTTTAAACAGAAACCTCCATATCTGACCACTAAATGTTAAACAAACAGTGAAACAGTAAAGAAGTTTTTGAGCACTCCATGCCAGTGCAAGGCAAGAACTTGTACTCGTGTACTTGAGTAGAGCACTGCTCAATATGTCAACATAGTTTAAGGTTTTCTCAAAAATATTTCTTCCCTTGTACACTCCGGACATGGTTTGCTCTGATTGACTAAACCGTAAAATGTGATTTGTAGAGTTAAATTTCATTTTAAATTTTTCATTGTGTTGAAACTAAGTTTTACCTTCACAAAATAAAACAACATTATTCAGGCATTACCCTCCCGATCTGATTCTAATCAGTCAGAATACCAACTCTTTTCTGATGATGAAAAACATGCCACCCAGACTCCATCAGTTGGGGGGGGGGGGGGAGATTTATGGAAAATTTCCAACATAGTACATAATCAAAGTAATGAGATATGAAAAATATTCACATTTTTTTTAAACACTGTACACAGCACCAAGGCTTAAGTGTTTTTTGTCCATTCAAAATACAGATATAAACAAATGTTACAACTTTACACAACAATGGCATTCATTAAAAGATGATTTTAGAATATGAACACCACACAGACTTGATTATGAACAAACATCATGAAAATATTTGGAACAAAGTTTTAGCACATGATTTCCAATTAAATTCTGGGAGTCACCTACACATAAAACACTTACGAAATCTTAATGGAAGTGCATAGGGATAATTCACTTAACAGCCTTCACTGCTTCTCAGTGTGATTACTATGCTTTAACTGTCAATGAGATTACTGTGTTATATACACCTAACTGCCTCTCAATATGATTACTAGGACTGTGTTATAACCCAAATGTATTCGCTGTTTCTCAATGAGATTACTGTTATAACTGACCTGCTTTCACTGCTTCTCAATGTTACGAGTGTTATAATCCACCCAACTGCTTTCGCCATTTCTCAATGTGATCACTGTGTTATAATCCACCTAACTGCTTCTCAATGTGATTACTCTGACCGTGTTATAAATCCAAAATGCACTCAATGTTTCTCAATGCAATTACTGTTATAATCCACCAAACTGCTTTCACTGTTTCTCAATGTGATTACTGTGTTAACAGATATTTACATAAGGAATAAAATGACATACTCCATTTATTCAAAGCATAAGCAAGAAAGCAAGTATGGTAATGATACCAACAGTCTGGTCCCCATCTTAGGACCAAAGAGTAGTAAAATCTATATCCTTATACTCAAATACCAGCCTTGGGACACAGATAAATGCATACATATATTACATAATATCCATCAGATTTGCTTTCCTGAGTAATTCCATCCTCCTACAGTTTAAAACCAATTTTATATAATGTACTTGTGATAAAAGAAATATACAGCACACATTTCTCTATATTTTGACCAATGCAGGGTCAAGGGATAATGCATGCTGTCCTTGCAATGAAGCTGGCAAGAACACTTAAAGATATTGGATGCCCTACAAGCTGGTCATACATCATCATGGGCTGAATAATCACTGCTAGCTGGGGAGTTACTCATCTCCTCAGCCAGCTTATCAAATATATTGGCCACTTTCTTCTTCTCTGGTGTCTTTATAACTTTGTCCTGAGTCAGGGTAGTGGTATCTTTTCCACTGTGATCTCCTGAAGGACACAGTTCATTTGTCAATGCGGCTTCTACTGTCTTGCTGTCTAGTGATGTCTCCTTCATTTCTTTATCCTTTGCAGTCTTGGAATTATCCTCTGTTATTGTATTCTTTTCAAAAGCTTGACTTTTTGTGCTGTCTGTTTTTCCATCACTGGTGTGGTTAAACACAACTTCTGCTTCTTTCTGTTTTTCAGGAACATTAATATCTTTCCCTTTGTTCATGGCAACATCTAAATATTTACCACCCTCTCCTTCAGACTCAGAGGTTATCTTTCCCTTGCTTTCAGCTGAAGAGGACAGATCTGCACTTTCACTCATTCTGATCTTTTTTGAAGCCTGATCATCAACATCACTATCTAATAGCCTCTTTGTTGCTTTTGGCCTTAAAGTTGATATTTCCTTGCCCAAGAGTGCTTCCTTTTTGTCATCATTACTTGTAGATGATACACCTATATCTGATGATGGCACTGACTTCTCTTCCTTGTCTGATGAAACTGATTGTACGGTATCACCAACCGCATTTTTATCCATGCCTAATGAAATTACTTCCTTTTCTTCACCATATTTTATTGAATTTTGTTCGATATCCTCATCTGCCCCATCTTGTAATGACTTCATCTCTGATGTATCAGTTCTACTTTTCTGGTCTTTCTTTACACCTTGCATAACAGGCTCACTTTTAGTTTCACTGCTTGTAGTTTCAAAACCATATTCTTTCAAAGATCTTTTCATCAGCTGTTTCTTTCCAGTCTTTGGCTGTAACTTTTTATAACTATATTTTAAGAACTTATCTGTTACTTTTAACTTTCCTTCAGTAAGCTCCCTGAACCAGGGCAACTGGTCAATTTTCTCCACTGCAACTTTTGGATCACAATCAACCAGCATGATTTGTTTGATGGGGCGCAGTTCTGCCATGTGGGCACTACTGGTCATTACATTCACTACCTTTTCTGGTTCATCAGAATGAGCATTTGCATGATGCTTTCTGATACCACTGGCTCTATAAGCAGAGAAATCACAATATCCACAACTGAATGGGCGCTCCTCCAGATGGGAGGAGATATGCCTGCTGAAGTCCACATCGTCAATGGCCATATATGAACAGTAACCGCATGACAGACGAGATTCTATTTCCGAACCCTTTGTAAAATAGGAGAATTCTGAATGTTGAGACAAATGCTGCCTGAAATGGTACAGCCCAGTGATGGTGCATTCACAGATATTGCAGTTGTATTTCAGAACAGTTGATCTATTTCCTCTTGGACTCTGGTGACCTGCAGAAGAAATGGTAGCAATTACAAACATGTGGATAGCTGGTCTTGCCGAAAAAAAACTGCACCAGTGTTTTCTCAAGGATTCTATGACAGAGGGGAAATTTGCCCAAGTGCCATTTTTTCAAGGGAGAGTAATTCATTTTATAAAGGGGAACATTTTTGTTGAGATCGGCAGAGAATTATTGTCTTACCTACTAGTAACATTCAATACATATAAGTATGCAAATAAAATCTTTTTGTTCCACTTTTTCAATGTTTTTATTCATAGTCAGCAACAACCCACTAGATTACTTAAGCAGATGCATATATGGATTAACTAGCATTTTTACACATTGTTGAAATTCTTGACGCATCACAACCCAAGATTTGAAAAGAGATGCCAACTTCTCTGGCAATGTGTTCCTTAGCAAGCAAATTAAATGAATGAAATGCAACTGCAAATGACTCTTATCCTTTGGCAATTATATCTGAAACAACAGCTTCAAAACTGCTCCTACCTATCCTAGCCTCTCCTTTGTTAATTACATAAGAAACTGATGCTTCAAAACTGCTCAAAAATGTCCTAGTTATAATGAATTTGAATGTCTAACGAGGTTTGATGTCCAAATTTTATGCAACCTTGGCATGCTGATTCTCTTTACCAGCTTACTTGCACATGAATCATTTCATATCTAGCTACTTGCCAAAAACATGGAGCTCTGACAAATCTTTCAGCCTTATATCCTGAAATGTATGTGCTTTAAATCACTGAAATGCACTTGAAATGTACTTTTAAGATCACTGAAATGTAATTGTTTTAGATCAATTAAATGTATTTGTTTCAGATCAATGAGATGTACTTGTTTTAGATCACTGAAATGTACTTGTTTTTAGATAAAAGAAACACACTTGTTTTTAGATAAAAGAAACGCACTTGTTTTAGATCACTGAAATGTACATGTTCTTGCTTTAGATCAAAGAAATGTACTTGTTTTAGATCAAAGAAATGTTAATGGACCAGCAATATCTTCATCATCAAAAACGTGTTTTGGATTAAAATGCCTTTAAAAAAGGCTGTCAGTTTACCTGATTTTGGTGCTTAATTTAACCATAATGACTACAAGTCCGAATACTAACATTCTAGATTTTGAAGATCTGTTAATATGAAAAAATGAAATCTGTATCTGACTGTTGCGTGTTCACTCACTCTTGAGGGATAATTCACTTAAGGGAGGTAATTCATGCAATTTGGCTTTCTGGACAAAACACTATTTGCAGGCTCTAAAGGATGATAGCCATTATTAAAATGAAACTTGGTTATCTCCCTAATTTAAACGACTTTTTCTAAACAGCTAGGGCAAACTGCCTGGTCCAATAGTGTGCCAGCGATTTTGCTTTGTGCAAGGGTTTCAATAACACACGATGAAGCCATCAAAGAAAAAGCAGAATCATCCAAGAACACTGATCTTACTGTACTTTCCAAACTCTGTTCCATTAGAAACATATAAAATAGATTCCTTCTTTTCAAAATTAGCAAAATTTGTTTTGTGAAAAAAAAATTAAATGTTGAAACTCAATTTTTTAATATTGTTTTATTTGTGAAATAATGATGCTGTGATTTCATTGCAAATAATAGTAAAACTTCTGCTCTTTCTTGAGCAAATACATCGCTAAGTGCCAATTCAGGAATTTTAAGTTCAGTAAAATTTCGCAATTCACTTCTCCATAATGAACCATATTTATCAAACAAAACTACTACCATCATATGGTTGCCTTACTATCATTGTTTATATCTGTGAATGACGTGATAATTTAAGGTAGTGGAAACACAGTCGAGATTCCATTTATACTTGTATGTGCCCATTTTTACACACAAAATTTTTTCATTGAACTAGAAATCAACATACTGGCTAAGCGTGGTGTCAGTGCACATTACCAAATAAAGCTCCTGCATGAAGTCGCTTATAGGACTTATTATATTCCGAGAATTTCATGATGTAGTAAAATGAGCAATATATTTTGTTTACCATATTTTATCAAGATTTAGTTCATGTTCAACAAATACGGGTAAATATTTTTGGCATTTTCTAGGAGTAAAAATTGGATCTATGCCAACTCCCATGTTATAAGTGAGTTATCTGTGTACGATGTATTAATAATGGTGATCATATCGGATGTCAGATTGGTATCATGTATAACAACTTAATACAGCTTCATTCCAAAATGCTTTCTGTTGAATTTGGTTAAATTATGTTTATCGGTTTTTCTAGATGTTTTGTTATAGGATTTTATATTAGTGATTGTGGTCACATTGTATATCAGATTGGCATCATTAATACATATTTTAAAGATCTTAATGTTGGAATGCCCTGATTTAAGTTTAAAACTGCAAATGTTCAAGGACAGCATGAATGACACAAGCCAGTCTCACGTGGCCAAACCAATTGTTGCACATTAAATGCGGGATTATGAGTTTCCCGCAACTTTTTGTCCCATGCACCCACCCATTTCATCACATTGGTGCATCCAATTGGTATATGATAATTTCAGAACTTTAAAATTAAAAAAAATACACCCATTACTTTTCATTGGTATATGACCATTCTATCTGTGCTAGGTGCTTACAATGACACAAGTCAGTAAAGGCCATAAAATAATGGCAATTAACATTCATAATCTTGACAAAGGCAGGTCTACGGTAGTGAATATACAATTTTTTCAAAGTAGAAGTAATGACAAAAGGGTTATATGTATGCAGATACACAATTTGTCATTTCATAAATGAATTCAAAACTTGAAAAGAAAAACAATTCAAATAAAAGTAAAAATTATTTAATTTAATAAATGCTGGTAGACAGAGAGTGAACATCAAGAACAAGAACTGGAATGGAAAATTCCATCTTGCACTTCATTTCAGTTAACCAGATATTCAAACATGTTCAAGGCTTCAAGACCTACCTAAGCACCTGATGAAAGATTTATCACAATAATATACATGTCCAAGGAAAAGAAAAAAATTCAGTGTACATGGCAAATTTAAGGAAAAACTATCTTTTTGGCACTACTAGTACATTATATACTATTTTACTTTGATGATTTTAAATGCTAGGTGTCTGCCAAATTTCTAGAATGGGGGATATGTATCCCTGCTTTTGTGATCTTAAAAGGAAAGTGAGCCATACACAAAGGGCAGACAGACATCAGACAAAAATACCAACACTACAATACATTTTAACCTTTTGGTGACAAAGAAAAACTTTAGACATGGGCACACTACCTTTCTGTGCTGCTGATTTCTGACTGGCCTCGGCAACCATTCCATTTACTTGCAGCATAAACGCACCTCCCTCTGCTGCATCATGCTCCATCTCTTCCTGGACTTCCTCTTTTTCATGGGGAATAGAGGTGCTGTCTCCCATCTTTTTTGTATCCTCATCTTTCTTTGGAATCATTTCTCTGCGGTATTTACGGTTGTACACCCTCAAAGGCATTCCTTTATGGACGTTCTTTATGTGACGATAGGCATTGTTTCTGTAAAATAACAAATGTACATAAATGTTCTGCTAACAAACTGAAATACATCTATGTACTAAAAATAATTCTTCCAGTAATAACAATTTCACACCGAGATTTGCTGGCAGTTCAAATGCGACAACAACAAAAAATGAGCATATTTATTACATATCTTAGAGAAGGTGCATATTGTTTGCATGTAGATCACAAACTGACATGGAAAGTCATCTACATCCTCCACCCCACCAAAATGTCTGCTAGGAGACAGGAGGATTGTTAAAAATTTCATAGATAGAAAGTTCATGTTGATAAAATTTATAGAACTTATAACTTCTCCACTTTTGGTCTGGTAATGGAGGTGTGAATGGAGGCTTAACAGGTGAAGACAAATGGATATTAAAAACATTTAAAGTGAGAAATGTACATACATATAGCAAAAGGCACAACACCACTGGTCCAACAGGTGTACTAAGCAGTGGCCAAACAAGCTTCCACCCAAAGCAAACCATGCCATCGGTGCCACCTTCCTCCCTGATAATTTCTTTTCAAATATGGCACCTTATTTAACTTGGCACCATAGGCGACCACCTAGTTTGCCTATATGGACAGGCCACCCCTGAGTGTACTCAATATCATAGGCTGTGTGTGTGATTTGGATTTTTAATGTAGGTTTAACAATTTTCCAGTCATATCGCGAAAATGTCTACAGTGTGGCCTTTTATAGTGATGTCTAACACTGAGGCAGCATTATGCCCCACCCAGTCACATTATCCAGACACCAGGCTGACCAGCTGTAACACAAACTCTCAATGCTGAGCGCCTAATGAGGCAGCTGTTAGTACCATTTGTACAAGTCTTTGGTATGACTCACCATTTATTTTGATCACATTCATACAAGCACTTTCCTAACACTACCACTACTAATAAACACATACAAGGGGGAGAGCAGACTGTCTCGGTTTAAGTACTTAAACATCACTGGGTGAGTACAAATGCTTAGCACTTTTTTAACCGACTGTTCAACCCCTGAAATCATAATATACTTTTGACCACTGTTTAATGAAAATCTCAGAAACCATTACCAAGGGAAAAGGCAAACAAATGTTCATGGACAGCCAAATGGTTGATGCAATAACAGAATATGACCAACGTAAGAAACACTTAGTAATCTGCAAGAGTATGTGTGCAATCAGTATCATTTAATGTCACCTAAGCACGATAATTCCATATGATGCCAATTAAAAGTGAAGTTCCAAAAATGTAAAAATGAAAAATGGCACCAAATAATTGGGAACATGAACACTTCCATACAATAAATGCAAAGTAATACAAGATAAAGGGTAAAGATTTTAAAATTCTGTAAAATGTGTAATTAATACAACATACTGGTTAAAAATATCATTTTTAAAATAGAGATGTGGGTCAAATATTTTTTATGTGAACCATATTCCATCTGAAACTTTTAAGATTTTCTCTGGTGTTACATCATAAAATTCTTTAAGTTTGCAAACTTTCATAAATTGGAAGTCTACACACTTGACAAAAAAATGTGTTCCACTTTCAGTGGACAATGATTAGATATGCACTCTGAAGTTTAGCAATCAGGAGGTATGACATTTTTATCTGTATACCCCATTACATGGCTGCTAGCTAGAGGTATATTGACTAATATGTCCACCACATTAGATGGCAACTGTGGTTTTGAACACAAACTCATTAGTACCATGGGATTCAAGCCATATGAAGCTGGTGAACACTTGTCCTGGGGCATCCGTGATGAAGACCACTGACTTACCATTGTACATACATACATACATACATACATAACTCTAATATATATATTGGGATACTTGTACACAGGTCATGAGACAATATTTTTGCTCCCACATATATAACATAAGTAGAGTGATTTGTATTATTACATGTACAAAGTTGCAGAGGGACCTGGAAAGGTAGCCTGGCTGCACTGCTGTTCCTAGCCAAATCAGGTCACACTGAGCTCTTTGGATGAGACGCCTGAAAAGGAAGCTAGGAAATTTTGTCTTTTGACATCCACCTCATTCCTGGTATTATGGTGAAATTGGAGATATTGGCAATACTGGAGTAGGTTTGCTCTAATGCTATGCCTGTGGTGACCACCATAACTTCACGAGCTGAAATGTGCAAGAAACCCATCTGATCCTGGTTAGTTCTCTCTATGCTGAAAATATAACCCAACATATGCAGGATGAATGTACCTGTGCAGAAAAGTAATCTTTACCTAGCTGAGGGACGAATAATCGTGATCTCCCTCTTCTGATCCACTCAATGCACAACCACATCACAGTTCTGCAGGATCTTGTAATATGCCCTAGTTTTGCAGGGTCCTGTACATGCCCTTGGTGGAAGGGTCCAAGGAAGAAAGAGGCTTAATGATGTAAATAAAATCTGTTGCCAATATGTGGGACAACAAAAACAAGGCTCTCATGAGAAGCTGAACCCTCCTGATTGAGCTGCAGATAGCTAAGGCTGA
This sequence comes from Sinohyriopsis cumingii, assembly GCA_028554795.2. NCBI lineage: Eukaryota > Metazoa > Mollusca > Bivalvia > Unionida > Unionidae > Sinohyriopsis > Sinohyriopsis cumingii. The sequence goes on from CM068842.1 coordinate 32,892,038, forward strand.
CCAATATGGAAATTAGCTCACTAGTTCTACGTGCTGTAGCCTGTGAGACTAAAAACAACTCTCAAATGTGAGAAGAGTCGTTGAAAGTCTGGACTGGGTTTTAAATGTGCCATGTTCTTCGTGTCAGAACACATGAGTGATTCCACCAGAACAGAAGACTAAAGCTATTGTTCTGGAGAAAGTTGGAGAGGTCCTTTCTTTTGCCCATGTTCTGCCTTCTGTGCTGTCAAAGTGTCCAAGATGTTAGAACAGTAAACCTTGATGGTGAGGAGGAGTGATGTTTCTTAGTAGTTGGAGCACTGCATTTGCATACATACATACACACCACTGTAAAAAGCAACATGCATCAATCTCCTACACATCTTTATCACCCATGACTGCATGTGCTATGCTTTCTTTGACATAAACATACTAGACCAACTATTTAAAAGTGGTTGGTTAAATACTGGTGGGTTTATGCATACTCCTCAGAAATTTCATTAACATTTTCTTAAGGGGCCCCGAGTGGCTGAGTGGTCTAAAGCGCTCTCCATTACGGATCACTGCCATCTCACCTCTGTCTGCATGGGTTCAAGTCTCGGATTCGGCTAATGTGGGTATGTGAGAAAGCTTGATAGTAGCTTCTAGTTGGTTGGTGGTTCTTTCTGTGGTTTTACCGGGTTCTTCCTCTACAATTAATACTAGCCGCCATGTATTGCCTATCGTGTGCTAAAAAAATGGCGTTAAACCTTACAACAACAACATTTTCTTAATGCTGTAACCCAACATGATCTTTCACAGCTCCAAGCTTCTCTTTCAAGCATAGTTACTTATCAACGTGTAAAACTGGCTCTTTGATCGAGGTGTAGGAGATTGTTAACTTCTCTTCTTGAGGACTCATATTGGGGTATTGCTGTAAAGCAACAGAATCTCAGAAGAAACCTTGAGTGATAAAGGAGCTTAGTGGATCAACTCCCACGGCTTCTAACGATGACATACATACATTACTGTGGAATGGCAAGAAAGAACATGAAAAAAAGAAACTTAAAACATTCTTTTCTATTATCTCAAAGTAGGGATTCAATATGTAACTGAGGAGGTGAAATATAATGAGTTCACAACAAGATTTTTTTTTACATTACTGTTCTTAAAATTTACTTCAGAAGCTAGGATCTTTGTTCAACATTTGATGCCAGATTTTACTGGCTGAAAGACAAAGACTTTAATTAACCCTGAAGTGGGACAAGATATACACCTGTGAGGGATTCAGCATGTAACTGAGGAAGTGAAACATCAGGCAGTCAACAAAGGATTCCAGGTGCATCACCTATGGTGTGGGACTGGTACAGAGCATCCAGCTGAGATAAGTGATGGAATTGTCTTGTTTCTGGTCCACCATACTTCTTAAGGCCACATTCTAAGTACAGTAGCATAAAATACCAATTGTAATGAGTGCTATAAGTTTGCAGGTGAAGCAGCCTGAGCAGGTATATAAAGAAGACTGGGAGTTCTGTCCATGTAAATCTAGAGTTACCTCCAGGTGTTCAAATATCCACCATCCTGGTCCAAATGGAGAGACATCGTAACAGTCGGTAGGGCATCAGACTCATAATCCACAAGTCACATGTTTGATATCTAGGTCTGCCCAGGTTGACTGCTTCAGCATGCCTTAGGAAAGAACTTAGCTCCCATGTTCTCAGTATGATATAGCCATTAATGTGTTACAAGTAACTGGCCATCCTGGACAGGACCTTAGCCACCATAGCAAATACCAAAATCTGTAGATGACGGTCATATCTGAGCTGAAGTGAGACCAGCCCTCAGGTGCAGGTGATGTCTGGAAAAACATCACCAACCAGCATCACGACAATTCATACTTAATTCAGATGGGACTTTGTACCATGTCAATACTGGTCACAAGGGTTTTGCCATGGGAAACAAATCTGGATTCAGTCATGGGGGCAATGGTGGAGAAGGAAGCAAGCTAAGGGTGGTCAGTGTTGGCACACTTCTTGGACTTTTCTGAATGGTCCAGATCTGCTATTAGAGACCTAAATTCATGGTCCCTCAAATCCTGTGATTCCTTGGATGTATAAGCCTTCCTAAGATGCAAGGAAGCTCTGCAGAAATGCTGTTTGGTTTTGTAGGGTATAATGCTACTTTTTTAGTGCATGATAGGCTTTACATAATGGCCAGTGTATTGGCAGAGAATGAAACCTGGAAGCAACTTGCAAGCTTCGTCATATAACTGCATTGTTCAAGCCATGACTTAACTTGCATGGACATAATTGAGTGGCAGAGCAACCTGTAAATGCAAGTGCCTATGATCTCTGGCACCCAAGAGACTATCAACAACATGATTACACGATGTGACATCATCGCTAATGGAAATGACATTCTAAGCCAGATCTCCAGGCAAGTCAGGACTGTCCTCATAGTTTCTGTCAAGAGTGGGAGATGTCAAAGTAGGGTTACCATTATCCAGAGGGGACTAAATCTAATACTGGTTCTTTTAGGTGAATGGGTTTGCTGATCTCTCCTAGATCATCTGGTGGGCAAGTGGCAGCCTCCCTCCTTTTTGCTGGTCCAGGCTGAAGGTGAGGATCTGTCTTAACACAGATGAAAGGCCATTCATGGCGCTGGGGGTGGCAGGGGCACATCTCAGTTATCAGAAAGGGGGATCCTCACATGCCTTAAGGATTAATGAGGAACACAGGGTGAAGAAAGTGATGAACCACTCCCATCTCCAAGTTAGAATGGATCCCTGTCTCCATAATCAAAACCTGATTCCCAGTGAATTACAGATCCTATACACCAGTTAAAGACCAATCTGGAGACAAAGATCTGATGAATGAGCCCACATCAAATTTATCTAATCTCAACTGTTGCTCTTCCCTCAAGATAGGCAAAATTCACAATCAATTCAATCACCAGGGCACCAACCTTGAAATGGCAATGCTCCTAAGTGGGGGGTGTAACTGGCTCTAAGGTGTTTCCCTCCCTTGAGAGGGGTCAACAACCTTATCCTCAATGGAAGTGACAGCATCATAATGACCATCTGGGCCTTACTGCAATCCACAAACTATGGAGGCTGCAGAACATTCTTGCTGCGCAAGCAAGAGAACCAAGATCATATGGGGAAAAAGTCGGTTATCCAGTGAAGATCCTTCCTCTTCCCTCTCCAAGGACCATGGAAACAAACACCCAATGGATACAAAAAAATAAGCACATGCCAAAATGATCTTAAAAGAAGAAGAAGAAAAAACCAAAGGCAAATTTATATGCGATATAGCACATTTGTAATGCATATATCCACTGAAAAAATATGGTTAGCATTCTTTTCAATTCTTGCTGTTACAAATTGGGGGAAAGAATAATTAGCTTGGACTGGGGACTACGAGTCCATACATGCCAACCCCTGGTGAGGAAAAAGCATAATCCAAGTTGACAAAACGAGCAATCCAAGCAGAAAAAAATAATCCAAATATAACAAAATTCAATGAGCGTATGTACAAAATAATTTATTTACCTCTTCTGGTCTTTTAACCTCAATTACTGCTTCAAATTTTCATATATAGCACTTTGAGCTTTAAAAAGCAACAGTCTCTCATACTGCATTTCAAAACACTTTGTACCAGCTGAGATGATGAATGTTTTACACACCATTAGAGAACCAAGTGCTGGGTTACAGATCCTGGACCTGAATTCAGTTATATTTTTATTAACAATAGTGAACAATCTCTCACAGTCAGCATTATAATAGGAAAGAACCAATATTCCTTTCATAACCTGGCAAAGAACAGGAAATATATATCCTCCAGTTACTGCATCCTTTTTAGCTGGGAAATAAGGTGCCATCGCATATTAACTCAGTCCGCATGAAGTACATTGTCAGGTAGAATGCCAACTTGATACTTCTGGGGTTCTCCTAATTTATCAGCAGCCTTAACTGCAGCAAGGTGCATCATATGACAGGGACAACCTGATATGTACATTGATGGCGCTATTTTTCAAAATATAGAATTAACTCCTTTATGAATTCAGTCATCACTGATGCATTATCAGCTTAAAAAACCCCATATAGTTCTGCCAACTTATGTTTATTCAAAGCATTATCAAGCAAATAAAAAATGTTTTCTCCAGTGGAATTTACTGTTATACTGTTAATTCTGGTAATGAAAGAAGAGCACTCTGACTATGCCCTTTTCGTTGTCAAAGTCTCTGACAGACTGGGTACAACTTTTTGTAATCATAATCACTGCTCCTGTCTGTTGCAATACTAAACGGCCCAATTTTCACGGCTTCTGCAGTTTTAAGTGAATTATTTTCTGCTAAACACCTAACAATATTAGATGATTTTATTCTTGCAGATGCACATTTTCTGCACTTTTGAAATCAGGAAACATTCATTTGAACAAAGGACCAACACAGTCTTCTACTGCTAGGGGTAGTTCGTGTTCTTTTAAGAATTCGGTAAATAACACCTCTGCAATTATTAGTTCTGCTTCAAAAAAAGGAGTTACAAGTTACATTAGTATTGGAGTTTGTAAAACGAGCTAAGGTTTTTGTTTTACCATTATGACCAATATTAAAATCCTTTCTACACAGCATACAGTGGGCATGAAGCTGTCCTATAAAGTAACGCTGTATTGTTTAATTTGTATAGTCATCTTTGAATTGGTTTTTCATTTTTTTCTAAACCATCTGTGAAATTATTTGACAAACATTTTTGCCCTAACACACACATCTACTAGAATAAATCTGACTTGACCTTTAGCGCCAAATACCCATAGACTGGTTCTGTATCAGATGAATTACAACAAAGAATCTGCAAGCAAAGATTAAAAATTAGAAAACCAGTTTGTTCCCCCCTAACTAAGCCATACATCTGCTATTAAAAGAAACTGAGGTCAAAAGTTTGAAAGTAAAATCAGCAGGTTTCTTGCAAATAGGGCAGGACCCCAAGTGGCCGAGTGGTCTAAAGCGCTCACCATTACGGATCACTGCCATCTCACCTCTGTCTGTGTGGGTTCGAGTCTCGGATTCAGCCAATGTGGGTATGTGAAAAAGCTTGCCAGTAGCTTCTCTAGGGTCAGTGGTTCTTTCCAGGGTTTTCCCGGGTTCTTCCTCCACCACTAATACTGACCGCCATGTATAGCCTATCGTGTGCTGAAAAATGGCGTTAAACCCTAAAACAACAACCAAGCAAATAGGGCAACTGCTATAAATAGAACATACTACTGTTAGGAAAGTGCATGCAAGGCTATGGTCAAGCGTACTCTTATGCTGTCGTTATGTAGAAGCCGTGTATTCTAGAATACAGCCTGAAAGATTAATGGGATGTTAAAAACATTAAGAATATTTAAATTTTTGGGGAGGGGGACATACCGAAAATGTGCAATCCAAATACATTTGCATGCAAGGCGTTATTTAGTGAAAAAAAGCATAATGATTACACCTACGGTGTAATGGTTGGCTAGGATGCGAGTCCTGGAAAACGAAACCAATGCAACAGTAGTAGGTGATATATTCTTGCTACTAAACTTTACATTTGATTTAAATTTCGTTCTGAATTATCTACACCAATGATTCTTAAAAGAAGAAAATGAGAATGGTAAGACATGCTGAAAATGCTATTCAAGATCAAGACCATCCATTCTGGACCCAAAAGTAAAAAGCTTTACTGGATATTGGCAGCAGACCTTAGTAGAGGTTCAATAAATGAGAGCCGTTTTTCTCCTAGAAGTGTACTGATGTTTTCAAATTTAAATACTTACATGAGCTTGGCTGAGTAGTCACAGTACATGCACTGGTAATTCCTCACTCCATGAGATGTCATGTGGTTAAGAAGATTCTTCTTTGCAACTGCTTTGTATGAACATTTGACACATTCAAAAAGTCTTTGATTTGTTTCTGGATCAAGACCAACTTTGTATTTCAGTGAGGCAACTGACATCGAGTTTTCTAATGGGGCTCCTGTGTCCATTTTCATCTCTTTCAGTGGCTGGATGTCCTTAGTCTCTGTCTGTAATGGAATTTTCGCTGGAGATCTCATTGTTTGAGCGGCACCATTCTGCTTCCTTCTATCAGGTACATTTAAAACTCGGATACCGTGCTTTAGTTCATAATGCTCAACAATTCTTTTCCTTCTGTCAGTCCTGTATTCACACTTCTTACACAAGTAGTATGTATCTTCTTTCTTTGCTACCTTTTGCCACTCCACTGTTTTTAGCTTTGGCAACTTGCTAAGCAGTTTACTCTTCTTTAACAATTTTTCAAGCTTTGCTTCTATGCCTTCATCTCTCTGAACAGTGTATTTAAGATCCTTACCACTGTGAACAGTCACAATGTGTCTCTTGACATTGTTTAAATACTGGACTCGAGCACCACAGTATTTGCAAACAAAAGGCTTGTAATTCAAATGAGTGCACATATGTCCTCTCAATTTTCCAATCTGTTTACCTTCCCATTCACATAAACAGCATCTGTATGATGAAATATCATCGGACTCGGACACTTTTGAACTATAACTACTTTGCGTAGATCCATGGCTCTCAACTGAAGGTCTCGGCTTGCGCGGCAATACTTGGGCATCATGTGTGGTCTTCGCCCTCAAACTATATCGGACTAGACTTTGCTGGTGGTCATTCCTGCAATGATTTAACATGTGTTTGAATAAAGATGTTTTGAATGGACATTCCATACAAAACAGTGTTTTGCCTCCATGTTTTGTATTAAGATGAAACTGCATCTTAACATGAGAGCTTGTTTTGAAATCATGGCATAAGTAGCAGGAGAGTTCAGAAACTAGATCAGTTTCCACTTCTGCCTGGTTAACACTGTGTGATATTCCTTCTGCAGTGGAACCTACCTTGCTTACCTCCTTCATCTCAGAACTCGTATCAATCTTTACTTCTTGAACTTGACCAGACATTTTATGTTTCACTGGACATTTTATTTTTCTAATCTTGCATGACAGTGGAAGTTGTGTCATTGAAATCCTTATTCCTGGATGTCTCAGCTTAGTATGCTGAACAATGGCAGATTTGGCATGACTTGTGAATGCACAGTAATCACATTTATGCCAGGGTTTTTTGCACTGACTGTTTGTAAAATGTTTATACATGCCACTTTTACTTTCACGTCTTTCTCCACATTCTTTACATTTGAATGTCACCCTAATTTGGTATGGAGTGGAACCCATGATGTCATTTTGTACTTCATTTTTGCCATCATCTTCTGTTATTTTGTTAATGGCATCAGTATTATTATTTCCTGCATTTTGTTCAGTCTTGAAACTAACATCTAACTCTTTCTTTTCAACTATTTTACTCTCACTATCTCTGCTGGAAATACAGAGTAAAAGAACAGTCATTGGTTTATCTGGATGACACATTCTTATGTGTCTCCTGACATTACTACTATGATTTGCTCTGTATCCACAGGAAGAACAACCAAATTTCTTTTCAGCCTTTTGTCGATGACTTTCCTCATGACATGACATGACAAATGAGTCGGTACATCTGTAATGACACTGTGAACATTTCAATAAGACACCTGAAGAACACTCTTTATTGTCTAGAGATGGCTGCTCTTTTGTCTCAGTAACGAGCTGTTCATTGACTTGTGATGACTCTGGCTGCTTCTGCTTTGTCACAGAAACATTGCCGTATGTTCTTATTCTTATTGATCGTCCTGCGTGTCGCTTTTCAATATGTCTGGAAACGTCACGTTTTATGTTAGTTTTATATCCACAGTATGAACAACCAAAACGCTTTTCCTTGTCCTCTTCATGGCAATCTAAGTGAAGCTTGAAGAAATAAGATGTGGTTGCTTCATAGTTGCATATTTTGCAAACCAAATCTTCCCTCCTGCTATTCAAGGCTGATTGGTTTTCAATGTGACCTGAATGATCAGACTGCTGTGATGTTTCTGACATCTGACTGGGGAATGATGGTATAAAGACCTTCTCATTCTCCTCATCGTTCTGCAGCAAATTTTCTGATTCTTCTTCTGAGTCTGATTCCTGCAATTCAAGGGCATGTATCTTCTTTTCTATGAGGATGTCAACATCTTTTGCTGCAATACTCTGAAAGGTTAGTGACTTTAGAGGATGATCCTTGTGAATGTGTGCACATAACATTGTCTGTTCCAAAGTTCCATGTTCACAATATTGGCATTTGAAGAAATTTATTTGTAAATGTTCCAAAATATGTCTATGGAGAACATATTTCTTTGCAATTATCTTCTTGCATATTCTACATTTGTTACCCTTCTCTGGCCCTTTATGAATAAAACAAGGTGAAAGCTTTACATCCAGGGACTCTTCACCCATGCGATACTTTTCTGCAGCACTTTCTTCAGTCATTAAGGGATAAGGTTTCTTGTCAAGTTCAGCAACATTTGCTTTGACTATTGTGAATGGATTCTCCACATTGTCTTGTGACATGTTATTATAAGATGAATCTGGCATGTTAGACCTGTGAGATAAAGCATCCGCCTTCATGATGCTTTTTCGCACTGTTGTTGACTTTCGAGCAACTGAAGGTCTTTTAACATCATGCTCTCTGCTTGGAGCTATACTGCTTTCCCTTACTGGTACCAATTCAGGGTGTCTTTTTATATGTCTCATTACATTGATCCGAATTCTGTTGTTAAATGGACATTTTGGACACTGAAAAGGTATTTTATATATATTTCCATCCGGAATAGGTACTTCCTCTTTTGGCCCTGAATATTCATTTACATCAGAATTCAGTAGGCAGTTTTCTCTATTGTGGTGTGATGAAACATGTCTCTCAAGGTCACTTGATGAATTTGTACTGAATGAACAAAAATCACAATGAAATAGGTAAATTGTCATGCCATCAGGGACATTTGAAGAATTTGGCATTCCTGATGTGTCATCCAACTCTACTTCTTCATCTATGTTCTCAACTTTTCTGATTATGCGAGCGGCTTTCCCTGAATGTTTCCTGAGACTGTGTTTCAAAACCAAATTCTTTTGTGTCGATGCAAAGTCACATAGTTTACACTGAAAAGTAACGAGGTTCTTGAACTGAACATCACTATGGTTACTTTCCAAGTGTTCTCTTAAAATGCTCCTGTGTTTAAACTGTAGGTGACAATACTGACAATGGTATTTCAAAGATTTCTTTGAATTGTCTTGTAATGCTGAAATGCCCAAATCCTCAGGGACAAAATTTTCATGCACATGGATAGCACTTTCATGCAATGCTATCTCTTCTGATCTTCTAGATTTATATTCACAAAACTTGCATGAAAACTCTGTACTTTTAATTGTTTCAACCCTTTCTGTGTAGGTTGACCTTTCATAATGAGCGTCTTTCAAATGGTCAATAATATGGGATCTTTGATTAGTATGGAAACCACAGGTAACACATGTAAAAACTTTGACTTTGTGTTGTCCAATATGATTAGATATGTGCTTTTTTAACTTTCCAAAGTTACTGGTTGCCTGTGGGCAACAGGGACACAAAAATCTCATCTCTCTATTTGGTTCATGCTGATGAACCTTTTGGTGCAATGCAAGAAAATTTGTATTCCATGCTAGATATGTACAATGAGCACATTTTAATGACCTAGAGGACTCGGACTGTTTACCTTGAGATACCGCCGATACCAGATTTGACTGCATGAATGATAAATCTATTCTGGACTTGACAAACTGATTAGGCTCTATTCTGATATTTTCTGTGAGATCCTTTTGTGCATCATATTGATTACTTTCACTGGCCAAATCTGCATCAGGTGTAGCATAGGACCTATCCATTCCAATCACAGGAGATATAATAAAATCTTTCTCCTTGAAATTGTTTTGAAGTCTTTCCTTGCATATCAACTGAGAAGTGACCACAATCTGTTTTGGACGATCTGGGTGGGAATGCCTCACATGCTTCAAAACATTGCTTCTCCTTCCAAACTTAAAAGTGCAGAATGGACAGCTTATGAACTGTAACAGGTTTTCCCTGAAATGGGCAATCACTGCCTGGACTGATGAAAAAGCTTGATGACAGTAATGACACTTGAAACCTTGTTCTTTTGGATGAATCGTTTCCAAATGATGTTTAAACACTTGCAGAAGGTTGGTGCTACACTTGCAACCTTTGAAGGGACAGATATAAAGTTCAAATGCTTTAGCACTGGCATGATTGAACATGTGGCGATAATGACTATCCTCCGAATAATTTTCATGTCCACAATGGTCACACCTATAGTTGGATTCTCCATGATGATATATTGTTAGGTGCTCTCTGTACTTCTGTGACACAAAACATGCGAAAGAACACTGTTCAAAGCCACATTTGTAAAATGAAGTACTTAGCTGTCTTACTGATTCCTTAGGCTTTTCAAAAATTTCCTTACTTAGTGCTATGATGTCATCTTTACTGCTTCTTCTACTGGGAACTTTCTGGGAAAAATCAAGCAAAGACGGTACTTGATGTGACTCAATTTTATCAGCTACAGAATTTTGGCATATCTCAGCAGTTTCAACATCTACAATCTCATCACCTTCACTGTCTACACCCCTGACAAGTGAAGACATGTTTTCTGTTCCTGATGCTTTAACATATTCAGAATCATTAAGAATACTAAGAATTTCTGGACTTTCGTTTGTCATTACCTTTGTCACAATTTCAGTGATTAACAAATCCGTTCTAACAGCAGCCATTATCTGACTATCTTCATTAGGTTTTGATGAAGTTTTTATTTCTTCCTCATTGTTTTTGAGATGTTCATCATCAATGTCAATGGCACCATCAAATTCTTGCATGGTTGGCTCATTATTCTGCATCTTTAACTGGTCTTCTGAGGAATCAGACCCAACTGCTACGTCACCAATTTTTCCATCTTCATTTAATCTATCAAATTCTTCAATATTGTCCTTGGCTAGACTGTATGTTGATTCTATCTGGATATGCATTTCTTTTTCTTCAGATGCCTCTTGATCGATTACAATTACTGCTGGACCATCATCTCTGCCTTTCTTTCCCTGCACCAATTCAGCTGCATTTTTTCTCTCCAATGGCATTCCAGTAGCTGAATCTTCTGTATGTTTATCTTCCTCATCATCACTGATGGTAATTAACAATTCTGTTGCATCCCTGGGAGTTTCCTGGTCTTTTGCATCCAAAGGCTGTCCAGTCTGATTTGCACAAGATTGTTTCAGACTCTTCACAACATCTGCAACAAGCGGGCATTGCATTTTTCTTTTATCACCTTCTCTGAAATTGCACTGCTTGCACAATGTCATTCCTTCCTGATGAAAATGTTCCCAGACATGTTTCTTGAAAGTGTTTTCTTCTTTAGTGTATTTTTTACATGCTTCACACATAAATCCATGGCTTGGCTTGATTCGGAAAAGGAATTTTCGTGGGCATGACTTTGGGCCTGAAGTATCATTCTTACATACTTCTGGGGTTATTGACTGCATTTTTGCAGTTGGAGTTATGGTGTAGCTGTTTGCTTTTGTTTTCTCAAAGGCTGTATTTGCAACAAAATCAGATACTACTTTAGGCAATGTAGTGCTCACTGTGCCATTTTCTGCAATCTGTGTAACAGTATGTGGAATGACAACAGCACTTGAAGATCCCTGTACTGAACTTTGTGTTGTTACCACTGACAATGATGTTGGAGCTGAAGATGTCAGCTGAACTTGGGCTCCTACTGGAATAGCTTGTGTATATGAAATAGGTTTTGAGGCTGTACCTATCAGCTGAGCGGGAGTAGTCTGCATTCTAAGATTACTAGCTGAAGAAACAACATGAACATTTCCTTGAACTGGCATCACAGTTCCACCAACACTTTGGAGTGGCAGCAACATATTTGGCAATGATGCTGAAGAAGTGGGGATCAAAATTCTGGGTGCTGAGGAATTTGATATCGTCCCTGTAAATGGTGCGGAGAGATTTGGTCCACATGTCACTGGTCGCAAAATGCTTCCTTGTGGCAAAGGAACTAATACATTTGAAGGAACAGATCCATAAGACTGAACTGGAATCAAAAGAACAGGCTGAGTACTGACAGTTGCTCTGGGAAGTTCTTTTCTACTAGCAGTAGTGCTTATTGGTGCTTTGTATTCTGTAAAGTCTCTTACAAATGGTCGAACTTGTCCAACCCTTGAAGTGTTAGAAGCTGATGTATTTGATGCACTAGATGGTTGAGTGATTGGGACCTGTGATACTGTGATGAAAGGAACTGATGATTTAACAGCTAATGTTCCTGAAGATGTTGTTGTAATAACAGTTTGTACCTTATTTTGTGGAAGACTATTACTAGCAGAAACTGTATAGCTGAATGTGGAGTTTTGCTGTGATTTTTTTTCCAAGCTTCCACTTTTTACAGGTGGTATGGCTGATCTATTTTCATATGACACTCTTGTATTCTCTACACCTCTCTCCTGCATCTCTGTAACACATTTTGGAACAATATATCTGCCAGTGAATTTACAATATCCTAATGATTCTAACTGATCCACTACTTTTTTTGCTTTTTTTGTTCCTGATAGCATGCATTTACTCTCACCATCTGGATGGTCTTTTCTTGCATGAATTTCTATCACTTTACGACTGGCAAAACTTCTTTTACAGTTTATGCAACTATAAGGGTTGCTTATCAGATGACATATAACATGTTCTTCAAAATCTGCTCGTTTCGACCACTTTATCCTGCAAGAATCACATCCATACAAGTTATTTTTCAATGAGATGGTAATTTGTATTTCTCCCTGCGGTTTGATACAAGTTGTTGTATGATTCATAAATAGTGATTTGCTATCAGTTGTAAACTTACAGTTTGGGCACCTGTTGACACCCATCTTGTCCCAACTCACAGTTTTACCCAGGGTTTTATCTTGTATCTTTTGTTTAGATTTATCCACTTCATTATCAGTGATGAAACTAACTTCTACAGGTCCCTGTTTATAGTCACCTGAATCCTTTGTGGACAACTCACTAGATTCTGACACATGAAGAATATGATCTTCGTCTGTTGCTTTCTGGATAAAGCTGCTTTTATTTGGTGGTTTGGGTAGCTTTATCACCATTTTCATTTCTTTAAGCGTGTCTTTAAAACTTTCATCCTTCACCTTACTGAAATCTTTCTCATCTATAGTATTCACTTCATTTTCCAAGGATGACTTCTCACAGTCTTTGGCTGCATCAGCATCCAGCTTTTCTTTTCCATTGTGCAATCCAACTACACTTAGAACTGGCTTTCCATCTTCTGAAATGCCTATCTGCCTCTTTTCCTCACTTACAACTTTTACTACACTTTCTTCATCCTCTGAACTGTCTGCCAAATCTATAACCAACTCATGCTGAGAATCAGAGTCAGTTTCCTTTCCAACCTCACCACTCCATGTATCAGTCTTTTTTAAAATACCTGACAATAAGGTAGTATTCAAAGTTGGCAAGCTTCCTCCTGATTCAACTTTCTGCTGCTCATCCAGAGAGCCATGCTGCGATTTTGTTTGGTTAGACAAAATCCCTGAAATTTCTTTCATATTTTCTGTGCCAGAAGACCCTAGCTCAGACTTGATCTCTGTTGATCCTTCTGAAGTTTTCAGCACTGCATTACCATCATCCATCTTGGCAGGCTTTTAAACTGAAAAAGATAAAGCCACATGCAAACAGAACTGTTCAATATACAACAACAAGCTTTATCTTCTTCTCACGCTAACTTTGTTTCTGATTATGGATAAAGACTAAAATAGCTGATACCAGAGGGACTGCCTCATTCAGCCCATAACAAAATTAAGCTGATTAAGACAATTACAGTATCAGGAGTAAAAGTACCATAAAACGTGTCTTGTATAATTCCTTGGAGCACATATGTCATTGGGACAGATTTTACCATGTAAAGATTGGGATGTGGATGCTTTCATGTGCTTTTCCAGAGTACATTATCATTGCAAGTCAAGTAGCAAGGTTTCCTTTATCAGCCAGGAGATAATTGATTTACCTGGCTACTTTTACTTTACACCCAGCCACTGTAAAATATAAAACCTGTATCCCCATTGCAAGAGGTACCAAAAACCTCTTGCCTACTTTGGCAACTTACCCTTTAACTTTAAATCTAATTGAAGGTTCTGCAAGTAGATTATATATACAGATTATGCATAATTAATTGGTAAATCCCAATTACTGTGTGCATTCATTTACATTTCAAGTAAACATCCAGCAATATTCCTTGGATAGGCCATCATTGATTTGCAAGAACTCAAACAAATAGATTTAGCTGATATATTTTTAGTGTTTTCCTTATAAAACTACTTAACGTTTGTCATTTGTTTTGCTCATGTGTCAAAATTAGGCTTGCTTGACACATCAGACTGGGACCTTACATTACTGAGAGTAAAAACTCAATCTGATTGATCCAGAAAGGCAAGTGGACCATAAGTCCATCAAAACACAATGGGATCGTTTTCTTGGGAGGAGATGGTGGGTATCCAAAACGATCCCTGCACTTCTAAAACTTTCCAATCTTCCTAACAGCAGCTTCAACCCAATACTATTTCAAACTGTAGTAAAATAGTTTTTGGAGAGGATAAGCTAGTTTTACTTATCTAAACTGTACCTACTAATATTATGTTCCTATACATTTCCTTCACCAGTCCTCCAAGAAATTATTTCCCCTTCAAGTTCAATTAAAAAATGGAGGCACAGAATATTAAAAAAAATACAAACAATATCCCATTCTGATCCTTCCGACTTCTGACAAGTGGAATATCATTCTTCTTTTACTTTGACCAAGGATGAAAGGTCATCTGAGAGGGCAGGGAGGAGGACATGTGGCAATGAAAGCAGTAAGTATTACAGAATTAAAATCAGCCCAACCCCATTGCCATGAGAAAAAAAATATTTAAATTTTTTTTATATAACAGCAATACATTACCTCCCAATACTGTGTTGCTGAATTTCCCAGCAGGGACTAAGGCTAATGGTCTACAAAAAAAATTGGGGGGTGAGCATTGGTTTAACATTATTGGCTAGATCATGCCAATGTAAAGGGTACCAAGATGGTTATGGTTAACCCTTTTCTAATTTGATATAGATACAGACATATTGCTCTAACTGACCACAGGAGTCTGTCTTGATCATCTTAATCACAGATGAAACGGACTGGATTTCAATGAATAGGATCGACTGAACCTTGTGAATTCATGGCAAAGAAGAGACATGAAACCACAGTTACCAATGAAAAATAAACAAACTGTTTCCACTGACACAGTATGAATTTCAAACCTACTCCTCGTGAATGTCAGGAAAGGAAGGATGATTGTTTCAGGAGCAAGTCCTCAAGGAAGTTTCAGAAAATGGCCAGAGAACAAAAAAAGATCCATCCTGGCATTAAAAAGCAAGAGACTCATCTCTGGGACTCAAATTACATGATCAGTTCTGAATTGTGTGGTGCTGACCTTATAGTGGAACCCAAAGAGAACTTAAGTATTATTAGAGAGGGCTGCTCTACAGTCCATAATGGTGGATACTGTGCAATCTTATCAATAAGAAAAGGAAAATCTGTAACTGCTGTTCCAAATGGGCTGTTACGATCAATACATTTCTTACTGCACCAGTTACAGAAAATCTGAATGCTATCTAACCTTAGTGCTGCATTAGGCAACCTTGCTCAAACCCTATGTTGGCAAGTAGAAAATTTCATATCAGCCAGGTGTGAAGGTGGAGAATTAAACAGGTACTAGGCATGATGGGTCCCCTGTACCACAGCATCCAATCCATCCTCAGCAGTAACTCCCTTGGATCATAAACCAACAGGCTAAGATCAATGAACCAATATCCCTGGGGACACAGGGTGGCTATTAGGATGACCTATGTTCTAAAAGTCCTCACTTTGTGAAAAACCTGCGGGATTATCATGAAAAGCTGGATGTGTCGGTACAGAGTTGATCCCACCTCAGACTGAAGGAGCTCAGTGCCAATGCCATCTGGACTGGCACTGATGAGATTTTTGTTGTTGTTGTTGTTGTTGTTGTTGTGTTTAACGCCATTTTTCAGCACACGATAGGCTATACATGGCGGCCAGTATTAATGGTGGAAGAACCCAGGAAAACCCGGAAAAAACCACCGACCCACGAGAAGCTACTGGTGAGCTTTCTCACATACCCAGACTGGCTGAATCCGAGACTTGAACCGGCGCAGACAGAGGTGAGCTGGCAGTGATCCGTAATGGAGAGCGCTTTAGACCACTTGGGGCCCCCACTGATGAGATATAATGAGGCATCTTTTTCAGCCTTGTTATAATAAGTCAACCACTGGTCCCCCTCCCCCCCCCGATTAAAATTGTGCTACAAGCTGGTGTGAAGAAAATTCCATGAGGACTGCTCATCCCTGCCTAGACAAATTGTCCACAAGAATATTCCTCTTGTCTAGAATATGGCAGAAAGTGATTCCTTCGAAACATTTCAGTGGATCAGGTTCCACACTTCCAAACAGATAGAAAGGTCACAAGTATCCCCTTGACCTCCTCTTGTTATCTGACATTTTGGGTGGGGGAAAGAAAAACCTAATGTATTACAAGCACTCAGTGACATATTTTTCTTGGAACTCATCTGCAAACACAAAAATTGACAGTTCATCATCCTGTCTTTGCACTTGAGCAAAGTAGGACTATGTTAGGTTTTTTCCTCCTGGAAAAATGGAGCAGAACTAGTCCATTTTAACACTCTATCTCCCTCAAGAAAGGGATTGACAAACATTGCCCCCACCCCACCACAAAATGTGGCATATGGCAGTTCTTGTCCCTTTCCCTCAATAACCAAGCAGAATGAGGCAGGTAAGATCTAGGACTTGCTGGTTGGAGAATCCATAAAGCCATAAAGACAGAATGAAAAGAGAACTCTTGGAAGGGCACAAATGAACTGATCAGATGATGTAAGACCAGGGGTTGGCAACCTATCTGACTTAGTGTGTTACTTTTCTCCAGATTAATTACAGAATGAACGAGTGTGCCATCAGTAAGAGAGTAACAGTTAAAATCAAGATTTCCAGCTGCCCTTTGGATGCCACACAAAACCTCTCAATGTGTCACCTCGTGGCATGCATGCCGTAGGTTGCCAACCCTGATGAAGACCACCATATCATGGGTTCTCTCTTCTGGCAATAAGACTACACTGAAGATCTTCTATACTTATATACAGGTCTCTTCAAGCAAGAAAACCATGTTCCTATTGCATCTGAAATGTAGTGCTTGTTACCGGGTGCTGGCAACTTCCTCTCTCTGCAAGTGCCATGGATCCCTTATTCACCAGAGCCGAGATCTTCCTTCCCATGTGTCAGCAAACCCACCCTTGAGAAAGTGGGCATCTTCCAAACACTGTAAAGAGCCTTGAACCCCTCCCTTACAGGAGTTAGTGACTTTCTTAAATCAGGAAGTGCCACAAACCCCACCTGAGAACAGAAGGAGGATCTTCAAGTGATGAAGAGGAAATTGCCAGTCTCAGCAGTCACAATGAATTTTTGTGAAGTCCCACAGCTCATCAGGTCAAAGAAACAAATGGGACAACTGTTTCAGGCATACGCACAGTACAAGCTGAACAGGTA
This sequence comes from Sinohyriopsis cumingii, assembly GCA_028554795.2. Taxonomy (NCBI): domain Eukaryota; kingdom Metazoa; phylum Mollusca; class Bivalvia; order Unionida; family Unionidae; genus Sinohyriopsis; species Sinohyriopsis cumingii. Next base: position 32,909,599 of record CM068842.1, read on the forward strand.
AGGTGTGCCACCCACACAGTCTTTATATGACTGCATTTGCCTACACCTTGAGGAATACTGAACACTGAAAGGAAATGCATTAAATAAACAATGAACCAGAACAAGAATTTGGTAGGTTATACTTACCCTTGCACCACTTACTAATAGATGTATTTCTTGCAAATGAGAAACTAAAATGCATTAACAAGGGACACAGATACAAGAAAAGTAAGGATAGAGAAAGAAAATAAGAAACATTAAGTACCCATGGGACACAACAAACCAGGACCAGGTTTCTTTTTGTTCCGCACCAGAAATTACTAACTAGCAAGAATAACCTTTGAGGACTTGGGAGTAGCAACAGGAAAAGACAAGCAATGCAATAATAGCAGCATGTAATTACATGGTTCCCATGCTTTTCTAAAGATAAATTTCCAGGTAATTTCCTAGATTAATTTTTTTTTCTTCAAGGTTCACATATGACCATTATTAAATGGAATTAAAATAAATTTTAGATCATAAAATATGCATTTTTTAAATCTAAAGACTTTTCTCTTTCAAGACCCTCCAAAATATCTAAGTCAGAAAAGATGATCATGTACAAAACCAATAAATGTATCGCACGAAACAAGTTAAGACTATATTCCTATATTTTGGCATGTAGTGTCATTTCAATGTGCAGAATAAAATTTTTAACTTTACTTTGTTGCCATGCTCTATGTTGCTATGTGGAAACAACATAATGAACTTAAATTAGTTTTGTTTCCTTTCAAACCTTTAATTCTAAAGAATTCTATCACAATAAATATATATGTATGTTATACGAATTTAACATTTACAATCACAGCATGAAGAAAAAAAACAGAATAAAAAAAAGCAAAGTACATGTATTATAATCTTTGATTAAATAAAGTCTGACCATGAATATATATATGCCAATAAAATCCCAAACAAGATTCTTCAAACAACCTAAACTCCTTAAGACAATTAAAAATTATTCACTTTTTCAATATTTACAAAATGGTTGATTTAAATTTTAACAAAAGACCTTCAAAACTATACCATACTGTTGCATAAACAAGGACTGAATTTTCTGACAAATCACTTTTCTTGTAATTCAATAAACCAGTCCCCAAACCTGTGTAGATACAGGGGCTAGTATCATTTTGTAAATGTATATATAATAAAAGGGACTACAATTTCCCATTTCTCCTGCATTCTATTTAAGACCTGAAACCAAAGTTTCAAGCTACATGCCACTGTGTAATAGTTTCGCATCAAAGTTTTGCTTTGAGATTCAACTTTTTGGACTAAACATTTGGCTTATAACAAATAGCAGTCCATTTTCTCTGAATATTCCACCCCATTTTTCACCTTTGGACATTTACGTTGGGGTATGGGGTCAGAGCAATTGCAGCTAGAAAATTCAGAATTTTGCCGCCACCATGATGCGGTAGTGGCATATAATAGTCGCTAACCAGGAGGCCTAGAAACTTTAAACCATGTTATAACGACTTAAACTTGCATGAAATCGATTGGAAAATTATATCTTTTCTCAGAAATGTTAACGGTAAAGAACAGCTGTATAGTGTAAGCATCTTAGCATGAACAGTGTCGAGTATATGATTACAGTAAAGAACAGGATCTTGGCAATGACAGTGAGGAATAGCTGTTGTTGTTGTTATAGGGTTTAATGCAATTTTTAAACACAAGATGGACTATTTATGGCAGCCACTATAAATGGTCTAGGAAGAACCATGGAAAACCCCAGAAAGAACCACCAACCCACGAGAAGCAACTGGCAAGCTTTCTCACGTACACACATTGGCCGAGCCCAAGTCTCAAACCCACGCAGACAGATGAGTGAGGAGCCGTATACAATACCAAAACATGTGATTTCATTTATTTATTTGAGTACACATTTCCATGGTTTCACACACAAAAATATCATTTTTATCAATACTTGCACTCACTGGATTCCACAGCAGGATTAGTATTTGTCGAGTCTTCTAAAATTTACTGTAATTTCATGCAACCCATGAAAATTGGTACCCTGTGAGAAATAGTAAATTCATAGTAAATGCACAAATGGCAATCACAGCTTTTACAATGTTTTACCTAAATTGCCTGCTTTTCTGTCCGGGACCAAGCCATAAGCGATGTATTCCTTTTGGCCAACTACATCTTTTATTCCATATAGACTTCTCACTGAAAAAAAAAACAAGTGCAGTTTGCATTTTCTGTCATGTTTACATTTCTAAATGTCACGAACCAGAATTTGTATGACAAGCAGCATGAGCTATTGTTACTTTAAAACAAAAGAACACAACAATGCTACTGTCGGACACCCACACAAGTAATTTTTTAATGACTTATAGAAGCTGGAACACAAAATCAGAGCAATATTTTCCTGTACTCCAAGTCTTTGTACACCTTGCACTTATAACTAATTGATCAGTGTATTTTAATGAGTATAATGTCATTAATAATAAAAACTGACTGTGGTTCTTAAGGAACTATCATTGAGAATTATTAGATGGAAATGCTTCTCACTGCAAAGAAGTCCCACAAGTCTCCATTAAAACTTGTTTAGACTGTTTAAAATGTTATTCGATATGAATAATCTTTTGTGACAAGGACACTGGGGCTAAAAACAAATATGTTACAATGGCCTTTTTGATTTTTATTTAGATCCCTCAATGAATGCTACAATCACGTCTGAAAGAAAAACATTCCTTCATAGTCATACAGTGATCATAATCAGATTGCCACACACTTGTACTGAAGAATCCAGAGAGCCATGTGTCTGCATGTATATGCAGCAGCCTCATAATCCTGCCACTCATGTCACAGGTGGCACCACAGATACCTTCTGCATTAGTGGTTTGCCTTCCTGAATGAGCTTATAAAGCAGCAGCACATGCTACTGTCAAAAGAAAATCACATTCGTATTTTATTTGAAGAAAACTACAAAGGTTAACTCAATTTTAGGCAGTGGCAAAAGATATCAAACAATTTTATGCTCATTTCTATCTTTCTAACACTTTCAAAATGATTGAAAAAACGATGTGAACAAATCACTGATCAATCATCTCAATGGCAAATGATTTTCCAGAATAAGTGACTTGACTATAGGCAAGATCGTTCCCATAAAATGGCACCAATATAAACGATACATGGCTGCAGACTTTCTGTAAAGATAAGTTAGTGTAAATAACTGATATCTGAACACCAACGGAACTTGATATTACACAATTTTATAAACCAAAACGTAAGTACTGTGCTACAGCTCATAAATGGCTTACTGAATGCTCAGGATCCATTAATACAACTGAAAATTACGAGTCACTGCAGGGGTGGCAGAATTTGACCTCTTCTTCAGAATAAAAAACACAAGAGAATTTTCTGAATATAGGAGTCATTTAATAAAGAAACAATGCGTCGAAAAAATGTGCTTTATCACACAATAAATTGCTTTTTTGAGACAATTTTTCATCGAATCGCCCTAACTTTAATGTGATTTCACAAAAGTGATTCTAAATGAGCCCCAAGGGATCAGCACATCCAAATTGGATGCAGCAGGTCATGAATTCGAACCCTGCCCAAGACATACCAAAGACATAAAAATGGTACTAGCTGCTGTCTTACTAGGTGCTCTGCATTAAGAGTATCGGTCTCACTAGGAATTTAAAACTTGGAGTCCAGGACTCTTAATTTGGAAAAGTAATTAGAGTCCCACCAGCAACATGATGAAGTGGCTCAATGTCCATTAAAATGCCAGGAATAAACAGACAAAATTTTTTCAGTTTTACTTATTTTGTAATTATTTATTATTCTTTAAACAATTATGTATTAAAATTGATTTGTATAAAATATCATCTTCTTTAACTACAATATACAGTGGAACCCCGCTATAATGCAAAAATTGGGGTTTTACAAAAATTGGATCACATTAATGCAGGGTTTTTTAACACTATTTTACTTTTTCTCAGAGAAAAACTTGTTGGCACATATACATGTATTCATGTCTAATGTATATGATGAATAGGGTATGAATATGATGAATATGATGTATATGATGAATAGGGTATCAACACCATTTACTATCATGCCATCCAGTTCATTCATAATACATGTAATTCAATTGAAAAATTGCACACAGATTTAAAATATTCACTAATTTTATCCCAGATCATTGTCTGAATTCAACGTCTAATATATGGCATGAACAGAGTATTACTTGCCGTCTGATATAGTACCGTTGAGGCTTGCAATTAATCCATAATACATGTAATTCCATTGCAAAAATTGCGTACATATTTAAACTATTAAATCGTTTTGCCACAGATCATTATGTGTCTAAATTCAATGGGAAAAATTAAGAGCAAAATTAGGTTAAGAAAGACCTAGCACATGTACAGTTCATTATGCTCCAATGTCTATGAACAGTGTCTATACAAATTTCATACTGCTAAAATTTTCTTATGTGTTTCCGTGTACATTTACCCATTGCAAATTTCCAATTTGTTGTAACGACTACGGCAAGAATAATTAACAATCAAAACAGAATGCATGCAACTTTTACTTCAGATTTTGTGAATATCGAAAGAAACTACTATACTAATCATTGCGCAAAGTGCAGAGAACAACTTGCGTTTGTGAACTTGCTTTTCCATTTTGATAAAATATTTTTATAAAAAATAGGAAATTAATAACGAGTTCATAAGTAAACACCATACACAAGTAAAACCCAAAAACTAAGCGCAGTAGACCTGCAATGATCACAAGGTACTTTTATAAAGCTGAACACGTACAATTTCATGCCCCTTCAATTTCCAGCTAATAAAAAGAAAACAAGAAAAAAAGCAGCAAAGCAAATAGTATTTAACCAATGTATGACACTACGAGTAAGTAAACAAATAATAAAAGCATACATCTGCAATCATATCTATTAAATTGTTGTAATTAATAAAGTGTATGTGGTTATGATAAGAAAATCCCTGCTTCACAAACCAGATGCAACCACATGTCATGTGTAATAAAGCTGTCCCGATGTTACTCTTTACAGATTATGCTGATACAGCGCATATCCGATTAATAAAATTGATGATACCAATTATTTCATTATTATTTGTTTTATAACATTGACTGGTTCAAAAACATAAACCTATTAGGGAAATGCAAGCAGGTTTTTGCCATGTGAGTTATAACAAGGTTGTTTATGCGGCAAGTGAATTTGAACTTCTATACAAAAACAGAAACCGGAGAAGAAGTACATTGCTAATTATAGAAAACAACGATCACACAAACATAAAACTTGAAAAACTTTAAAGCTAACACTGATAAAACTTATGATTTGCCAATTCAAGATATAAATGAATGAAAATGTGTTAAGCTAGTCTTTTAACATATGTGCAGTTATGTAGGTCACCATTACTAGATTTTAATAAATGACTAAGAAATGACTAATAACGACAGCCCAATAATAATTAAAATTAATAATATGCATGATTTAAGACTACAGATACTGAAAGCCTAGTTGAGGTAGGTTGTATTTAAGCAACAGTAACATTTCTTCCTTCTCGCCACATAACGATCCATGACGATCCGAAAGAATCTGGCCCTTGCCACTAAACAGCTGCTTGCTCGAAACACTTGAAGCTGGTGCAGACAAATAATGTCTAGCTAATTTGGCCAAGTAAGGGAACTGAAACCTGTGAGCATTCCATCAGCCATATGTCTTCTTCTTGTGGCAACAGAGGGATGGCCAGATACAATTCAAGCATCGCATCAACGGCATCATCCACATGGGTTGTTTTGTTGACAGTACTGACAGGTAACAGGCCACAGAAAACAAATCCCTGAGACGCAATGTTGATGGTCCAGTGGCGTTTGTTTCAGATTCAGTTTTTCTTTTTATTTGGTCGGGGATTCCTCCTGCTTGTCAGCTGTTGCAACTATGATGCATTTTGCTCTAAGCCATTCTTTGGACCTTGTCACAAGTAATTTTTCCCTGAATAGGTGATATTTGAATTGTGAATCCAACATGGTGGCCAAAACAAGCTTTTTGCTGCTGGCAACGTCAGCAAAGCGTGTGTTCAGTGATGCAACATATCACAGCGCATTGTCTGAATATCTTGACTTGTGTCATGCTCTTGAGCCAGCAACATTCAAAGCATTTTCAGCATTGGAAGAATGACGGATGCTTATGTTTGGCTATTACTTGCTTCCTTGGTAATATCTGCAAATGGGCCTAACATGTCCACAATATTGTTAACCAAGACCCAGTGTTGGTCTGTAAGGATAGGCAGGTCATGGAGAGTAGCGTAAGCCTCCAAGACTTGTTTTTGTTCATATAACAAAACCAACATATTGTATGTAGAATTCCAGCATGTCTGGTCATCCTGGACAAGTTTCTTATGGGTAACGCCCAATTTTTCCTGCTGCTCTTTGAGCTGCTGTTGTGCCAGGATGGAGTGCCGGAACTTGATGCCTATGGATCACGAGATGGCCAAAACATCTTTGACAGCTCGTTGCGACAGAATGCCATCACTGACAACGAGCTGCAGCGTGTGTGCAAAACAGGTGATGCTGTCAATTTCAGCCAGACATTGCTTTAAACATGTTTGCACATCCGTCAAGCAGAAGAACATGAATATGAGTTTTGGGAATGTTGTATTCCTCGCATAAATTGTCCAGTTTGCTCGCCAAATATTCTCTTGTGTGTGATTCATCACATCAAGAGGTGTTGCTGCTAAAATCATCTGTTTCAAAATCATCTGTTTCCGCTAAAAGTCTTTCCTCAGCAAGTGTGCCGTAAGACTCAATAAGGCTACGCCAATGGACGGGTCTGACTACACATCAGAGGTTAAACTAAGGTCATATTGGGCAGAAACTAAATCACACACCTTGCTTTGTATTGCCTTATGCATGCCAGGTATCAAAGAAGTGGAAAAGTACTTCCGACTTGGAATTTTATAGCGCGATTCTGCCTTGGCCAGATGTCGAAATCCAATGTCTTCAACAATGGAAAATGGTTGTACATCTACTGCCATGAACTCTGCAATAGCTTTGTGCCAACTAATAGTTCTCAGGTCATCAAATGCAATTGGCTGCTTCCGGTGCAGCATAGAATCAACAGAGTACGAGGAGTTGCTGCAGCTGCTGAGGTTAACTGTGCAGCATCCTTTCATTTTTTTTTATCTGCCAGAAACAGGCCTTGTTCGACGATGCCCTTTTAGCGCAAGTGCTGGACAAGAATTGATGTCATATAATTTTTAGAATCCTTTCCACCTCTGCAAATGCATGCTTTGCAAAGTATGCAATTTGATTCTGACTTGTCAACTGCATTTTCTCTGAAGTAATTCCAGACTAAACTTGAGTGTTTTGAGGTCGACATTACGCATAAGCTTAGTAGTATATTTAATAGTGTACAATCGCTAGTCAGTATTAATAATCCAATCGATTCGCGCTCTTGAAACAATGTTTTAAATCAAGTAAGTTACTACTGAGTTGTCCACCTGGCTGGCTGGATGCACGCACAATGCAGTCGTGAGCTGAAGCAACTGGGGTATCCAGGGGCAATGTTGTTGATGCGCTAATATCAATGCTGCATATTTATAATTCCGTGTTAAGCTGCTTCAGCGTGTGACCACTATTCGTTGATTAGCAGCATTGCAGGACTGGCTAAATAACAGATTAACTATAGAGAGTCACAGTTTCGTAGTAGTTAGAATTTTCGCTAGCTATCTAATCTGCCTAGCTATCTGCTAATGTGTATGCTGGAAGTTCAACAGCCATAAGAGGCCTCATTGGCTGGTTGGCTGCTGTGATTGTTGTGTGCAAACAATCAGCGGTAGTATACAGCAATTATGTTAAAAAATATTTACTTTTAAGAATATATTGTCTTTCAATTAACCCTCAAATTAAATATTTATTCCTCAATTTCAACTATTTAGTTCTGATTTCAAGATGAATGTTATGAATGAATTTATATTTTGGAAATTTGTTTATATCGGCACCGATTATTTCTGCCGATATTGATTGTTCTAATAATCGGCATGATTAAGAGTATGGCTGATTAATCGTTACAGTTTTAATGTGTGATGCCTTATTTGTCCATTGCTGTGTGTTAATTCTGACATAAACAAGGATCTATGTTATTTCATTCATATATCAACTTTAATGATTAAGTTCACCTACATTTATGTTTTATCACCAACAATTAAATTAAAAATCAAAGCATGATGCCTTAATGTTTATGTGCCCTTTTAGGTTAATGTTGCTGTTGTAAGTTTAACCCCATTTTCCAGCACAAAGACAGGCCATTACATGGCAGACATTATAAATGGTGGAGGAAGAACCCGGGAAACCCCTGGAAAGAACCACTAACCCACGTGAAGCTACTGGCAAGCCTTCTCATGTACCCACACTGACCAAGACCAAGACTCAAACCCATGCAGCGGTGATTTGCACAAGTATTTGTTGTTTTGTTGCAATGACAAAAGCTGACCTCTTTGTATTACCACATCAATTACGTCTTTTGTATAAAATAAATGTGGTTGGAATAAATAAAGTTAAAAGGCATGCAAATCCAACCTGTGTGATGGCTAGTGGCCCATGTCGAGTGTCAGGTCTAGACATTTCAAGTGATCAATCGAACAATTTGGCGTATAACATTTTTGGTGAGCGTAATATAATTAAAATGACTTAAATTAGCATACTCATTAACAAATGTGATCAAAAGACTGACTAAAAGACATCCTAGTAAAAATAGTAACTGATGAAATAAAATTCTGGTTCCCACATACATTGTATTAATGAGATGCTTGTTTTGGAGTTTGTAGTACCTTGTAATTCCTGAATTAATAAAATAATAACAATAATACAAAAAATTGACTTTCAATAATGACAGCTGTTTTACGAGCTAAATATTCATATTTTTTTTTAAACAAAAGGAATCTTATTTTATTGTGAATTTGAAACAATAACTAGTCTGGTTCCCTGATTAAAATGCTTCTTGTGATGTTTTCCACTATGGAGGGGGGGTGCTCACCAGTTATTATGTACTTTTGAGAGAGTGAAGTATGTAAGGTGAAACTGTTTGCATTTAAAACATGCACAATGGAGAGAATGTTGGCATACCTCTATGCTACATTAATGTAATGTGGATGATATTTCTTTGGATATTGTACTTTTGGAAATTGTACATGATTTATGCATAGTGTTAACTAAAATAATTGCTTCCTTGTGCTAAAAAAATCAGCCTGAATTAGTCTAAAGTACACTATCCATAGCAGCTATTAAAACAGGGAAAATGAATTTTGCCAGACTAGACAATACCAGCTTCTGAAAGTGCAATGAATGAATTACCAAATACATGTATGTAAAATGTAAAAAAAAGGTACAATTTACCTCTGAAGTTCAGGAAGTGAAAATCACCAAGTGGAACTAGCACTTTTTTGAAAGGTGCACATCTGGAGTAAGGCCAAGCTGTATACTCTATAACCCATAGTACACCCATCAATCATAACCAAAATAATGGGAATTAAAGGTTCTTTGAATTATACCTAAGATATGCAGGTCTTTTTTAAATAGCCAGTATAACCAGTGAGGAAAGTTGGGGAAATTCTTTTTCTTTAAAATTCTAACCCTATGCAAAATATGAAACTGTAGAGCACCACCTTTAGAAGAGAGTAATGCAAAGAGTATAAGCATCAAGGAACCAGACTAACAAAAAACAGCGATGCAGCACACAATGTATTCCTGTATATGTGACGAATAGTAGAAACCAGCAGGAATAATGTGAATGATCTCTCTATGGTTAGACATCTTGAAAATAAATGCCACTTCTAGATAACACTACTAGAAAATAGTCTAAAGATGTATGGGAGCTCCTTCAGATGGAGAGTCTGCTCCTTCCTGCAAATGGCAAAGTCACATCCTTCTAAAGGTATCAAACAACCTGAGAAGGTAATCTTTTGCACATTTGCTATTGGTCCCACCACACAAAGTTGAGCTCTTTAGGATGAATGACATCTGAGACAAAAACGGCTTGAATAGTAAGAACAATTTCACATGTATGCAATGTTTGGGATGACTTTGCTCACTTTGTGAGCTGTGGTGCAAAGCAAATTCATTGATGTAGGGCTTAGTCCAACATGTAAATTGACCAGACCACTGTATCCAAGATGAAAGTGACCATGTTGATGTATTGTCCCTTACCTATGTAAGGGTAAGATGTGTGATCTCCCTCGACACAGCAGCACAGTCTTCCTTAAGAACCACTTCTGAGCTCACACTGGATCCTGAAGATGGCCTAGAGATGAAATGTCCACAGCATACAGGAATTACAATCAACGAACTGTGGCCTCATGAGTTACACTGACCCATCTTGTTAGAACTGCATATAGCCAGTTCTACCAATTGGACATGTATTTGCAGATTCTGCATGCCAATCGCCAATGCAGTCAGGAGGCATGATTGTAAGAGATGTGAACCGACAAAACTCCTGAGAGCAGTTCAAATTGTGTCTTGTTCAGCCAGGTTAGTACCTATGATTTTCACTTGGGCAAAGATCTAACGTCACGGGACATGTGTAACCCAAAAAAAAAACAGAAAAACTGACATGTCCAATATCCTCTATTTCATGGCAACGCAGTGTGCCAGTGACTATTGAATGGAAAGTCTGAACAGGCAGGTAGTCACACTACTTTTTCTCCTCAAAGAGCCATAGAAGTTAGCTATTAAGGCATCGATGCCCGCTGTGGTATAAAAGGTTCACACCAATGTGAGAATATATTCCCTTGTCATATGACTTTAAGGTGGAGGGGCCAATCTCACTCCACCACTGCTGAAAACTGTTTTCTCCCTAGGATGTAATTAAATAAGATCATCCCTTGTTGTTGTTTAAAGCTGATGAAGGAATAATTCCTGGTGATTTCCCATTTGAATGAAGTCATCAGGATATGAGACACTCCAATTCTTCTGCTTCCTTATGACCACAGAAATCCAAGGTGTATACATTTGGCCATTAAAATCAATAGAAAAAGCATTGATTATCGAGGCCTTTGGATTAAGAACTTGGGAGACAAATGTCTGGTTTTTGGTATTCGACCTTGTCACCAATAGATCTATCTCTTCAGGCAACTGGAGTAGCAGGAGACCATTCCGTCTGTATTAGTTGGTGCCTGTTCCTGTTGGATAATGAATCTGCCAATACATTAGCCAGCCTAGGATATGATGAACTTGGACATGGATTTGTCATTGTGGACACCCCTTTTGAAAATGACAAACAAAAATAAAAAGGTCTGAAGACATGGTTTTGCCCTACTGACTTTATATGTCACCAGTGTGGAGTTGGACAGAATAAAACTCTATTCTAATGTTCTTTCTCCAGCCACCAATGATTGTTGTTCTTTAGTTTTTTTTTAATGTGACATCTCAGTGCAAGATCGACTACAGATGGTGGCCAGTGTAACTGGAGGAGGTAAATCCCTGTAAGAACCATTGACCCAAGAGAAGGTAATGGCAGCTTTCTCACATATCCACCTGGCTGAGCTTGAGAACACTCAGCCACCCAGGGGCCCCCAACCACCAATGAAAAGCCTCCAGAATGGTTTTCATCTTGAGAATGTAAATAATGATCCTGAAGGGGTTACACTCAACTTGCATCCTAAAATGGCACCATACTGGTTCCCCCCAGTCCCCCGTATTTGCAGCCATACAGATTGTGATTGCCAGAGGTATCCCTGACTGGACTCCAGTGAGATTTCCCAATATCTGCGATGGAACTTCATTGTGCAGATTGTGAAAGTTGGTCCAATGGTCAAAGTTTGCCTCCATTTGGACCATATAATCATTGTAATGGCTTGTTCAGTATAGGCAAGGAATCCACCAATGCACCAATTCAATTCTCATTCCTTGGTAAGACATATTCTGCTTACTCGAATGCGCAGTTCCAGATCTAGAGCTGTGAAAATTTTAGTAAACATCTACTGAGTACCTGTCGATTTTAACGATCGGTTACCCAATCAAAGGGAAACTATACTAAAGGTGTACAAATCTGAACTGCTTTGCTGCAGGCTGGCACTGGCATGAATGAAAATGAATGTGTGCATTTTTCAGTCGTAAAAGCATACAAGTTGGGGGGGTATGCAAATTAAATCTGTTTGATGGGGTGACTTGACATCTGTGAGCTGGACTTGTATTTTGGAAAAATATTATATATATATATCTATATTTCTGTAACTCCTAGTACACGATTTGATCTAATTTGTAAAATTCTAGTGCATGGCTGTAATGTGTAAAGTTCAGTCTGACCTAGGTGTCTTGAGTATAGTATACATAGGATTTATAAACAGATCTTTATGTTGACAATTATTAATAATAATCTTAAAAATAAGACTTATAATGGCACCTATGGTGCAGTTTCTCAGTGACTGATGGGATATCAATGTTTCAAGAAAAATTTTGCGGCTACCCATTGGTTGTGCTAGGTAATGTGAATACTCTAATTCGACATAAAATCAATAGTGTATGCTGTCACATTGGGTATATTGCAATAAACAGTCGCAATATATGGTATATATAATGAGAAAGTTAAGCAATCAAACTGATTTCGATTTACAGAGTCATTCACACTTCATGTGTTCCTGTTAGACTGCAGACATATTTTATGTTGTACTTAGATATTTTTCAAGAGGAAAAACATTTGCTTGAACAGTTCACTGACAACTGAAAGTGCTAATTGTTTGGGCAATAATATTATTCTGGAACTGTTATAAATTATGCAAAGGAGATCTGGACAACACCATCTTGACAATGTCATGGTTCTTGGAGGACCAGTACATTTCCAGTATTGAAATTTATAAGAACTTTTCACTCTTTTAGAAGTTTCATATACCTTTAAAAGGAATAGCTTGGATTCGCTTAATTATACCTTAAGTTCCTCTTACATTTTTCATTTATAACTTTGATATTAAACTGTTAAGTTTGATAAAACTTGTTGGTTTTTCTTCTTTTCTATTACTTAAGTTTGTGATCACAGAGTTGTAACACACTATGATAAGTACACATGGCCTGAAAAGGCTGAGAATTACTAGTGTGACTATTTATACTTGCAGATGGGATACTAAATAATTCCAACAAGTTGCCTGTAGGAATTCCAATTTTTTGACTGCCCATATTGGTTGTTGTTGTTGTTGTTGTTGTGGGGTTTAACGCCATTTTTCAGCACACGATAGGCTATATATGGCGGCCAGTATTAATGGTGGAGGAAGAACCCAGGAAAACCCCGGAAAGAACCACCGACCCACGAGAAGCTACTGGCATGCTTTCTCACATATCTACATTGGCTGAATCTGAGACTCGAACCGGCGCAGACAGAGGTGAGATGGCAGTGATCCGTAACGGCGAACGCTTTAGACCACTCGGGGCCCCGCCCATATTGGTAAAATCACTGAAGTATCACTTATAGTAAATACATGTATGAAATGGATGCTATGAATAAACCATTTATAGAAAACTTACAGTACATATCCAACCATGGCAGAAGCTATACATTAATACAATTCCTTTTCTAAAGTACACTAAAAACATGCACATAAAATTGGCAAAGAAGCATTATTATTTTTACTTTTGAAGTAAACATTACAATATCCATTTCTGAGTCACTGTTACCTGTAGGAAAGGCCCAATGACATTCTATACTGGTAACAATCAGGAAAGCATCATGTATAAAACAATGAAATGGACACTATGACCAGATATTATAGACTTACTGTACATATCTAATCATAATGGAAATTATACAACCATATTAAATTACTTTTCTAATATCATACACCATATCTGTACTTATTGCAGCAATGATATGGGACACCATCACAACCAGTGCAGGTATGTACCAAAGGCACCTGAATGTGTTTAGGAGGCAAAGTGATAGAAATTTTGCCATCAATGATACTAGAAGAACAGAGAAGTTGGAAAATTTATAGTTGGAATATACTTCCCTTCAAAGATGAAATCCATCCAACTTACTTTAAGGTTGAAAACTTTGAAATTGCCTGCCTGGATTTTGTAGAGTTTTTGCTACTCAGCATGAGAAGCAGTAGTGTAGTAGTAATTGATGATTTCACGAAATCTGGTATCAAGGGTAGATCACTCCATCTAACTGCCACCTTAATGGGCAGACAACTTTAAGCTTTTTAACAAGAAAGTAGAAACAAAAAAACCTACTTGATCTGCCTGCTAAGTGGATAGACTACTAACCTCCTCCTCTTGCTTCTCCATGAAATGCAAGTTGGAACTCTAGGTCTGTAACTTTGTGTCTGTGTGTGTGTGTGATTATGATTTTTAATGTAGCTTTAACAATGTTTCAGTCATATCGCTACAATGTCTGCAGTGTGGCAGTTTATAGTGATGTTTAGCATGGGACATCATGCTGCAGACATGTAGCATGATGTCCCACCCAGTCACATTATCCTGACACCAGGACAACCAGTCCTAACACTAACCTCTTAATGCTGAGCACCCAGTGAGGCAGCTGTTAGTACCATTTTTGCAAGTCTTAATGTGTTGGAATGGAAGTGATTGATTTATTCAGCATATATCTGTATATGTATCTTAGAAGGCCTCAATGTGGATTACTTGTGTAATCTATGAGGTGTATTGTATCTCAGAAGGCCTCAATGTGGATTACTTGTGTAATCTATGAGGTGTATTGTTTTACAACTCCATGCTCTTCAACAGAAAAGAGCAAAACCAACAACTGTTGTAAATTCAACAAATAATTTATTTCCAATTAATACAGATTTTAAAAGTCACAGTATTGTGAATTAAATCCCAAATAATCCCAAAAGTCACAAGTACAAATGTATAGTTCTATGTGTATTCAAAATGTGCTCCAAATAAATTCCAATACTGAATGTGTTGATGTGCCTGTAGTCTTGAATGTCACAATACCTTGGAACATGGCAACGTCTTAAGTCTTTAGATATATCACAATCCAAATTCATGATTTAGTCCAAAGTATTAATGAGCACTTTGTAATTCCAGTGAATAATTCAAATAAAAAAACTACCCTAATTAAAAACTGAATATACCAAAGAACTGATTCTGCTTCAGATTGAAGTTAGGATTGAGTAAATCCTAAACAAAACAACTTTATATACCCCTCCAAATAACACTGGATGCAATTAATTTTCTTAAAATAGTGTCATCTTTACAGAAAATTTTGTTTCTAGAATCTTCCCAGGGCACAATCAAGGATATATCTATAACTCAAACTTAAATAAGCATGTTTACTATTAATAATATCTGAATATTTAATATATAATCATAGAGAAATATTATCTATGTTATGTTGTTTACAAAATAAATGTCATTAGTTAAATAGACCATTAACTAGATTGAAGACAAAGGGCAATTACAAAAAAAAGACATACATAACATATGACCATTCAGAAAATCCAAAAAAGCAATACAAATTAAATCTACATTACTGAGATATTTTCATTTAGGATCCACTAGAAATATTAAGTCTTGTAATGAAAATCCATGTCAATGCAACAAAACATTCAGAAAGAGCACAAACAGTGCCAACATTTTAAGCCTGTTTTCTGCGAGACTTACTAATAGAATGAAGTCAATGCATCTTGTTTTGATACAGAATACAGACCAAGAGATCTGCAGAACTGGGTATTTCTATGGGTGGCAATACAAGAAAACAATGGAACATTATTGGCTTTATGCACTCAGACGTCTTTCTGTTATAAGTCACTGTTTTAGCTTAAGTGCTGCTGGTTTCCCCTATAATATTAGTGTCTTGTTTAAGATTTCTTGTCACATAATCCTGGGCTTGTTTCATTCAAAAACTCAGGAGAGCAAAAAACAGAGGAGACTTATTCACTCTCGTAAAATTTTAAACATCGCCATTATGTCACATTATTATTTACGCTACATGAACTCATACATCAAAATGGCGGAACCTGTAAACATTCAGCATTCATGAAAGGTAACTGCCACGAAATCTAGGACAAAAATTGATTAGTTACTCAGAAAAAATCTAGAATCATTGTTTTAAATAATAAGATTGGTGAGAGAGTTAGATGGCTCTCTAGCAAGCAATTTAAGGGGCACAACAGCATGTAATAGAAATCTCACTCCACAGTCATATCAAAACAGAGCCATGTATGTTTAAAACAAGGAGCAAATGAAATTTATGACCCAAGCAGTAAGGTCCAGAATGTAAAGATTTTGATCATAACCCTGCTGTGCTATGATGCTTAAAGATGAAATGAAGAAAGTGAAGGGAATATGGTTATTTGTTTCTTCCAGTGTTTTGGCAAATTTATTGAATCAAGCTATTTAAATAAGTTAAACAACAACAAAAAAATCTTTTCTTTGATTCCTTCTAGCTGTTACATCAAAATGACAATTACCACTGGAATTCCAAAAATGAGCAGAATCAGTGCTTGTCAAAAATCTGTTACAAGCAGATCTCAATTTAATCAGACTGGCAGAAACAGTGATCAGTAGCTTGTTACAAAATACATGCAGATCATCTCAATGCAATCTGTATTTAAACTTACTTCAGACAATAATAAAATGTATGGTGTACATGATCTGTACATTTACAAATGTCTCCATGCACCTGTTCATTCTGTCATACACAGTGTTCAACTGAAAATCCAAAAGGGCAACAACTCTCACAAACATTAATGTGCACAATAATTTGGCAACATGAGCATCTTCCAGTAAAAACCAAAATATTTACCAAATTTTATAGCAATTCATCAAATCTCAAAGGGGCTGATGCTAATTTTGCCTTGAGCAAATACAAAATTAAAAAAATCAAGAATTCTTCCTGAAAAAGTTACCAGTCACTCGTGTCAAAAATACATAAGATATACCATTATTCCATTCGGCTAATGTGGGTATGTGAGAAAGCTTGCCAGTAGCTTCTCGTGGGTCGGTGGTTCTTTCTGGGGATTTCCCGGGTTCTTCCTCCACCATTAATACTGGCCGCCATGTATAGCCTATCATGTGCTGAAAAATGGCGTTAAACCCTACAACAACAACAACAACAACAACCACCATTATTCCAGAAGAGTAATTCTCATGTAGTCTAGATCTTTTAATTTCTATTTCATTGAACTCAAATCAGTGTATCCCCGAGAAGGTGAAAGCTGAGAGTCAAAAATCCCCTTGGTGTCAGAATTGGGGGTCAGACAAAGCATTTTTTTTTTAAATTTTGGCATCAAAACTGGTGGTCAAATTAAAATTTTTGGGGTCACTGAATCAAAAATGAGGGTAAAAGGAAACACTGCAAATGCTTCAATTTTTTAGAAAATATCAAGCCTTGAAATAGCCACATAATGTTTCATTCTTCAAATTATATCAAAATAAACTATAAAAAAATTTGAAAGTCTATGCGAAAAGAAAATGTCCCAAAACCTGGACCATGAACTTGACCTAGTCATACAGTGTAAGATGACCACCCTGATTTTATGTTGCCTGGGTTGAATTTTTGTTGTTGTTGTGGGGTTTAACGCCATTTTTCAGCACACAATAGGCTATAAATGGCGGCCAGTATTAATGGTGGAGGAAGAACCCAGGAAAACCCTGGAAAGAACCACCGACCCATGAGAAGCTACTGGCAAGCTTTCTCACATACCCACATTGGCTGAATCTGAGACTCGAACCGGCGCAGGCAGAGGTGAGATGGCAGTGATCCGTAACGGAAAGCACTTTAGACCACTCGGGGCCCCTGCCTGGGTTGACATCTTACCCAAAATAAACAACATTTTGTAACATGATGCCCAGTCTGTTAGTTGAGGGATGCCAAAGTTGTTGCAAATGGACTATCTTTATTTAAAGTAATGAATAACATCATACTGTGGTTAATATCAATAATGATGTCTGCAGTGTGGTAGTTTATAGTAATGTCATTACTGGGGCATCATGCCACAGACATGTAGCATGATTTCACAGCCAGTCACATTATCCTGACATCTGGCAACCAGCCCTAACACAAACATCTTAATGCTGAGCTCCATGCGAGGCAGCTATTAGTACCATTTTTATGTCTTTGGTATGATTTGGCTGGGGTTCAAACCAGCAACTTCCCACATCCAAGGCATATTCTCTAACCACTAGACCACTGGAGCAATCGTTAATGTTGAAGAAAGCAATTAAATAGCTTAAATTTGTTAAAAAGACAACTTCAGCATTCCTCAGCTGTCATCACATTTAATTCAACATAACTTGAAATGGCATCCACTTGCTTCTGTCAGGATTTATATCAAAGATGGCAAAGTATAAGCCAACTAAAGGAATTACATGATCTGGAAAAATGTAAATATGGGCTACCAAGTGAGATGTTCCTGAAAATTTTGCCTGATTCCTTTCAGTCGACTGATAACTTGTTTATTTCAGAACTCGGCTGTTTATTTCAGAAGTTAAATTTGTACTCAAACAACATAAATATCATGGTAGACTTGTACATTGTTGGATGAGTCATTTATTAAACAACATGTATTACACTGAATATGCACCTTTGAAACTCGATCACTGTAAGAGATCTCCAAATACTAGAGACAAAGAAGAAAAAATATATATTCAAAGTTGGCAACAGAGTTTCTAGGTGAGGGGGGAACAATATAAATATTTTGTAAAAATTCAACATCATTCAAAATAATTTTGCAAATCATAACATTCCAAAATGAATAAATCATATCATCAAACTAGCACGACTGTATTCCATAACAAATTATTGTGAATTAAATATACAAAAAATCAGTGACACCACTTCGAAATGTCAAGGTCACTTGTCCTATGTTGCAGAATAGCCTCCCTTTCTATATGACAAAGTTCACAACAATACATCAAAATAAACATACAGCTTTCGTTTTCTTTTCAGTATTAAATTTATCGATTTTACAGTTAATACAAAAAGGCTTCTGGGTTTATAATTTTTTTAAATAATTGGAATTTATATACTAACAAGACAACTGCATACTGCTGCGTGTGACACGCGACCTTGACTTTATAAATCAAAATGGCTTCTTATAACCTATTCACACTCATCTCACATTTCGGAATTACCATGCTTACAGTCATGCAACCGAAGCGTGCGGCTGATTCGCATCTCTTCTATAAGGCAAGGTATGATTGTGAAATATTTTTAATAGCATCGAAGAAAAAAATCAACGGATAATTATATTGTACCCCACTCACACAGAAACCCTGATGCCAACCTTGCCTATTTTATATTTTTGTATGGAACTTGTTTCCCAATATTCTGACCTTCATCACTACAAAGGCGTGTAACTGAAAATTGCCTCCCTTTCTCAACCATTCAATCAATAATGAATAAATGCAAAAATATATTATAGATTTCCTAAAAAATTTGTCCAGTTCCTTTATCATTAAATAAATGCCCTTTAATAGCTCTAAAGTGCTTTCCGTGTTATTTTTCTCCAAATTACATATCCTAGTGGTTGTCTTAAAATACCTAATCCTAGGTAGTCTACGGAGTAATGGCTGCTCTTCGTACGAGATTAGAACTGGCGCTTAGTCTCAGCCATAAACGCGTTTTTATGATGTTTACTAGTATAAAATACGTATAGTAATGGTAATATACACTTTAAAAAGTCCTACCTCTGCGGTAATAAGAGCATCAAATTTGTTAACACATCCACCACATTCTAAATATACACCGTTCCCCGTTACTTCTCTTCCTTTGTCCTCAAGGCGCATGAATTAGGGGGACAAGAACAGTAACTCATGTGCAGGAAGTGCTTTTATTGATCACGTGATTTGCGTCATATTCCCTAATATGGAAAAGAGACTTGATATCGATTGCTCATTGGTATTGACGTAAGCAACTACCGAGAAATCAATTATATTTCCAGAGTGTCTGGCGCATAACAAAGGATTGCCACATTATTTGTAAAGTAAACAAGTACAGCAAACTCATATCTGAACCGAGTTAAGCTCTGAATTACGCTGATTGCGTCAAAGCCTAACCTTAGTAACAATTCGTAGCGCACTATCGTGCCTACTGAACTTTTACATCTGGCTGTATGGCATAGGGTATGCCACGTCCGACTTCATACAGCTAGGTGTTTACGATACGCCTGAAATGTTTGGTATGCGCGACTTTAATTTAGAGCAGGCCACGATAACACTATGTGGGCTATATAAAGTAGAGGTATTCGTAGGCCCTGGTAGTTTATATCTGGTAACATCAACATGCAGTGTATTTCGATGCAAGACATAACGCACACGGTAAGCAGCGTAAAGGTAGTACAAGAGTCACCTATAATATTGAAGATCGTACATGTACAGCGCTGCATTTAAGCAGAAGAAACATGGTGATTGATCCAAGGATCTATCCATAAATACGGTATGACCCTCTCTCGACGATTACGTACAGCTGCGAGTCTGTGCATATTAGTGAGAGAAGAAACAGTAGTGGAAAAATTACGAAAGTGTAATATTAAAATGAGTCAACACATAAGAAATTATAATTAAAGCAAGTAAAACAATGGTTTTAGGACGTAAAAGTATGGACTACCTGATCTTCTGATTTGAAGGATAATTCGGATGATATAGCAATATTTGTGGAGATTTGTTCCACTGCACATTTTGGTCACAGGAAAGCAGGAGTATTTATAATAACTGGTCATTACTTGAATCTAGCTGAATGAAGGGGGCGTGATCTTCGAGAGCCAAGATTCCGATGTGATAGCCCTATCTATACGTTGGCGTATAGAGCAGGTATTTATGTGATTATGGTCTGTGAATTTCATTGGATTCGGCGTCCCCAATAAAAATTAAGCTTTTCAAATTTGAACACTGTTCCTTTATGATCGAGACAAGGGGTGGACACAACTTGTATGGGCTGATAAAAAAAGCAATTTTCCACAAAAAGACATGTTAAATTTACAAAGTATCCATTTTTTAGGTCAATTGCTTTCACAATTTTCAGCCCATGGTCAATGCTTTACATATTAAAGGAGGCAACTCATGAAATCCAATAGATGTCGCAAGGACAAATCACCAATATATCTGTTCGATCCGCCAAGGTGTAGATAGGGTTATCATATCAGAACCTTCATTAACGAATATGATGGGGCGTATATGTCTACTCAGCGTCTTGTGTAAGGTGATTAGGGAAATAGTCATGAGCTTTTGTGCGAATTTATAGAGCATAACCAATCGGTCATTGGCGTGTCTGTCTTGATGGGAACGCCAACCTAATTTATTTTCATATCGGTTACACTCGCAGTTTTCGAGTAGTTAGTTTTGACCTATAAATCGAATGTCATTGTCATCATCCATTTTAGAGTCCCACCAGGCAGACATGTTAGAGATAAAATCAGATTCATTTTAGTGTAAGACCAACTTCTTACTGCAAGAAATGGTTTAGTGAAACCCTTTTCGAGTCAACAAACCATTTCCTGGGAGTAAATCAAGGCAAGATTGTCATGATAACCGACGTGGCAGCGATATTGGGAGACCATACTGTTGTCAATCTTTACCAACTACCATCACGAGAAATATTTTAGTGAAAATCCCGTGTGGATATGACGTCAGTTAGGGAGAAATAATGATAGCAAGATTTTCACGATTGATATCAGAGTGAAGTCTGTTTTATTCGAAACTGTGATGTAACAAATCATAAGAAGTCTTAAATGAAAACCGCGTGTAGATATGACCATTCGTTCAGGAGGAGTAGTACAATGATTTTAAAGCGCCAAAGTGGCTATCATATCAGCACCATGTGGCAAAAAGTCTTTAGTAAAATTCCCATGACGATATTGTAATCCGTCTGACGATAACAAGAGTTTCCAAATGGCCACCTTTGGCAGCTATATTTAATGTTTGTTGGGTACTATTTTCTTTAGGACAAATTAGACCCAAAGATCGTTTCGTGACTCTCCTCCAAATAGTTAAAGAGAACTGGCGACAATGTACAACTGCCAACCGACGATGGATGCAAGCCCATCGCATAAGCTATACTGGTCTACGAGCAAAGCGGAGAAAACCCAGAACGGATCAGAAACTTCCTGGTCTGCTCTTATAGTATTCATGAGAGAGAGAGAGAGAGAGAGAGAGAGAGAGAGAGAGAGAGAGAGAGAGAAATTATTCCTTAACGGTAGTAAAGGATGTCTGAAGCTGATTTTAAGGGAGTATATAAAGGGTTCATTCGAACACTATCTGCAGAAAAAGTAAATATACTCTTCTCAGTGTATACAAAAGCAAAAATGTGGCTATTTTCAGCAAAAGGAAGTACAAGTCACAAGTTCGTACTCCTCATAAAGATTAGAAAAAGGGACCCGCCTGTGAATGTCAGAGTAGTATTGTCGGAAGAAACCAACGATGAAGATTCAGAATAGCCTCAAAGTTGTAGTGGATTGGTTGCATTATGTGCGTCTATAAACGGAGGACGATATATTTATGCCTGGCAGTTTTTGCTCTACTGAGCGAAACTTCAACTTACCACGTTGCATGGTCTTTTGTTAATCATGTGGGGAGGAATTTGTTCTTTCATCATACTCCTGACAGCGGGTTACCACCGCATACCGGTTATATTTATAACATTATCTTTCGAGTGGTTGACTCTTTTACAACGCAACATTATGTAAATTGCTAAACACCATTATACCAATTTGGAATAAATAAAAAATATTTTCTTTGGGGAAAAAATGGACAATATGCGCACTATATAATTAATGTATATACAATGTAGCCTAGTATACTCTCCATTATTGTGGCTAAGAACGCTCACGTGTTATCAGTAGGATATCAGATTATAATTTAAAATATTTCCAATTAAAGCAGTCGGAAAGAAAATTTCCGCCACCGTTGATGACCATACTTCAAACGCGTAATTAAGATATACAGTCAGAACACCTCGTAGATTTTCTACAAAATTCCATTGCATGAGTTTGTGTAGCCTGATACCCTTGTCCTGTGTTGCTCCACGTGCGTGTCTGAAACATCATGGAAGGACAGGGAACCAGAAGAGCTGGATTAAGGCTTTTGGGGGCCCGGTGCACTTAATACATGGGGGCCCTTATAGATCTACAAATACATCATGAAACTGTCCCTTGTATGTGTATACTTTTTATACCTAAGTAGTAGACGGTTTTGACCTATATTCGGTATATTTAAACGCATGTTATTATATACATGGCAGTCAGCGGGGGTCCCAATTACCGAGACTCTATCCGCTACATATTAGCAAGGAACTAAGACCACGCGTTCTTCATCTGCTGCTTGCTAACACGGCAGGTGCCCAAAGTGAAACGGCCGCTGTGACAGCAGAAAGGAGCTACTACGTCTGGATAAAAGACCAAAGCCGTATGGTATACAAGCTAAACAAATGCAAAAATAAGAAGTACGTATGCAGCAAGTGCCTCCACGTCCTAAGATGCGTTGACCTACTGGAAACCGTGCCAAATATTGTTGTGGTATAAATTAAGAAAGCCGCAGCGCGTATCCTTACAGGAGGAATGTAAAAACATCCTAACCTCACAGAACCACCATCGCCAGACGCGTGTTCTATACATCTATGTGAATATCGAGGCGGGATAACTCCCAGGGGAGGCTCTGCCAGCACTCCGGATAAAAGCAGTACGCAGAACATCTCCGACCAAGTTACATATAGCTTTTGCTTCGTGTTTGTCCGCTATGATTAAGTATCCAGTGAGCCAGTGTTATGCAAAGGCAACGAGATTATCGCGCTTTCATCCAGAGCCTCGAGCGTGAGTTTGAAGAGATAAGACATGTGCTCCGAAATCCATCGACCATGGCGTTCGATGAAATGGAAATAGCAGGAAGCGTCAGAATTACTAGTCTGCGGCAAGAAACTTGACCAATACCACGTGCAAGATCAATGCCATTTTGCCGGACGATAACGTGCAGGCGCTCATCACGCATGTTATCTCAAGTTGCTCATCTACCCAGTAAATATACAGGTACCTGCCGTGATTCATAATCTGCGCAGCTGCGATGGTCACCTGACTATAAGGGCCATCGAAATAGCATTATCGGGTAAAATGAGAGCCTTTCCAAACGGCATGGAAAAAATAACGTTCTCACTTGGGCAGCTTTGCAGTCTAGCTTCTAGTTTATACTAACATAAATGCTACAAACCTGTATGAATACATTTTGAGTCGTCTGTATAAAGTGTCCGATGTATTTGAAAAGACACTAAAAAGGAAAACCCACATCTGACTGAAGAATGATGACATTCTAACAAAGAGGACACTATAGCGTCCTTTAACGAACACCGGATGTCTGACGTAGTTGTTGTCTCAATCAGCCAGTGCAAACATTAATGTGTTGTGAAATGTGAAATCACCTTATCATCACAATGATGTAAGAGTTCCTCTCGTCTCATCAGCCAGAACATTCCTTTTCCAATTGTTAGGAACTGATTCTTCTGGTTTTACAAGGAAAGCTCCTGACCGTTTTAAAATGAGTGTGCATGGTCTGTATTATACTTGCAGATATGGCTGCTAATACTATTTGAACGGAGGAAGTACTAAAAGGTATTCATCAACTAATATGCAAGTAACCAAAAGTAAGGGAGGGGGCCAGTATAGTAATACATCCGTTAGCACTCTCTACCATTGTCGGTAATTAGCGCCTAAGCTATTTAGCTATAAATTTACTATCCAGTTTGAGATATTATTCAACTCGGCAGATACGTATGTTTAGGTAACAAAGGAGTTTCATCCACTTGACTTCTCTGAATAATGATAATAATAATAATAATAATAATAATCTGGACTTTGTTCAGTGCCTATAAAAGCTCCAAATGATTTACAATATTAGATACAAACATATGCAACGATAAGATTTTAAAAAAAAAAACCCACTATGAAATTTCAAAACAAAACCATGCTGACAAAAATTAAGGAAGTAAACCATCCATGACTTCACATCCGAAAAGCGCCTCTCTACGCCTTGAATGGTATCCTCAACTTCAGTTGCGCAGCTAGATTTGTATTATTTAAATGTCATCAGCGTGCAGTTGGCGAGACACTGGTTCGATGATACTTGAGAAAAGCTAAGTGTTTACAATAAAGAGAATGGGACCGAAAGCAAAGCCTCGAAGAACACCAAAACATAGATCAACTGGTTTGGAGTGTTTTCCATTTAGGAAGACAATCTGTGTTCTGTTGACTAAATATGACTAAAGGTTGTATCCTGAATACCAAACACATGCTGGAGGTGGTGAAATAATATGGTATGGGCTATTGTGTCAGATGCAACATACAAGTCAAGGAGGATGAGAACTGCAATATTTCACTATCCAAAGCAGACAGACGGTCATTAAGTTAATATGTCTTAATTGTAAGTTAAACAAAATAAAATCCATAATTATAAAAAAATGTATTTCTGCAAAATGTCAATTTGTACATACATTTTGGGAACTACAGTTGTCAAATCTTCAGTTTTGCATGTGTGTGGTTTTGCTTGTTTTCATGCTTTTCAGTGTCGGAGCTGGTATAACTGTAGTACGATATATCAACCCCTCAAATCTGTGTTGATACGGATGGACGATATGTTCATTACAATGCGCAAACAAACCTGCGTGCACTTTAGATACATACAGGTACTTAGTAAAACCATATCTAGCGCGAAATTCAAAATTTAAAAGTCACCCAACATAGGATTTGCTCCCGAAATATAATATACATGTCATCAAAAGAACTCATTCTGCCGATGTTAGCTCCACAGCAGTGAGAAATATCGGTTAAGTTTATAAAATGTACACCGATGTGTGCATCAAATTTATCTGCAGGTTTTGATGAATAGATGATATCACCCCCTAAAACGCTATTCAATATCATCAATGGTGAGAGGCTTATTTATCGGCCTAGTATAACGATGCCATTTCAACAACCCAAGGGGGCTGGGTGGCGGAGCTTAATATGTAGGAAACATTGTACTTAGAAATAAAGAACAATTCGGACACCCTCTTATTTGTTTGTACGCTCCTGTCGATTTTTTTGTAGAAAGCAACCCGGATTTTTAACAAAATGTACAAAACTTAGTCCATTCATCAAGTTATCATTTCTAACTGGTTCATCTCAGCGGATCCCAAACACTCATTTTGTTGGCATTTCCAATCAAACGAGTTTCTTTAGCAACTCGGTTTCGCACTTGCAGGGTGAGTCTCTGTTTTCCGGCAACAGATTGACGTTGTTAGCCATCTTAGGTAAACTCAATAGTTCGTCAATATTGGAGTTACATCTGAACGTATGTATATAAGAGTTCCTACGTTTTATTTCTTCTTTATCGGTGTGGACCTCTCTCGGCCTTCCACATGTGAGTGAGATGGCTAGCCTCTGGTGGTGTCTGCCATATAGATTACGATAGCAAAGGCTGAAAACATTCCTATATTGACTTTGTCTCCTTAGGTCACCAATTGTTCCATGCGAACGAAAGTAGTTCAGAATATAGTTTCCGTGGCGACTAATTACATCAGAGGCTTATGTACTTCTGAGAGAGTGACAGGTGTAAGGTGAAGTTGTTTACATTTACAACATGCACAACGGAGAGAATGTTGGTATAGCTTTATGTTACTTTCATGTACAGTAGCTGAAATTTTATTGGATATTGTACTCATGGAAACTGTACATGAGATAAGCATGCAGTTTATCAAAATGACTGTTCCGTATGCCCCACCCCTTAACAAAAAAAAAAAAAAAAAATTGAACAAAAAAAAACAGAACAACACTATCTTTAGCTATTATTAAAATGAGGTAAATGTATTTATCAGACTAGACTGTACCAGTTGCGGAAAATATAATGAATGAATTACCAAATATATAAAATCCATTTTAAAAAAGTGATTATTTTTTTTTTTTATTAATTGTTTTAAAACAATTTACAACCGTTCCCGTCGCATAGCGGTTAGAACGTCCGTCTCAGATGCGGAAGGTCGCGGGTTTGAACTCCGGTCGAGTCATACCAAAGACTTTTAAAAATTATACTAACAGCTGCCTGGCTAGGTGCTCAGCGTTAAGAGGTTAATGTTAGGACTGGCCTGCCTCGTTTCAGGAGGATTTGACTGGGCTGGACCACAGGGGCTCGTTACAAAGAAAATCTAGGGATGGGGGTTCTAACCTGTAATAATATAACATTACAATGAAAATCTTGGGATGGGGGTTCTAACCTGTAATAATATAACATTACAAAGAAAATCTAGGGATGGGGGTTCTAACCTGTAATAATATAACATTACAATGAAAATCTAGGGATGGGGGTTCTAACCTGTAATAATATAACATTACAATGAAAATCTAGGGATGGGGGTTCTAACCTGTAATAATATAACATATTATTACAGGTTAGAACCCCCATCCCTAGATTTTCTTTGTAACGAGCCCTGTGGGTTGGACATGATACCTTATGACTGCGGCATGATGCCCCAGTGCTCGACATCACTAAACTGCCACACTACAGACATCGTAGCGATATAACTGAAATGTTTTTAAACTACGTTAAAAATCTAAATCACACCACACACACTTTCCCCAAGTCCATGAAGTGAAAATGAGCAAGCGGAGCTAGCACTTTTTGATAGATGCACATCTAAAGCAAGAGTAAGGGCAAACTGTGTATTCTATAACTGAAATTGCAGTCATCAATCATGTACAAAAATAAAGGAAATTATAAGTTCTTTGAATAATAAGAAACTTAACGGAAAATGCCGAGGGTGTTATGATTGCTCCGTTAGGTTATGTAAGGCAATTTTTCGACTCTTTTCGATGCGAGCCAAATAAATATAAAGAATAAAAAATTCTAGTATGCGACGGAAAAGGCAGAGATGTCTCGATTGTAAGGTCCGTTAACTGGATGATAATCGTCACGAAACAACGTAAATGGCTAATTTAAATGTTCAAAAAGAAAAATTACATGTTCCATCCCTCGATGAAGTTGCTACAGGTACAAAGCTAATAATCACAAAGAAATAATGACAAGCAATATTAGTGGTTTGCTCATATGTGCAAGTTATGTTCGTCTTGGTGCCGAGATCGCACTGTTTACTGTCCGAACTTTGTACCTGCAATTAGTGTATAGAAAGATTGTTGTTGAAGCACACGATACCCATACAGGGCGACCAGTATAAATGGTAGAGGAAGAACCCGGGAAAACCCCGGAAAGAACCACCGACGAGAAGCTACTGGCAAGCTTTCTCACATATCCACATTGGCGAATCCGAAACTCAAACCCACGCAGAGGTGAGAAAGATTGCAACGTTTACACCTGTAAATAGGTCAGTTTAGTTTCCTGCAATTACACGTTTACAAAATCGGTATAAATATAAATGAACATGCACATGGCTACTATTGACACAGGAACTACCATTTCCAATTTAATTTCCACCCAATTTAATTTCCACATCGTTGGATAGGACTTTTATATTGACTTTGATTGTTAATTCTTAAAGTATTACAAAAACACCCACCCATCCCGAAAACCCCCACTAAACAGAAATTGATGAGATTTGTTAACTATGCACATTACACAGGTTCATTTACTGATAGCGCAGATAATTTTCTTTTTAAGTACAGTATTTACATTTAAACATGTTTGTTGATAGACACATTGATTAGTAACATTATGTGATGTGATTTGCATTTTTTAACGTAACTTTAACAATTTTTCAGTCATATCGCTATGATGTCTGCAGTGTGGCAGTTTATAGTGATGTCTAGCACTGGGGCATCATGCTGCAGACATGTAGCATGATGTCCCACCCAGTCACATTATCCTGACGCCAGGCCTACCAGTCCTAACACTAACCACTTAATGCTGAGCACCAAGCGAGGCAGCTGTTAGAATATTTTTTGTACTATTTAGATGTAATGAGACTCAATAGAGACAAAACTGCCATTAATAGGTCTGCCAATTTATGCTAATAGCTGGAAAGACAGTTGTTTAAAATGACCTCCAAGTTTGTGAGGAATGTCATGTTGAGAAGTGTGTGTTTGTGTGTGTGAGGGGGATGGGGAGGGGCAATTGGGAATTGGTGTGCCAAAGACATGAATAGGGAATTGCATCAGATGATAGGCATTTCTACAATCTGGAAGAGATGCTACTTCCTTTGTGTTCAAACATCGCTATGCAGTACTGCTGTAGTCTATCCGTTTTGGTTCCAGCCACATTTTATTCATGGGCTGCATGCAGGTGGCACAGGATTGTCCACTTCAGCTGTCCTTGCCATCCCCTTGCTCATTCAGCCTTTGGTAGAGAATTTACCAGGAAAAACGATTGTCAGCACACACAAAAAACCACAGAAGTACACCTCAGCAGCAACAATCCTACCGTGGCCAGCAAAATTTACTTGATTTTCACAGGAAGGCCAACATAGGGAATGGAAACAAGTTTTCTACTTCCCATGCCTTCTGTTAGCATCCAACAACACTGCTCTGGTGGCCTAGTGGTTAGAGCATCCACCTCGGATGCAGGAGGTCGTGGGTTCGATCACCGGCCAGGTCATACCAAAGACTTACAAAAATGGTACTAACAGCTGCCTCGTTTGGCACTCAGCATCAAGAGGTTAGTGTTAGGACTGGTTGGCCTGGTATCAGGATAATGTGACTGGGTGGGACATCATGCTACGTGTCTGTGGCATGATGCCCCAGTGCTCGACATCACTATAAACTGTCACACTGCAGACATCATAGTGGTATGACTGAAAAATTGTTAAAGCTATGTTAAAAATTCAAATCACACACACACACAAACAACCAACAACAACTTACATTCCTCCTGTCCCCTGGGCATCTTCCTGTGTGGCAGGACACATTTCTTTGCCAAACTCGGATCACCTTCTATAAATTCAATGAAATAAGTCATTTTAGAAGGGCTGCAGATTTCATTTATTCAGTCATCACCCCTTTTGTTGTCCCCTTTTATGATGGAGGTCCCATATGATCCTGTGAAGGTGAATGTTTTTAAGCAGGCAAGATGAGTTGTAAACCAGACTACCAGGCTTTGCTTTCAGACTTTTTTCTAGTCACAAAGACCATTGGGAAACTGAGACCAATCATCAAACTGGGTTGGGTAAACCCGTTTATTGTCAATCATTAATTCTAACTGGATTGGAATGTGTATTTATCAGTTCAGCGCAAGAAGTTCACCATCATGTTTGCACACTCCCATTTTTCTGAACCTCAACCAAGCTTGGGCCTTCATTATGCTGTGTGATCTCCCACTTCAGGATGTCGTCTTAATGGCAGTAGCAGTGTACCATGAAGATATTGTGAAAAAACTTGGTCAGTTCAAGTGTTTGAATAGTGAAGGCATTGGAGTTGACTGCTACAAAATATATATTGTGGTAAGGATGTTTCTTCAAATCTTCAGCCTTCTAAATATGTCCATTACATTGCACCCTGCAGCTGGTCAGTTTGGTTTTATGGTGTCCTAATTCAGGTTTTTTAGATCACTAATTCAGGTTATTTAGGTCACAGTCATCCACTTCCCATTCCAATGGCACAACCAGGAGGTGGACAGTGGCAGGAATACAGTTGGCCGATCCATTGTCAGTGAGAGATCAGCTGGTTCCTACACAATGGTCTCTCCATCCATCATTCTTCATGTTTGCATCCTATTGGACAGACTGATGATAAACCTCTTTGCAACAAGGTGGAACTGCAGACTGTCCACCTTCATCTCACTGTTTCCAGACCCAGAGATCTGGGTGTCAGTGCCCTGTAGATATGCTGAGAGGCTATGTGGACATATGCCTTTCCTGCAGAGATCCTGATTCTAAAGGTAATTTAGAAAGTTAAAGACCAGACATGCAGAGTAGTTCTGATTGCTTCACTCCAGTGGGACCAAACCTGGGTAATTTATAACATGTTCAAACATCATGAATGGAAAGATATTGGTCACAAGAATGATCTTGCACCTGTTGTCCAATTTTGACTGTTCCAGGTTGAGATCACTCAGCCATTGGCTTCACTGACGCTGTTATAGTTCAGGACATGATTCCTGGTTGCTCAATACTCTTGAGTGAGCAAGTTTTATTTTCTCAGGTGCTATGTGGAGCACAGTCCATCTTTGGCTTTTCTTGCCCATTGAAAAGGGAAAGCATAACATAACCCCTCAAGCACTGTACTCATGGATTAGATGGGCCATCCAATTGGCATACTCAGAAACCCTTCAAGTTCATGTATGCCTCATGAAGATCTCTGCTAACAAAATTCAAGTGGTTTCAACAAATCTCACTTTTGAACATAGTGTTTTCATTTAAGACATAGTGGTGTCAGTGGGTTGACATGCTTTGAGCTTTCTCTGGCTTCTGCTTAAACCACCCCAGGCCCCTTACAGTTGCCCAGACAGCTACCATGTCCTGTTCATAACAACACAACCTCAGCTCGAGGTGTTGATAGCTTTCACTGGATTCCCCCAGGATTGTTGTTAGGCAATATACACATGCAGAAGAGATACTTCCATGTAGGTGTTATTTTCCTTCATAATATGATATAAAGATAGAAAGAGAATTGTGCATCATTTGTGGGTGGGGGCTGGATTCATGAAAAAGTGGAGCTAATGTTTCTGATATGATGTGAGTGGGTAAGTATTCACATGGCAACATAATTTATGAAAACCTTTGCTTTATCTGGATGCTTAGTGCAGAAAATACACATTTGCATAACATCCTTTTCTTGTTCATATTGCATTAATTGATATTCATTTTTGCTTCCTCACTCGCTTTATCACATTTACAATCATGCTCTTCTTTTTTGTGCTGATTTATCACATTCTGGTGGCAGCT
Source organism: Sinohyriopsis cumingii (assembly GCA_028554795.2). Taxonomy (NCBI): domain Eukaryota; kingdom Metazoa; phylum Mollusca; class Bivalvia; order Unionida; family Unionidae; genus Sinohyriopsis; species Sinohyriopsis cumingii. The sequence continues at coordinate 32,941,394 of CM068842.1, forward strand.
GCTGAAGTTGTAAGAACTTCCACATGTTTCCAATAGAAATTTAAATTTTGGTTTTTATTCAGTTGGTTCTTATTTGGATAAATTCTGTTAATTTCCTATATTTTATATGGCACCTAGCATGAAATCCAAATGCATTTGGTTCATTTGATTTTCCAGTCATTTGGTTTACAGTGGTGTAAAAGGATGTGTTGAGCATTTACTGTCAGTGTCCTCAGCTATGGGACTCAAAATACAGACTTTGTCATTTGATTTACCATTCTGTCATCCCACATCATTGAAAGCTAGTTCCTGTTACTGGGCATTAAATAACCCGCTTGTGTTGTAATCACGTAAAGCACCAAATCAAATCTAGTTGCAGTGCCAGATTTTGCCAACAATGAATGTTCTTACCGTACATTTTCACTGAACACTACAAGTCTCTTTACCAAGAGAGGTAAACCTGAATATTATTATAGCTACACTAAAGTTCCAGTTTTTTCCCTTTAGGTTAGGAACTTTAAATTGGCTAATGACTTGTTTCCTTGCAGCATGTAAGTGACCATTTTATTTCCTCTTTCTTTTTTTCAGATTATTTGTTTATTTTATGTAATTTGATAATTTCACTGTATTTGTTTGTTTGTTTATTTATTAATGTATCTTTGTTAACTGTTTAATAAAATAATTGTTGCTGAGTTACATGGATTCCAATTTGTAAATATTTATAGATTGATATTTCCTTCTGTCCACTTCCGTGGCATACACCAGCTTGTATTCTTACATAATATTATTTTACACACTGCAGCTAATATATTTTTCATCTCTCTAACATTTATTTTTCTTTCCCTTTCTTTCTTGCATTAAATTGTCAATGTTAACTGTGCTACACAAATCTGTGCATTTAATCAGAATTCAGAATATCAACCTGGATGCGATATCACTGTGCCCACATGAGTAGGATGTGAGATCATGGTTCCCACATGAGTAGGATGTGAAATCATGGTTCCCACATGAGTATCAACTTGGCCAGTCATCCCATAAAGTAATCAAACAGAAACAGTTCAGCCATAGATGTAGTGTTGTTGCATTAACATTTACAGGGGATATAGACAAAACATACTGATCCATATTCTTGGCCAACTGTTCTCCCGTTTAACTATTTGGCAACATCAGCCTGGTGATCAATTTAAGGACCAGTTTGGCCTCTTGATTATTTTTTTCATTACTTAATTGCATTTTACCTTTTTTTATTGAAATTTCAGACTTGGGAAAGAAAACGTTATAAATCTGATATTGCATGCCACATGTAAACAAGTCTCCACTCCAATAGTTCAATGTGCAAGACTAGTCTTCATATTAATTATTTGAAACATAAGATTATAAGAAGAAAAAATACATAAATTCTAATCCTGTATAACCTATATTACTTTTAGTAACATTTTGTGTTTGTTGGGTTCACATGTGTGCGCACTGATTTTTGATCTTTAATGATAATTAGTAAGAATAAGACAAGTTAGTCCTAATTGCATGCATTACTTGTAAGTCATAATCTGTACTGCTAATTGAAACATGTTACACAAGTCTGCATACTTGTTAAATCTATTTGAAGTTAAATGAACAGTGTTTTCTTATGGTCATCCAGCAGCTTTCTGGCAGTTGAACCTCCCCTGACCAGAAGCCATATTTTATTTTGATCTGCATTACAGTCCATGTCTTTGTTATTCTGGTACTATTAATCCAGTGTCTTTGAGTTTTTATTAAACTCTGTATAAAAAAAATCCTTCAAACAATCTCATCTAAAACATGTCTGAACATAATTTGACAAAACATTACACAGATCATCTGTTGTGTGCTCTAATTTGGTCTCTGTTGCATCTGTTGGCCCAGCAATGATGGATTTCAACCAAATTTAGCATTCAGCTTGATACTGATGAAATCTTGAATGATTTTCATATCTGGCATGCCACAGCTTTCTTTAGAGGAGTTATGTTCCCTGAATGCACTTCTTAATTTGGGTTCCCCCCAAATGTTTCTTTTTCTTAAGGCCATACCAAGTATATGGGACTTGGTGATGCATTCAACATTAATAGTTCTAGTTAATTTTTTATGAAAGTCAACTAAATTATTGTAATCTGTTACCATTAGAATGTAGTGAACTAGAGATTTTTGTACAATTCTTCAGTTTTACATTTTTATAATTTTATTTTTAATTGGCACCATATTAGCGTGCTGAGGTGCTTTAAAGTGCTAATACATACATGCAGTTGTCCAGCTCGTCTTAAACTTTAAGGTACAAGTACCTGCTTGCTTGAAGCTTAAATAAGTGTTTTCGGAATTACATCAATCGATTTTTCAAGCCCTGTAAAGGAGGTATGTCCCTTCCACGCAGTTCACTTTTAATGCAGGATATGTTTTGTAAGAACTATTAGAATTGGTCCCTATATTGTTTTATTCTGAACATTTTTACACAAAAAGCTTTAGTCCAGTTCCTCTCTATTATATAGCCATTAATGTGATTAAAATGCAGGCCATCAGAAATTAAATACATGTATCTAATTATGTGTACTTGATACATCATAATGTTTATTATAATTAGGTTAAGAATAGTCTATTTTGTTTCAGAACTTTCTCTTGCACAAAAGATTTGCATGGGGTTTGGGGAAGGGTTGAGATTCATGGAATCAGTTACGGAGAAGTGGACACATAGGCCTGTCATTATGCCTATTGTTTGTGTTTGGAGCTTACAACCACCATATTAGTGTTAGTTATACACTGCTTCCACAATAACCCGTGCCTTGATAGCTCGATAACCAGCTTAGAATGCGAGATCAGGCATGGTTCCCATTTTTTTCTAGTACATGCCAGAAGAATTGAGCTTTATTTGCTGATCTTGAAGAAAAATTGGTAAATGAAACCCTGAATTAAAGATGGTGGTTTTAATCAACCTGATGAAATTCACAGCTCATAAGAAGTCCTGTATTTTATTACATTTTCAATACACCTTAAATAACAATCTTTGATAAAATTTTGATCAGGGAAAATGTCACTAATGCTTTCCAGTAGCAATGCTTTAAGAAATAAATAGAAATGAAATAAGTTTTGTCAATTGAAATTTGTGGTTCAGTTGTGTATTTTAATTCAATTTTTCAGGGTAATCCTCATAAGTATCATGTGCCCTCAAATTTTAAACCGTGATAAATGTCTGTCTGCTGTCACAGCTATGTGCACTTTCTTTTCTTTGAGATCCTAATTAACTGCAGCAACATTGTTTGGATTTGTGGATGTATTTGTTGTATTGGTACATTCAGTTCAAAGCTATTGATTATTATCATGTTAATTATGTGTTTTGTATCCAATCAAATAAAGGGGATGGAATTTTTTTAAAAGTTACAAGGCATGCAAATCGTACCTGTGTAAGAGTTAGCAGTCCTAGTTACATGTCAGGTCAACAATCATTTCATTTGAATAGTGATGGGAATTTATCAGAATTTCATAATTGATAATCGGTTCCACTAAGCCAACTGATAATCGATTATAATTGGTTACTAAGAGCATGTTTTCATTTTTATTTGTTATGCAATTATATAATTAATAAATGTACAATAGTATCTCTTTTAATGACATGTACACTTTATATTACATTTCTTCTATTGTGTTATCTTTGTTGTATAAGTTCTTAAATGAAAGCAACTTTTTATGGCTGATCAGTCTTATGTAACTGAAATACTGTTATAATAACACAAAACCCTTTCATTCTATCTATCATTTAAAGTGTAGAAGAATGTGTTTTTGTTGTTTATTATTATCTACAAATGCTACAAAAGGATTTTTCATGTAAATGGAAACAAATTGTCAAAATGTGTTTAAATTTATTAACTCAGCAATTTGATAGCTTAATCATGTAATGTTGACTAAATGTACCTAATTATGAAAGGTTGCATTACAGAATTTGATATGGTTTTATATTTTGTAAGTTGTGAAGGTAATAAATAATTCACATCAGTTTTAATGGATTGGAAACCCTAGTTAGCTTTCTATTTACACTGGAGTTTTACCGCTCCGGTGGCCTAGTGGTTAGAGTGGCCACCTCGGATGCGGGAGGTCGTGGGTTCAATCCCCAGCCAAGTCATACCAAAGACTTACAGAAATGGTACTAACAGCTACCTCGCTTGGCACTCAGCATTAAGAGGTTAGTGTTAGGACTGGTTGGCCTGGTGTCAGGATAATGTGACTGGGTGGGACATCATGCTACATGTCTGTGTCATGATGCCCCAGTGCTAGACATCACTATAAACTGCCACACTGTAGACATTGTAGCAATATGACTGAACAATTGTTAAAGCTACGTTAAAAATCCAAATCACACACACACACACACACACACACAGGAGTTTCACAGACCATTGTGTTTTGCATGGAACTAAAAGGAAGTAGTCTCCCTTTACACCCAGTTGATTATGGTTTGCTCCACCAACTGATTATCAATTATAATTGATAATTGGAACAACACTACAATTGACTATTCAAAAGTGTTATTGTGTAAGTAATAATTAAATTGCCATAAATTTTCCTAGTAATTCACAAATGTGATCAAATATAGCGAGGCAACCAAGCAAAAGGAGTTCCCAGAGAATTCAAAGCTTTGTTTGATAGAGACAGTTCATTATGGAGAAGTGAGTTCCAAGGTCTGTAGTGAACTTAAAATTTCTAAATTTACCCTAAGATGTGCTCAAGGATGAGGAAAAGTTTCACTATTACTTGAAATGAATCAGGCATCAATATTTAAATAATAAAACAATTGTAAAAAGTCAAGTTTCAATGTTAGCAATTTTTTCAAGTAACAAATGTCTCTATTTTTTACCAAAAGGAATCTTGTTTTGTTGTGGAAAAGTAGTAATATTATTCACAATGTTTGGTAGGTACACAACTAAATACACATGTACATGAATTGCGCTGAAACTACTTAGGAGTATTATGTTTCTAACAGTCTTTGAGAGGTAGGTTATCTTGAAAATAAATGTATTTTATGTGAAAAGTGAACAACTTCATTAGAAAAGGTTTATTAATTAATATTCCCAACACGTGGACAGCACTAATGGCCTAAATGGTTGAAGAGTCCACCTTAGATGCGGAAGGTCATGGGTTTGAACCCCAGCTGAATCTCACCAAAAGACTTATAAAAATGGCACTAGAAGCTGCTTCACTTGGTGTTCAGCATTAAGAGGTTAGTGTTAGGACTAGTTGGCCTGGTGTCAGGATAATGTGACTGGGTGTGACATTATGCCACATGTTTACGGCATGATGCTTCAGTGCTAGAAGTATTCAGCCATTAAACAATGCTGACCATCTCAATGTCTAGCATTGACTCTATGGTTCATTTTTCAGATCTCCATCTTATAGTGCACTCTATGTTTTTGGACTCCGTTATGCATAAGTTATCAAGGGAGAGGTGTGTGTGGAACATAGGCTTTACATTAACCTGTTGTTTATATTTCTTTGGAGCTTCCAACCACCATATTAATGTTAACAGATTGTGGAGCATAGGCCTTACATTAACCTATTGTTTTTGTTTGTTTAAAGCTTCCAACCACCATATTAATGTGTGTGGAGGTGGAGCATAGGCCTTACATTACGCATCTTTGTGTTTGGAGCTTGCAACCACCATATTAATTTTTGTTTGAATATGGAACATAGGCCTTACATTAAACTTTTTGTTTGTGTTTGGACTATAGAGCAGCTATATTAATGTTAATATGGATATAATACAAAGGTCTTACATTAAACTTATTTGTTTGTGTCTGGAGTGTACAGCTGTGATATTAACATTAATATGGATATAAAACAAAGTTCTTACATTAAACTTATTTGTTTGTGTTTGGAGCCTACAACTGCTATATTAATATTAGTATGGAGGGGGTAGGCTCCAAAATGAACTTCAAACCAGCCAAGATAACTCTGATGAAACTGATTACACAATAATTGTATCTGGCCATGACAGATTAGCATCATGCCCCAAGTTTGATTTAATCTTCCCACATATTTGGTGTCTTTGGATTGTAAAAAGATTTTCAGGCCTATATTTAGGCATTGTGTTCTGTGAGTATTTATTCTATATGGATATGAGGTTGTAAGGATCTACCTTGTATAGAACAGATTTATAAAAGCTGAAGTGCTTGCATTTCAGAATATGCACAAAAAATTAAAAAATTTCACATTTTTTATGCACCTGTTAAGAACTGGACAGATCTTACCATTCAAAGAAAAGCACACACAATTTATTTTTTCATTTTTTATGTACCTGTACAGAACTGGATAGAACTTACCATTCAGAGAAAAGGACAAATCCTTCTGTTTCCCAGTTTTATTTACATACCTGTAAAGAATTTGATAGTTCTTTCCATTCAGAAAAAAGGACAAACAGTTTATATTTTTCACAATTTGTATGCACCAGTAAAGAACTGGTCCAGGACTGTTCTTGCTATTTAGAAAAATAAATAATTCCTCCTTCATCACTTTTTCTACATACCTGTTAAGAACTACAGTTCTTACTATTTGGAGACAAGCACAAGTAAGTTATATTTTTTACAATTTAGTTCTTACCATTCAGAGATAGGCATACAACATTCCTTCATTTTCACAATTTTTTTACATTCGTTTTCACGTATTTTTTTTAACATACCTGTAAAGAACTTGCTGGTCATTCTTCCCATAATGATTGCATATCAGAAATCACAATTCATATATAAAGGGCAGCCCGCTACATTTCGTAAAATCTCTTGTGGACAGCCTTATAGTCCCAGTGTGACTGAAGTGTCAGTACTTTGGCCTTGCCAAAATTAGTCTTGAACAAACAAGATTCATACATTATTCTGGAATATGTTCATTGAAGAGTACTGACATAGATGAATGTGCCTTTTAATGTACCATATGGTTCTTTTATAATTCTTGCTTCTTTTCTAACATTCTTCTTTTTGTTACATCTTCAGTACTTCAGGATGGAGTATCAAAAAACTTTGCAAGTGTAAGTGTGAATGTGGTTGACTGCCCAGACTTGACAAAGGATCCTTTTTATCTGTCCTCTGCAGGTAATTAATATCATTGTTCTTTTCTTGATATGCTCAGCATAGGGAAGCATGTATTGTTATGACTATATGGTCTTAAAGTAACAGAAAAGAGCAAACACCAACAAGTTTTGTAAAATTCAACAACTAATTTATTTCCTATGGTTACAAAGAGAATTTTTTTTTAAATGAACTTACAGTATTGCAAATTAAATCCCAAATACTAACACAAGTCCTAATGAATAAAGTTCTGAATAAACTTTACTGGTATTCCAAATAATTTCCAATGCTGAAGGTGTTGATGTGCCTTTAGTGGCTGGTAGTCTCAAATATACATATGCACTAATGGTTTGAATTGTATTGATGTGCTTACAGACTTGGGTTGAATCCCAGTGATATATGATCCAATGATTCTTTGTTTGAATTCACTATAATTCCCAGTTAATGTCTCTTTCCAAGACTGTTATCTAGCATTTTGTATTTCCAGAGAATAATAAATTAATTTCACCAAAGGAAAATCTGAATACAGCAATATGTGTAAATGATTACTGCTAGATGTTATCACTGGAATGAATTGTATAAAAATCTAACACATAAAAGAATAACCCAGATGAGTGCCAAAAGTTCATTTTTTTATAAAAATCTTAGTTATAATAAGGTGGTCTGTTACTAACATTATAATAAACAACATGATTAACACATCTTCCTTTACTCAGAGCAAGATAAATATCTTTATTTCTGTTGATAATGATCTTAATATTAAACCCACTCTCGTAGAGAAAATATTATCTAATTATTTGTTGTTTACAGAATTTAAAAAAGTCAATGATTTTGGTCAGGTAAATAAAGAACTTAGTTTTGTACAAGGTCAGCTACAAGATACAATTTTACATAACCCATGGCATATAATAAAATAACCCTAACAAACAATGCAAATTAAACGTACATCACAATGTTACCAAAGTTTGTTTTCATGCAATAACTCAAGCTGTCCATCATCTGCAGTTACCATGCTTTATGCATGGATTGCACTTGGGTAAGGAGGGTTTTTAATAATACTATAGATACTGCCCCCCCACCCCCACCCCCCAGTCATCCCATACCAGGTAGTGACTAATGAATGATCAGATTTCTATCCAAGGGGAGACCACTCTTTCAGAACTTTGTCCTGGTAGGCAGATTATATTTTGGACATTAACATAATTATTTTGCCTTGGATGGCTGAATTTGCAGAATAGTGGATGGTTACATACCATATTATGTTCAGGTAAGTATTATCTAAGAAACAGTTTTCTTCAAATAATGGTTTCTTCAAACACTGCAGTATGAATGATTTTTCTCCCTTTTACTGGAACTTGACATCCTCCTTTTCCCAGGTTTATGTGGAAATCCCCGGCTGGCAGATATTGGAGGACCTCCTTATCTTCTTCCACTTGTAAAGAGAGAAAAGGTGAGCCCTCATATCAGCACCTAAAATTTCATTTTGCTGAACCTTACTCTAATATTTCTGTCACTTCCTTCTAGTATTCTCTAGCCTATGATTACTTCTACAAGGGCATTGTATATGCAGTGTATAATCATAGTTGGCATTTATTTAATTGGATGCTTTTATAAAAAGCCGTATCTACTTTGTTTGTATCATAGTTTCATTTGTTACTGGCGAGGCAGCACTTTCACAAATTTAAAAAAAGAATTGTTTATTCTCATAGTTGTTGTTGTTGTTGTAGGGTTTAACGCCATTTCTCAGCACAAGATAGGCTATACATGGCGGCCAGTATTAATGGTGGAGGAAGAACCCGGAAAACCCCCAGAAAGAACCACCGACCCACGAGAAGCTACTGGTAAGCTTTCTCACATAACCACATTAGCCAAATCCGAGATTCAAACCGACGCAGACAGAGGTGAGATGGCAGTGATTTTTAACGGTGGGAACTTGAGACCACTCGGCCACTAGGGGCTCCTTATTCTCATAGTTAAAATCAGAGGAAAGGTAATTAATAATTATGAATAAACATAGTTCATGCTAAGGGTCATAATTTTGTGGTTGAAAGGGGTGAAAAGTTAAATAGATTGAAATTAATGAATTTCTATTTACTTTAAATCACTAACATATGTTAGACATTGTTTGAACATAATTTTTAATCCATTATTTACAAATAGGTGAAAATATGAAAATATGTATCTATATATGATATCTTTCTCAAAAAAGTTGGTATTTATATTAAGGAATAAGTGTTTTGATTGCTTATCACATGCTCATGCAATTATGAAACACAAAATGTTTCACAGATTAAAAGGCAAGAAATAATTTTTGCAGTTTATATCATAACCTTTTAAAAATCTCAAAAATTAATTGTTGATCATTTAGTGTCACTATTTTTAATAAATCTTAATAATTCATTTTTATTTTTTATTACTCAATAATGCATTACAATTATTGCAACTCATGAATACTTTATTTTATAAAATATGTCACTGCTTTAGTAATAACATAGTCCCATCTGTCCGATTTTTACCCCCAGGCATTTACAAGATTGGAAACATTTAAAGGAGAGTTTTTTAGATGAGCATAAAAGGCACTGAATTCGTCACAGTTTTACCATATATACTTGCTTATAAGTTGAGTCCATCAGCAGACTGCACAGACCCAGATCTGCCCTTGCATATTGCACCAGCAGATCTGTGTCTGCTTTTTTTGTTGTTGAATAATCAAAAGAACAAACAGCATAAGCCCTGTTCTGCTGTTGAAGTATGCAGTGGCAAATTAAGGTCTATGTTTGTAGTTGTACATGACATAACAGTAGGCATATATGGTATGCATAATAATCAACAAAATTATTAAGAAACAGTTTCCAAAAGTGTACTGCAAATTTGTGTGGAAAAGTACCATTCTGCCTTATGTATAATTCTGTGATATTTAATTATTTTTGAAACCATGCATATTGCAGATTAAACAAATTTTCTTCTTTGGTTGCTTATTGAATTGTAAAACAAAATATTTTGACCACAAATGGACTAGGCAAATCTCTTTCCTGTCAGTGGACAGCTGGAAAATTAAGTCTACCAGTAGTGTTTTCTGATTGCTTCATACAGTACTACTATTAAAAAAAAGGAGACTTGTGTTCAAAATGCATTCTCATTATGCAACAATCTGCCATGAAAGTTTTCTATAAGTATTCAACAAACAGTTTTACATATATGGAATGTTTCTGAAGGACATTATAATTGCAAAGTTCAGCAGTTTTCCAGAGTTCCCATTCCTGCTATCAGTTGGTAGCAAATCCACACCATATCATACTACTTGTGTTGCCTTCAAAAATATCTGCTTATATATGGGAAAGCCTTTGTTTAAAAAAAAAAACAACATAAAACCTGTAACTTCAACATGCAGTTTGAAAATTGATATAAGACATGTTTCCAAAATTTGAAATAAATTCATGGCATCAAAGGTCTTAACCCCATAAGAAGCATTTATAGCATTAGAATTACTACAGATTAAGACTTTAGCAGGATTTACTAATCAGCAGAAATAAAATACAGAATTTGAAACTTTTAGACATGATTGAAATATACTGGTTTTAGAAATATGATCATTCTCCCAAGATAGTTGCAGAGGAGATGATGGTGGTACTAGGGTATAGATTTACGAGAAGAGGCATATTTAGGTTAAGATTTTTTATTTATGTCCATACATCATCGTTAAGTGTAGGGATTGGATGATTAAAAGCACTTTACCTGCCATTGATTTAATTGGTTGGAGATGTTTTCTATATTTTTTTCTATGACTGTGTAATTTGTCGCATATTTGGTAATAAGTTTCTTGTATACATTAAAGTTGAACAGTTTACTGGCATATTTTGTTGTCAGTCTGTCATGTTATTAGTGTTTGGGACATATTTAATGATGGAACTCTGTATTACCTGGAAGATGTTATTCATATTTTTGTTCTTTTTCTCTCTCAAAAAGTCACAAAGGTAAACAATATTATGTCTAATTGACTACAAAAAATCATAATGAAACACTTGAACATTTTTACTTTTCCAGCCCATCTTAGCTTCTTTAATGAATCATCACACCACTTGTGGGTATACATTTGATTGAGTTGCCAATCATCAGTTAGACCATCTGTCTGTTGGTCTGTTATCACATCTTTCGATCCACCTGGTGAAAATTTGTTTCATAGTTATCCAGGGCTCAAACTGCTCAGCAAAAAAGTACATTTTATTGACTTGGCTGAGGGGTCATCTTTTTAATGAAACATTACTTTCAGTCATGCCCATCTTACTCCACAGTTCTATAGGTACTGAAATCCTGGGTTATTGAAGCACTTTAGGTTTTAATGCATGAGTGATCATCCACTAGGGTCTTTCATACTTTCATACCTGGCACCCATGTTACAGTGACTCCTATTTGGTCCGGTTTGAAATTGTGCTGGTAAACATAATTACTAACTAATACCCATTTTATGATCATCCACTTACATGCACTGTTATGTTTCATGAGGCAAAATGATCTGATGAAACAAGATTATTTTGTGTAGGTTAATTTATTCCTAAAGGTGAGCTGTTGAAATGTCCACAGGAAACACTTGCCATGTGCCAGGTTGTCAGTAAGGTAAGGTGCAAGTTAATCGCCCTGGCAAATCTTGTTTAGATTCTCATTTTGTCTGACATGAAATCAAGATCTAGTATAATGCAAAATTTTGTAATTCAGCATATTTCAGAAAAGTGTCAAGTGAGGGTGAGTATTTCAAGCTGAAATCACTATGGTCCCTCACAATATGGGACCTCAGTTTAATGTGTTATCATATAACATGCATCATCATGTATACCATTTTTAGGATTATTATAGTTTTGATATTTAAGCTACCTCAGGATAAGTCCACCTCACTTATGGTATATTTCTTTACACCACCACCTGGCACTACAGGGAGGGAGTCTGGGACAACTATTTTTGTTTTCAAAAACAGATGGTCTCAATACAGGTGGTCTCTATAGAGAGGTAGTTAAATTATCCCAGTTTTGTATACTGAGATTGTGATTTAATATGACTTTACTGATGATATTTTTATGACAGTCTTGTTTGTTTTGTTTTGTGGTTTTTTTGTGTGTGTCAAAAGCAGAGATAAGTAGAAAGGTTATTATAACCTCCTTTGCATTGTAGAGGTGTGAATCTCTTTATTCTTAAAAGAAACATTAAGAAATCCTTCCAGTGTTAAGAAATTAGTACAGGTTGCTGAAAGATAAATTAGACTGTTTCCAGTAGAATTGAAAATATATATTTTTTAAAGCCTTGATGCCTTGACAATTAATTGCTGCAAACCAGTCAGTAACATCTTTCTTGGAGAGGGAAATTTGATCTGTTAGTGAAACTAGATGATACATGTGTGTAGCATAAAGTCATATCTCAAATACGTTTATCATTTTTCAGAAAAGTTGTAGAAGCATGACATTGGGGTCAGGGATTTATGTGCATTATTGATTTTTATTTTATAACATTTTGTTAGTTCCCTGCATCCATTTCTTTTTTTCCTTCAGATTTACTCCTTTCCAACAATTGCAGAATTAGTTGAGCTGCCAAATGCATTCATGATCGGAGCTGGCGCTGGGCCAGCACATTTGTTAGGAGTCAACACAGAGGTAAGTCTTGTTGAATAAAGTGAAGCAGATTTTTATGATGATTATAAGGTTGTCATTTTGCATTGCAAGTTTTTATCCCCCTGACTGAAGTTATGAGGAGATAAGTGATAGCAATCTTCAATTGTCAATTTATTTATTTATCTACCTATATACAGATTGGTTCCTCAGCAAACTTTAGTTTTGTGTCTTTTTTTCTCCAACTTCATTTGTGGCTTACCCATGGGTAAGGAAAGATGCCTATCAAATTTAGGACTGCTAGGTCAAGGTCATTAGTGTTGAAAATATGTTTTTTCTTCTCTTTCTGCTTAGCAAGTAATGTTTTGCATAATTTTCATCAATGTCTTAGGTAGACTACACATGAGTAGCTCCATTATGATTCTTAGGCCAAGAGGTGAAAGCTTGAACTCACTTTTTTGCCCCTATTGAATGTGGTTATATCTTGACATTGTCTGAGACAAGTTCATTGATATGAGGTTTAAGGTCAGACTTCATGATGAAGTTGTTACTGCATCTTCTGAACATATTAACACAAACAAAAGAAAATAATTCTATTACAAAATTTGATATGTTGGAGTTTCTGAAGAATATCAGAGATGATTTTAGCACTCAGCAGTTTTAAGGAAGAAAGAGACTTGTCTTGAATTCTGGAAATTCAATTCTGCCATTAGAATGTCAGACCCATCAAAATATGGGATTTCCACTCTGTAAATAAAGTTTCATGGATCCAATTTTCATAAAAAAATTTAATTGGTAGTCTACACTTGTACTAAAGCTCAAGCTATTGATTTTTTTATCTAAGCAGCCAAAGGTGGTTTCTGGACAATAATGCAAGTCCATCATCTACATTTACCAGACTTTGTTATGGCTTTCATATGGGGTAACAAAGAAACCTACAGACTTTGTGGTCAGAAGATTAAGATCAAGGTCAGTAGCTGAAGGAAGAAAAACAGTTTCTGCACAAATTGCAGTTCTCTGCCAAATACAGTTACCAAGCTTTGTGGATAGCTTGCACTTTTAAGGAAGAACTCTATAGATTTCAGGAAAAAAAGGCAAAAGCTCTATGTCATCATGACATAATGAAAAAAGTTATTTCTGCACTAAAACTTCATTGTCTGTGGTTACCTAGTGTTGTGGATGGTCTGCACTTTGGATTAGGAAGAATGGTTCTTGAAAGATCAAAGGACATGGTCACTTTGACTAAAAAGTATAAAATAGTTTTCAGGCAGTTACATTATTTCTACTTCACATAACTGAATTAAACTTTGTGTATGGCTTTGCATAAGGTAAAGAACAAGGTTACCTGTTTATGGTGAAAAGGGTCAAAGGTCAGGGTCATTGTGACTGGTAAAAAGAAAAAATGGTTTCTATACAAAGCTTTCAGTTATATACACAGAAGACTATTAAACATGGGACTCTTGGTAGTCTTCTTTGTCAGTGCAATATTTGTTTTGTACCATGAAAATAGAATTTATTTTTCTGCCTTGTTTACTTGTCGTTGTAGAGAAATTAGCATTCACATTATATCATCTTGCATCTTATCTTATGTAACTCACAAATTCTTTCACTGGATGAATATTATTTTAGTTTTTAGCAGGTTCCAAGAGTTTTCCAAAATTTATCATGGGAAAATAGTGAAATTCAAAATTTATACCATGACTAAAATAAAAGTCTGAAATAATTCATTTTTTTATAGATCTGTCTGCTGTAAGGTGGAATGTATTATGTAATGCTGTCCACCCATCCATCCATTTGTCTGTCTGTTTGTTTCTTAATGATAGTTTTAGTTCTAATGACCAGCCTTGACAAAAGCTTTTGTGGATAGTTTGCACTTTTAAAAAGACAGATGGTTATAAATATTGTTCTTGTCAGGTCAGATGTCAAGGTCATGTTAACTCAGTTAAGACCATAGTAGTTTGTACAGAGTAAATTTAGACCTATTGTATTCACACGCAATTCTGTTTGTTTGTAGTTGAATCCCCAACAAATTTTAAAACGAAAAGCATCAAGGATATAAAAAATGCACAAAACTTAGTTATTTATTTCATCAGTTTATAATTTCCAACCTGATTGTTGCTTGGGGGTCCACAACACTGTCAACTTATTGGCATTTCAATTCTTATGTCACTTGTTTAAGCTCAAATAAACAGTAACACAAGAAAAAGTGAAAACAACAAGCTTTGAAAAATATTCAGTTTATTTCCCTGAAAAATTCTATAAAAATGAAAAAATATGAACTTACGGCTTTATAGAATCAAATCCAAAAATGATCCAAAAATAATCAGAAAATAAAATTTTAGTAGTCCTAATAACAAAATGTTCTACTGATTTCACGTTTGAATCCCAATGAAGAAACCAAGAAGGAAGATGATGACGTATGTTACAATCTGTAGTGTTGAAGTCTACAGTTCCTTGTAGAAATAAGAATTATCACTCTGGTTTCTGATAGATGAATAAATTTGTATATAAAAAACTGTCCTTGTTCCACAATATTACATGAGCACATGTATTTTCCAGAAAAATAACAGAATTAATCCTTTTGAATCTAAGTAATTTGAAATAACTCCAAATAGCACAACATACAATGAATAGTTTAACGGCCCAACTTCTGCTGAGATTAATTCTCTAAAACATGGGTTATATGGGCTTTCTAAAACATAAACAAGGGTCACATGATCATCTTCTGGAAGTTTATAGAATCAAGTTCTTGTTACAGATCATGTTTACCCAGTGTGACCCAGACGAAAACCAATCATTTTTACTCTTAGAAATAAAAAAATAAAAAAATTGTTTAAAGACAAGGTCCCATCATGACCTTGGAAACAACCAGTCATTTTAAAATAAAAAAGAACTTATTTACGAAAGCTGCTACAAATTCTGAAACAAGGTCAGGATTTAGATCAACACCTGATGTTTATAAACTAACAGTCAAGGTCAAACTATTTTTTTAAAAAAATTTCATCTCTAGTGAATAAATTTACATTACAATATCATGTAATTAAAATATAATTTTTAAAAAAACTGACAAACAATTAAATTAAAATAAATATATATTAAATTAGATATCATTAAATCAAATATACATAACACAGTCCAAATGGAATCTTTTGATGCTAACAAGCAGACAGATTGCTCACTGTCCTTTTCTTGTTTGTGGAACAGTCCATTTCAGTAAACACTGTGTTGTCTGCATCCAATATTTCAATGTCTAGTTTAAATATTTCTAATTTAAAAAATTTGGAATAAATTAAAAGGAATAACTCTTGTGCACATGTGTTCAAAGATATGTTACTCCAAAATACAGAATTATTAGGATTATAAAGAAGGTGAAACTATATCACATTGGTTGCTTGAAACACCTACTTGCTCGTGCAGATATGATGACCATGTTACCAAAGAAGCTCCTGTTTAATTCTAAACACCAGTGACATTACAGTGTTTGGGACCTCCAGGTGACAGGTTAGAAATAATAAACTGGTAAATTAAATGACTTAATTTTCTGCATTTTATATCCTAGAAGCATTATGGTTGTATAATTGGTTGGAGGGTAAAAACAAATGGGAGGGTGTTCCAGTACTGTAGACCACATACATTAATAAAAGTTTGTGAATGGCAGGCACATGGGGCAAGAAAGAAATTTACTGATGGGGGTCAAACAGTTCATGGTCGAGGTCACAGTGACTAAAACAAAGATAGATTTTTGTAAGATCACTAATTAAATACTGCATAATGGCACCGAACTTTGAAGAGTATTTGCTGAAATGGGAACGAAATAAGCAACTTATGGTAGGCTAATCAACTTAAAGGTCAAGGTAATCAAATTATGACAAACAAAAGACATTTACTTTGAAACACCATCATCTTGCAACAAAATTCACAGATGGTTGTCCATTGAGATAGGGAAAGAACCTATTGCTTGTATGGTGAAAAGATCATGGTCAATGTCATTGAGACCCACCGGTCAATACTCTCTGGTCAGCTATGCACTTCTAGTGTCTACATGACTGTTAAACACAATGGTGGCATATAGTATACCATCAATAGTACTGTTTATTTCAAAAGAAATAATTTGTGCCAAAGCATTGATCCATGATGGTTGCAATAAATCAAATCAAGCTGCCCTGGCTCAGTAGATAAGGCAGTTGACTCTTGAACAGCAAGGGATGATTTCAATCTCCAAAAATACATTAGCCTTGATTGGCTACCAAAATGTGTCCGTGTGTGAGGCACTTTATTTCTCTTGCCTTTGTGTGATATATGGTGCAGCCTACAATATGTTAGTGTGCTATAAAACACCAACCAAACCAAACTTTGTTTCGGTGATGTGGTGAAAAAAGTTTTTGTTGAGGTATGAATTTGGTCACAGTCTATGAATACAAATCCATGCTTATCAGAAAATTGCATTTTTTTTAGGAAATGGAGGTTGTAGAAATTGTTGAGGCAACTCTAGCCTCTGCTTAACTTGCTCCAATTTTGTAATGTTTATTTGTGTATATTGATTGTTGTATATTGATTGCATCAATATTCTTTATTTGTTATATAAATATGTCTTGCTAAGCTTCAGATGACCTTAAGTTTTGGTGAAACTGTTTATGTGAGGTAGCGACAGTTTTAGAAAGTTACTAATATCATGCTTGTTTTTTTTGTTTGTTTTTTCTTCAGCTTATCAACAATATCAAGCTGTCTGAGACACCTGTCAACAATGCCCAGACTGCGAAAGTCAGTGCAGAGGTATTCCAACTTTATTTTTGGAATGGTTTTCAGTTCTTCACCTGTGAATAACATGTACCCATCTGCAGACAACAGGGACCCTGATGTCATACAGTGCATCTGCAGAACAGTTTCTGTGCTGATCAATTCTCTTTTGAGTTTTAGTTCACCTGGCTGTAAGACCTGATGAGCATATGGCATGGTCTTTTATCCATTATGTATTGTTTATCATCCATTCACAATTAATATTTACAGTTTCTTCACAAAAATTGCTTTGTCAATTAGCTCTTGATTTTACAGGCACATTGAGGAATCAAAGCCTTTTAATTTTGTTCAAATTGATGCTAATCAGACATCAAGTATGGCTGCAGTTGCCAAAAATAGAAAAAAATGTGAATAAGTCAAAAGCATCTATTAAAACAAACATTGGCCAAATTATATAGAATTAATGCTTTTATAAAGATCATTCAAATTTGTTCAAATAGTGCCTATCCACTATTAGACATGGTCAGTGCTTTTAAAAATAGAAACATCTTCAAGTGATTTATTGTCAGAAACCACTCAGCAGAATGTGGCCAAATTTGACAGAACATCTTGTATTTAAGGGCTTTCAGATTTTTTGGAAACTTTACTGATCCACCATTAAATATGGCTACCATTAGCAAAATAGAAATACCTATAAACAAGTTGTCAAAAATTGCTCATCAGAATTTTACCAAATTTTACAGAATTCTTGGATGAAGAGCTTTCAGATTTATATATTTAGTGATGATCCATTATCAAAGATGGCCACCATTTTTGAAAAAAAAAACCTTTAAACACCATTGTTTTTCAAAAATCACTTAACAGAATTTAATGAAATTTGACTGGAAGCATTATGGTCTAATTGTTGTTGTTGTTGTAGGGTTTAACGCCATCTTTCAGCACAAGATAGGCTATACATGGCGGCCAGTATAATTGGTGGAGGAAGAACCCTGGAAAACCCCGGGAAGAACCACCAACCCACGAGAAGCTACTGGCAGGCTTTCTCACATACCCACATTAGCCGAGCCTGAGACTCGAACTCACACAGACAGAGGTGAGATGGCAGTGATTCATAACAGTGAGCGCTTTAGACCACTCGGCAACTTGGGGCCCCTCATTATGGTCTAAAAGGCTTTCAAAATTTATTAAAATGAATACATATCTGCCACCATATTATTAAATATTACATTACATCAGATCTTGCAGCCATTATTAGAAGATTAGGAGCAAACTTGAACTGTTTTCTTCTTAAAACACGCAAAATAGAGATAGAGCTTTAATCACATTATTACATATTATTAAAATGAATACATATATGCCAACAGATCTTGCAGCCATTATTAGAAGATTAGGAGCAAACCTGAACTGTTTTCTTCTTAAAACACACAAAATAGAGATAGAGCTTTACATTACATATAAATGTTGTGAATCAAATATGGCAACTGTACTAAAAATAGAACAACCTTGAAAGGACTATACCACAGAGTAAAATGTTGACATACTGTGGTATGAAGGACTTCAATTCTTACAAGTGATATCAATCCACTTTCAAATTATGGCCACCATTACTAAATATAGATGACATTTAAATAACTTCACATTAAATAACCTGGTCAGCAGAATTTGATCAGCTTTGACAGAATGCAGCCTGGCATATAAAAGCGTTTGAGAATTGGACAAACAATGCTGATATGGCATCAGATATGAATGAAACTACACAACATAGAGAAACCTTGAAACAACTGTTTTTTTTTTTTTTTTTACATGTTCAACCATATGCATTGGGAGACATTTTTACAGAAACAATCCATATCTCATATTCTTGCCCTACTGCTCATGCATTTGCCAGTTAGACGTCAGCCCGGTGAGCAATCTCAGACTCACTTTGATCTCTTGTTAATGGAACAATGTAGACCCTGAGCTTCCAGCACATTATGCACTGATTGCAGTTGGATATAAGTCATACACTACTAATAAAGATTAAAATTCATTTGATCATTGTCTAGCATACTGTACATACTTGCTTATAAGTAGAGTTCAGCTGCAAACAACATAGACTTGCATCTGCCATCACACTGTGCCAGCTAATCAGGGTCTGTGTTTATTGTTCTACTGATTAATCCCAATTAATAATGATCCAGTGGCCTTGTGGCTAGAATGACTGCCTCAGATGTGGAAGGTCATGGGTTCAAACCCCAACCGAGTCATAGCAAAGACTTCTAAAAATGGTACTAACAGATGCCTCATTAGGCACTCAGCATTAAGAGGTTAGTGTTAGGACTGGTCAGTCTGGTGTCAGGATAATGTGACTGGGTGGGACATATGCTACATGTCTGCAGCATGATGCCCCAGTGCTAAACATTACTATAAACTGCTACCCTGCAGACATTCTAGTGATATGACTGAAAATTGTTAAAGCTGCATTAAAACTCCAAATCACACACACACTCCCATTTAACTCATTAACTTCTGGAGATTTTTGTCATTTTCACCCAAAATTCAAGTAGGAAAGACATTTTTGGGGCTGCTTCTAAATACATCCAAACAAAATCTGCATCCAACTGTTTTCCATTTGGTCTGATGCCTAGTTGTATTAGAAATGTTTTTCATTGGCTATTTCTCTCACACATGTGCAGAAGGGTAAAAGTTGGAATTTTTTGTCTTCTTTTTTTTTGTGTGGCTTATTTGGACCCATTTTTATGTCCTGCCACTTTTTACACTACATTTTGCAAAGGTTCGCCTGTCTTTGTGCAGTTCAGACCAGTCTGCCTTTAGAATTAGGGCCAAAAAGTCTAAAATCCGAATACAAAATCCAGTTCTGACAACAGGCAAATTTTTTGTGTAAAAAAAATTGGGTCTAAAAAAATGTTTTTCCCAGTGTATTTTGTAATGCGAGTAGAAAGTCCAGATTTTTTGGAATCCTTGGAGAGCTACATTTTTCTAGTTTTCTGCAATTCCACCCATTTTGGTGTATCTTAAATGACCTTGATGCTGCCAAGCTCAGAAATAGGGTACTACCTCCTGATTCACAAACGTGGCACCATGGGTTAATGAATTAACTGTAGAGTTCCATATCTGCCAACACATTACGTGATAGATCTCTGACTGCAGTTTGCAGTTAGACTCAACTTGTAAGCAAGTATATGGTACTTGGGAATTTCAACTGCAAGTATGGAACAATGCTTCGCACAGCATGTTGGAATAGTATTAAAATTTTGTTTTGTTCAGGAAGTAAAACCTTAAATTATTTGCTTTCTCTTTTGTACAAAAAAATGTTAGGAGAGTACTTTGCACTCTCAGTGAATTTGGTAAACTTTATAATGAAGATTTTTTTGTTGTTGGACTTTGTTAACAGTTAACTATTAAAGCTTATACATAATTCATTACTAGCAAACAAATATGAAACTGTTAATTAATGTTTGTGAAAATAAATATGGAATAGCTTGGTTGACAAATATAATAATATTCATTGAAGTTGTCTAGCAGGTTTCAGAATATTTACAAAATATAAAGTTCTTTTATTTTAATAATATTACTTTTATAGAAGAAGATGCATTTAAATAGTGTTGCCAATTTTATATAGAAATAATTTGGTCCACTGTCAATAGTCTATGTGCTATATATATATATATATATATATATATATATTAATTTTATTCCTTGCAGGATGGTGGCTGTATTTTGGAAATGCTGACAGCACATGAGTTTTGTTTGATGGGGAATTTCCTCTGTAGTGACGGGCTTCCTGGCAAGGTAATAGATAAAATGATGGAAATGTAGAATATGACTCTAGCTATATTGAGCAGTATGTTGAAGATTTCAACCCTGATGAATAGAAACATATTTATGGCCTCAGTGAAATTCTCAAAATTTCTTCTCAGCAAATTTGACATTAACTTGTATATGATACCCTTGTTATATCTCTGGCAATGCTAAGATGAAGGATGGAATAGACTTTACAGCTTTCACACTGAAGGAAAGCAAGAGTGTACTGTTTCAAAACAAAGGGGTTTAGAAATGTCTCAGGTATTAGAAACTCATTTATTTGAATTCATTTTGTGGGATGATCTTTCTAACCGGAGCTACAGCAGCTGAGGCTGTAGGACTCATAATCCAAAGTTAGTGGTTTCAGTACCCACCCAAGCTGGTCCTTTGGAAAGGCTCTTAGATCCCATTTGATCAGCATGATATGGCCAATAATGTGTTCAAAGTGCAATTAAAACCTACAAAAACAATGGAAAACCCAACAAAATTCATCACCAGTGAAGTGTATCAAGAACGGCTCAGTGTTATCTTACTATAATGCTGTACGTGGAAATAATTAATGTTACCCAGTGTTATATGTGAACTTGCCATATACTGAACTTTTTTGATGCTATATTGTGATATGTTGCACACAAAACCACAAAAGATTATGATATTAAATGCATTGAAATCACGTCTTATTAGTTCTTGTCAGTCAAGAATTAAAATAAATTCTCCTACTCACATTATATGAGGGTCCATGTTATAGTAAATGGCTTGGTAGCAAGGAACTTTAGTATCAGATCATAGTTTACCAGAACCTGTGTCGTGCCTGCACACACTTCATGGGATGTGAATAATACAAGTTGCACGGTAATAAAATAACACTAATTATTTCATTGGCATTTGATTGAAAAATTTATTATTATTTACCTTTATAAAAACAATTGAAATCATTCAGCATTGAACTTGGCTACTGGATGCTTATTGCAATTAACAGCTATCACACAATAATCTTAAGTGGGAGAAATAATGCTACTATGCACAATCATGGTTTGACATTTCCACAAATGGGGAAAGTTCTAGTTGTTCACATCGCATGCTGTATCATTATGCTTTCATTGTGACATATGCTTGTCATACAGTATGTGCTTTGTGACATTCATTCAATTGCAATGACATAACAACTGGCTTTTGCATCCACGACACTTAAAGTCCTGTGTTGCAATTGCTAATAACCAGCTGCCATTCTGTTGCTGACTGCTCTGGTGGCCTAAGTAGTTAGAGTGTCCACCTTGGATGCCGGATGTCACGGGTTCAAACCCTTGCCAGGTCATACCAAAGACATATAAAAATGATACTAACAGCTGCCTCGCTAGGCACTCAGCATTAAAAGGTTAGTGTTAGGACTGGTCGGCCTGGTGTCAGGATAAGGTGACTGGGTGGGACATCATGCTACATGTCTGCAGCATGATGCCCCAGTGCTAGATATCACTATAAACTGCCACACTGCAGACATCATAACGATATGACTGAAAAATTGTAAAAGCTATGTTAAAAATCCAAACCCCACACACAACAAAACATTCTGGTGCAAAAATACTTTGTATTGATTTCATGAGGACTCGAGGGTCCAGGCCATTTTGAGGAATATGCAACTTAAAATGACTGGCAGCAATAATCTGAGTCTAAATTGTAAGGCTTCTTCAGTTTTTAGTCTAGTGGTTATCATGCAAGACTTGCAGCAGAAAGGTTGTGTGTTTTGATCCTGCTATCAGATCAGCTCTTGGACAAGGTACTTCACTCAAGTTGCCTAAGCACCAAATAAACTAAATAACCTGTTTGTGTTGCTGTGTCTTGAAACACCAAGAAAAGAAAAAAATATAGTCAGCAGGTATTTTTAAGATTAAAAATTGCTGATAACAATAGTTGATTCAGGTCAACATCACAAACAATATCTGCATCTGTAGTGAATTTTAAGCAAATTTCAAGTGAGTGATGTTGCTTTGTATGTTGATAGAAATGGTGTTGAAATCATTCATGCATGAAACAATTTATATAATTGTATGTTGATACAAATGGAGTTGAAATCATTCATGCATGAAACAATTTATATAATTGTAGCTACATTTCAAGACAGATGAAAAGTCATGGAGCTACAGACATGGATGTTGTTGACAATGCTGAGCTGAATAAATTATAACTTATACTCTCACCTACATCACTTACATTTATTGCAAAATAAAGATCTAATAAATTTTCAAAACTTTCACACCAGTTTTAATGTTTATGATGCCATTGTTGCTGGTGGAAAAGTGATATCTTCTAAAATAACAAAGGACAAAAACCTCATCTCAGAATGAAAATTGTAATATAGTACAGTAACAGATTCCATTACACAGGTGTATGCCAGTTTTTACAGATGAAATGTGCCTCTTTTTATGTAAAAAAAAGTATATTATTAGTATTCATGTATTGACAAACTGTGAAATGTGTTTTAAGTTGTGAAAATTAACTGTTTCTATATCAAAGTCCTTTGGAAGCCAGCCTAATCTTTTCATGAAGTTGTAGTCCCATGTCCTTGCTGACTTTAATTAGCACTTGACAGCAGCAACTTAGAGTGATGGATTATGTCTTTGATGAACTCAGGTGGTGTAATGGTATGTATGTATAGTATGAGTCCCAAGTCTTTAAAAACCAATAACTTTCAGTAAGGGCTGGATTTCTCATGGTTATCAAATTTCCAAAATATAGTATTGGTTTGCTGCTGCAGCTTATCAATCGAGGGAGCTTTTGGGCCAGTTTCATCATATGTAGCCGCCATCAAAACAAAGCCAAAGCCATCAAAGAAATAAACCACATCACCTATCTGTGCTGTTGTGTGCAACTAATTGCCATTGCATGAAATAATAAAAATGTAAAGCACCCTTCTTTCTGTTTCAGAGCCATTAATCCAAGCTTTTTTTTTTGCTTCTTCAGAACAAATTAATAACTGTGTCTTTTTTTTGCAGAGGGACTGGCTTGTTTGAATTTTTCTGTTTATTGAGAACCACATGTCATGTGATCCATAAGCCATGCTGAAGTTGAACACTTTCATTTAAACCAAGCCACTAAAATAAAACACTTTATGTGGTGCATGTAACCACTTTAACTATATACTTTATAAGCATACTCTGAACCAAACTTGTGTGGATTAATTTGGTGCCTGAGAGAAGCCACTTCATGATCTTTCCTAATATTGATTGTATTGTTACATAACTATTGAAAACCTCTCTGTGGATCACCTGAGTGGAGCTCAGAACCACCAGTAGTCCACATACCTCAGTGTAAGAACCTCTGTTCAAAAGTATTGTTTACAACATAATTTTCCCCACTTTATGTAAATGATAAACCATACATTGATGAGATTGGTTGATTAGCACTTGTACCAGTAAAATGTTACCCTGAACCAGCTTGTTCCATCTTTGCCAGTATGAGGTACCAGCAGTTGCACAACCCTAGTGAAATCTCAGCCATAAGGACAATATGGAACACAAGTTAAAATATTGGCCCAAGAAACATCTTTTAGACCATGATTGTACAAAAGCATATGCACCCAGATGACTTAAATATACAGAATATCATATGCATCCAGATGACATGGATATACAGAATAGCATATGCATCCAGATGACTTAAATATACAGAATAGCATATGCATCCAGATGACTTGAATATACAGAATAGCATATGCATCCAGATGACTTAAATATACAGAATAGCATATGCATCCAGATGACATGAATAAACAGAATAGCATATGCATCCAGATGACTTAAATATACAGAATAGCATATGCATCCAGATGACTTAAATATACAGAATAGCATATGTATCCAGATGACTTAAATATACAGAATAGCATATGCACCCAGATGACTTGAATATACAGAATAGCATATGCATCCAGATGACTTAAATATACAGAATATCATATGCATCCAGATGACTTGAATATACAGAATAGCATATGCATCCAGATGACTTAAATATACAGAATAGCATATGCATCCAGATGACTTGAATATGCTGAATAACATGTTTACCTGCTTCTAATTAGCTTCCGACTTTTCCTTAATAAGTAAGCATGATATAAACATTTACCAGGCACATTACTAATTAGATATGTTGTGGCATCCTTTATTCAAAAAATAGGTCACTGTGACCTGTATTTTCTTCTCCATTGTTCTATGGTAACTGTTGCATTAGCTCAGTTTTTCAGATACTTTTGCAGGCAGCATATTATAGCATGATATTTATATGTGTCATCAAGAATAATACACCTTCATTGGCTCAGTGGTTGGTGTGCTAGACTCGCTGATGAATGTGTGCATGTTTCAATCCTAACATTAGATCAATCCAGGTCGGCAAATACATGAAACTAATGATTAAAAACATGTCAGTTTTTATTGCAATTTCAACATGGTGCATATCAGTGAATTTATTTCTGTCTGCTTAATCTGATCATACAAATGTTAGGACATTGTTTATTAACTGTTACCATTTCTGTTACTGAATTAAGACACAAATTCCACAAACTACCATAACTCTGGATATTAGCAACATTTTGCCAGAGTTGATTATCAGAGGGGTAGTGTTTTTTTATGATAGTAAGGGAAATGTTAGACAAAAATTATCCTTCATTAAAAGTAAAATAAGACAAGCCTCATGCTGAAAATACTTATATACAGAATGCTTGATTTAATAAATTTACACCTTTTTGTGTAGGTGTTGGAAGTGAAGGCAAGCCAGCGTACAGGTGAAGAAAATTTCATGACTTGTTTAAGGAAAACACTTAACAGTTACTATGGTACCAAGCCAGTGGGACTAGGAGGAGTATTCCTGATAGAAAAAGGAAAAGCAAAGATTCATATAATGGTAATTTTAAATGGCTGGTTACAGCTGTTTATACACATGATTTGATACTTTGAGCTCCATACAAGGTTTTGTGCATGCATTTGAACAAAAGAATGGCATTGTCTTGCCTTCAAAGCAATGGCAAAACATAGGCATCACTTTTCCAATGTAGTTGTTGTTATTGGCATAGGCATCAAAATTAAAAGTTCAGCATGATGTTAGTTTCTCTGACACTCTTGCCTACCCTTATGATATTGGCATAAGCCTTAGATTTTCAGCGGTAACCTATTCAGTTATGATTTCCCCTCATTCCCTTGCAAATTTCAGTAAAAATCATAAATTCCTATCCAAAATTAGTTGTTTTTGTTCTGATCTGGTATTAGTTTAACCAAATATGGCAACCAGGAAAATAAAATGTGCTCATAAAACTGACCCCAATTATGAGCCACCAAGAAAGATTAAACGAAAATAATGGGCAGCATTTCAGCATTGCACTTGGACAGAAGGGTGGCTGTAAAAAAAACATGTTTCCACAAAGAAATGGACCACTCTGGTGATCTAATGGTGGCCTAATGGTTAGAGCATCTGCCTTGGATGCAGGAGGTCGCAGGTTTGAACCCTGGCTGAGTCATACCAAAGACTTATAAAAAAGGTACTAACATCTGCCTTGCTTGGCGCTCAGGATTAAGAGGTTCATGTTGAGACTGGACGGCCTGGTGTCAGGATAATGTGACTGGGTGGGACATCATGCTACATGTATGCAGCATAATGCCCCAGTGCTAGACATCACTATAAACTGCCACACTGCAGACATCGTATGACTGAAAAATTGTTAAAGCAACATTAAAAATCCAAATCGCACACATCACAATCCATGAAGAAATGCAGGCATTACCATTATATGTAAAATATACTGTACTGTATCAGCTGTGGACAAGTTTTATATATATGTGTGTGTGTGTGTGTGTGTGTGTGTGTGTGTGGGTGTGTGTGTGTGTGTGTGTGTGTGTGTGGGTGTGTGTGTGTGTGTGTGTCTCTCTCTCTCTCTCTCTCTCTCTCTCTGTCTTCGAGGAGTTCTTAATTATTTGCAATTGAAATTGAAGTTGGCCAGAAGAATGCAGCTGATGAAAAGAGTCAGTGGATATCTTATCCATTAACAAAGTTACTACAAATAAGGTGTTTTGTTAGTATTTTTAATTACCTATAGTATTTAAAGCAGCTGTCTCACTATATTTCTTGCCCTACCTTATTATTTTTGATTGGAAAGGGTAAGCAACTCTGGATGTTCTCATAAAACTTAATGGGTGTATTTGTCGTTGAGGAAAGGGAGTCACTGTAGCTCAGTTTGTAGAGCAATGGACTTGTCCAAGGGTACCTGCTTAAACCAATCTAGTTCATCTGCCCTGGGAAATGTACTTAACTCCCATTTCCACAGCATGATATAGCCAGTAATGTGTTAAAAGTGCTCTTAAAACCAGCAAAAATCATTGCTGACATTGTTCATCATAGGGAAAAGTAGGTCAGTGTGACCTACTTTTCTTGTGCAAGTGACTTTGCCGAGTTGTGGGATTATGCCATGGCAAATCAGGTGTAATGTAGCAGTCTGTAGAAATCTTGGCTTGATTATGCTAGTGTCACATATGAAGCAGAGTTGACCACACTGTGTAAACTTTGAGAAAGACATAATTGGTTGAAATTTTAAGATTTATGATTTGTCCATCATAGCCAATCAATTATTTATGTTAATGGACTGTATTTTAGCTCTTCTGGATATAGACACGAAAAGCTTATGGGATGGTCTGTCATCTGTCGGCCAGCCATCCATTAGCACAGATTTGCTATCACTGCTTCAGAACTATTGGAGGATTGCCTATACATAACTATAACAAATGAAGACCTACCCTACTTGTGTATACAAGAGTTTAACAGTGGATATAACAATTTCATTCCTCTGTGGGTGCAACCAAAGCATGGTTTTTTCAGCAAAAAATCATAAATGATATACTGTATCATTTTTCAAGTGATATAATCAATGGATGGAATGTATCAATAGGTATGATTGATGCATAGATTTATCACCAAAAATGATCAATGTATGAAATTATGAAAATAATATTATAAGTGTTTGGAATTGTTGTTCATCAGCAATTATGATGGTGCATTTAATTGTCACATATAATGACCTTGAAATTTATGTTGCAAACCACACACGTGTATGTTCTTAAAGTAAATGTATGTATATTGGGATAAAGAGTTCCCAGATATTATTGGTTCATTTGAAATTGAGGCTACCATGCCATTCTCTGACCACCATATTGGATTGCACCAAGTATTTGCTACTATCACTGTATCTCGTCTTCTTAATATTCAACTTCTAGTCATGTCAAAAAGAAAAGCAGAAGATTCAGAATTTTCTCCAGCAGGAAAAGAAAACAGAACTGGAACGACAATTATGCCATCATGTATAGATTTGTGAAACCATCTAATAAAGGAGAAAACTGCATATTGCAAATTGTGTAATTGTGATTTCGCTGTTGGGCATTGAGGTGCCCATGTCATAAAACAGCACGATAAAACTAACAAACATCAGCTTAACTTACATTTATAAATGCCAGAGAGAGCTTTGATGTAATTCGATCGGAAGTTCATTTTACTAAATTTACTTTTAGAAAGGATCCTCCCTCTTTCAGTTGCTAGTGCTGCTGCTGATTTATTTCTCGCACTCTTTCCACCACTAGAATTGAAAAGGATTACATGTGTGCTAGAATGAAGACAGTTCTTTAAGAAAATTCACACAGAATTCAGATCATATGTGAAAGATGGTACATTGGATAATGATTTGAAAAAACAAGCCGTGGAAAAGATTCCTATAATCAGACTGTGTCTGATGACTTAAACTCGGAAGGCGCAAGAGTGCAACACATGCATCTTTGACATTAAATAATTAACTAAGTTATTGTCCTACTTTACTGATGGTTGTAGATGTTGTCAGTAGTTACATATGCATCAGAGTTTAAAAAATCAGCATTTGTTCCTGAAAACCAGTATTTTTGTCATAAGCAGTCAGTTTTTTTGTACTCTGGGGTTGGCCAGTATGAAATTAAATATTTGCAAAAAGGACATCCTTTTATATGGACATCTTTTCATTGTAGAAGGGGTGGTCTCAAATGATATAAACTTCCATAGTACTTCCAGCCCTGCTTCTAAAAAATGCCATATTTATAGAAGTAGTAAAAATGTGAGAACACTACATTGGAATTTGGTTTAAGTAGATTATTAAATATATAGATAAATGAATAGTTATTTACGAAAACAATGTAGATATATATATTTTTTATATTATGTTTCAGCCTGACTTTTCTGAGACCCCACTGAATTCAGAAGAAGATGTAAAAAATTGGTTGAAGTTCTATGAGATGGATTCTACTCTTATCTGCTTGGGAGAACTGGTTTCCCATGATCCAGTAAGTATGCCTATCTCAGTACTGTCTTATCAGTGTAGGGAAACAAGTTTCCTATGATCCAGTAAGTATGCCTATCTCAGTACAGTTATATCAGTGTAGGGAAACAAGTTTCCCATGATCCAGTAAGTATGCCTATCTCAGTACAGTCATATCAATGTAGGGAAACAAGTTTCCCATGATCCAGTAAGTATGCCTATCTCAGTACAGTCATATCTAGGCAAATGCTTCTTTTGGGTGACAGAGGCTTGATATTCAGCATTTCCTCCTCTTACCTATTCTCTTAATGCAATTTGCTCAGGTAATTTATTTGCAGGAGAAAGCAATTTCTTTAGTAAATTGTGTTTCTCCAATAATACCTGACCACATTACAAACAATACCTCCCACCCTCTCGCTCAAGTAAAATACTGGTTTAAACCAGATGTACTGGTAGCCACCTCGCAGGTAGAGAGGGGAAATAACCTATAAGAGTTTCTTCCCTTTATATTTATGTAGAGTGATAAATATATTTTCTGTGTTTCTAGGAGGGCTGGATTTGGAGGCAGTGAAGAAAGTTATCCCTAATGTAATGTGATCAGCTAAATATTATAGGAGAAACATAATTGACTAAAAAGTTTGCTTGTTGGATGGTGTTTACAATAATCATAAAAATCATGAGGGGATGCTTCTTAAGTGACCCATATTTATTACTTCACTAACTTGTGTTCAACTTATTTTTCAGTCACACTTGAATCATCAAACTATATGGTTTTATATGTTTCAATGAAAACCACACTGCTTCGACAAAAAGGTAATTGTAACCTTCAGTTCATATTTGACATACATATTTTTTAGTTTGTCCTTCGAATATGAGGATAACTATAACAACAGAGGACATGCTTCTGTTCTGAGCTTCACCCTACTTGCGCTTCTTTATTACTTGTGCAGTTTTCCTCAGTTCCAAGTCTGTAACTCCAGTGTGGGTGAGACTGCTCCATATTGAGCGATCCTGTGTGAGATCTTCCAAAGATTCATGGTGAGTGTTGAAGTGTTTCAGTGATGACTAGAGAGACTCTTTGAATTGTTTCTTCTGACAACCCCGAAATTGCTTTCCATCCGCTGGCTCACCATAGAAGATCTTTGGTAGTCATTCTTCTGACATCCTGATTATGTGGCCTGACTGCCTCAGCTGTGATTTCATCAGCAATGTATGGATGCTTGAAATGCATGCCTGTGTGAGAACCTTAGTGTCTGGGATCTTGTCTTGCCATCTAATCCTCATCAGTTTTCTCAGGTAGCTAATGTGAAACTTGTTCAGCTTCTTGGCATCATGTCTATATACTGACCAGGTTTTACATGCATACAGCAGGGTCAGCAGCACAGTGGGCTTGCGGACCATCACTTTTTTTTTTGTACTGTTTCCTCTGTGCTCTAACACATTCTTGTGATGTCTGCCAAAAGTCACACTTGCTTTACCAGTTCTGGTGTTGGTTTC
Source organism: Sinohyriopsis cumingii (assembly GCA_028554795.2). Taxonomy (NCBI): domain Eukaryota; kingdom Metazoa; phylum Mollusca; class Bivalvia; order Unionida; family Unionidae; genus Sinohyriopsis; species Sinohyriopsis cumingii. Next base: position 32,972,377 of record CM068842.1, read on the forward strand.
ATCAGTGATGTGGACTGCACATGACAGTGTGCAGCTGAGATAGGTGAAGTTATTCACTGCAATGAGGGTTTGGCCATTTTCTGTGATGGTAGGCTCTAGGTAATGCTGTCCGGTTGATGCATCACCTGTGTCTTCTTAATAATGATTGTGATACTGATGTTATCACAAGATAAAGATGTCCTTACTCTGTCGCATGTCAGACTCGAATTTGGCATTCAGAGGACAATCATCAGCAAATAGGAGATCATCAAGAATCACTTCCTGTAACACCTTGGCTGCCTTTACAATGTCAGGCTTTTGTTAGATCAATGAATATCATGTTCAGGTTGGAGTTCTGTTCCTGGCATTTCTTCTAAAGAACATGAATTGCAAATATTTTGTCTATGATCCCGCATGCTTTCCTGAAGCCACAATGACTCTCAGACATTGATTGATGTGATGCAAAGCTATTCAGCAGAATTCTGGCAAGCATTTTGCCAGTTTTTGACAGCATGGAAATGCCCTGATGGTTATCACAGGATATTCTCTTGCCTTTCTGCTTGTATAGGTGGACAATGGATGCCTCCTTTTATTCCTGTGATAAAGTTCCTTGACTTCCCATTGATTGGAAGTGTTCAGTCAGTTTCTGTGCCTTGTGCAAGCCTCCATCTTTGTAGACTTCTGCTGGTATAACATATGCTCCATGTGGTTTGCCATTTGATTGCAGGTCAACTGCTGTTACAGTTTCAGTCAGCATTGGAGGATCAGCATGTGATATGTTGATTTCCACTTGGGGCAGTCGGTCACTTGCCTCCGAGCTGGTAGATGACTGTTGATTGAGGAAGCTGTTGAAGTCTTCTGTCCATATATGAAGTATCTTTTCTTTGTCAGTGAGCACTATGGTATTGTCAGTATTGGAGATGGTCCTGATGACTGTGGCCTGAAGATGTCTTCAAAGCTGCATAGACATTCTTCACATCATTCCTGTCTGCATAGGACTGATTCTCATCTGCCTTATTGCTTGGCTATGGGTCTTGCAGCTCTTTGATTTTGCATTGGACAGTCCTCTTAGATGATGAAGTGCTATCTTCAGATAGGTCTTCTGTGGCCAATGTTTCTTATTTAAAATTCTCTGTATGGCAGTATCATTCTCATCAAACCAATCTTGATGTTTAAGTGTGGTGGGACTGAAGGTTTTAGATGCTGTTGAGTACACAGCATTTTGAAAGATGCCCAGTCTTCCTTGACATTTTCAGAGTCCTTATCAATTGTATCTTGTTTGGCTGCATATTTCTTCAACAAATGCCCATGTCATGTTTTCCTGTTTCAGTCTGGAGACATTAATATTTTAGGGCACTTTTTTGCCCTGTGGTTGTCTACTTGGTTGAATTTGGAGATTGAGTTTGGAGACACTAAGACTGGCCAGTCCAGTATCCTGCACTTTTTATTTGGACATCTGTCACTTGGACATCTCGTCTCTTTGACATCTGTCACTTGGACATCTTGTCTCTTCTCCTGACAATGACATTGTCATTTAGACACCAACATCATGGGTGAATCCAAGACATCTTTTTGGTTTTTGACAGGCAGAAGACTTTGTTGGTGATTAGGAGGCTTTGTTTTCAGCACATTTCCACAGTAGGAGGAATCCATTGATGTTGCATTTGTCAGAGCCATGTTTGCCATTGACACCTAGCCATGTCTGGTGATCTGTCCCAGCTCTAGCATTGATGTCAACAAAGATGATTAGCTTGTCTGCCTTTGGTACTTCGTTGATAAGAGAATCCAGGTCTTCATAAAATTTGTTCTTAATCTCATCTGTCTTGGTCTTGGTGGGTACATCGGCACTGATGATAGTTGCAGGTCTTTTTCCAGACAGTGGGAGTGTCATTTGCATTAGAGTGTCATTCGTGCCCTTTGAGAGGTTTGTGGGCTTGCTTACTATCTGTGATTGGATGGCAAACCAATCACCAGCTCTGCACCAGTCTTCTTTGCTTATGTCACTTCAGAAGAAGGTATAGCCAGCACCTACTTTAGTAAGTTATACTTCATCAGCAAGGTGAGTTTCACTCAGGGCTGCTATTTGGATGTTGAATCTGGCCAGATGTGTGCCAACCTCTGCCAACTAGAGCTGTTCATCTTTCTGGTCTGTCTGCCGATTTACTTTTCATTAACATGTGCACATTCCAGGTACTGATGGCGAGTTGTGTCACTTTCGCTTTGTATAACCTTTGACCACTAAGGTGGGCTCCCTGTCAGCTGCAGAATGATGACCAGGGTTAAGGTGAAGCAGGCAATGTTTAGGGTACCTTTTGTAGTCCCTTCTTCATGCGACAGAGGTGGGCAGTGTCATCCTAAAATTTGATCACTCAATGGGCTGCAGAGTTCCACTGCTGCTTTGATCCAGTGAAACACGACCCTATGCCCCAAGCCACCTGATTTAAAGGTATCTAGTAGGGGGTGGGGAATAATGTCATGCATAGCCTGACATGACCCTTACACATGTACAAGCAGAGAAGGTCACTGTGATCTATAGCAGAGGGAGAACTATATAGTGAACAGTGATGCACAAAGGGAGAACTATATAATGAATGGCACTGCACAGAGGGCAATCTATATAATGACCAGTATTGCGTAGATCGATAATTTTATAATGAAATCATTTCATCGAGGGAGAGCTATGCAGAACAACATTACAAATAGGAGACTTATATAATGAACAGTATTGGGAGAACTGTATAACAAATAGAATTGCTCTGTGTGGATGATTGTATAGTGAGCAGCATTATAAAGAGGGAGCATTGAATAGAGGGAGAACTGTATGCTTGTTTTGGGGTTTAATGCCATTTCTCAGTGCAGGATAGTCTCATTGGTGGCCAGTATATCTGGTGGGGGAAGAAGCCAGAAAACCCCAATTAGAACCAACAACTCAAAAGAATGTACTGGCAGCTTTCTCATATACACACATTGGCCGAGCCCAACCCTCAAACCCATGCAGAAAGGTGAGATGGCTGTGATTAGTAAAGGCAAGCACTTTAGACCACTTGGCCACCCAGGGCTCTGAAGAACTCTATAACAAACAGCATTATAAAGAGAGTGCATTGTATGATGAACAGTGTTATAATAAAAGATCACTGCATATGAACAGCATTATAATGAGAAACCACTGTATAATGAACAACATAATAATGAGAGAGTATTGTATAATGTACAGTGTTATATTGAGATAGCACTGTATAGTGAACAGCATTATAATAAGAGTATGGTATAATGAACAGTGTTATAATGAGATAGCACTGTGTACTGAACAGCATTATAATGAGAGGGCATTGTATAGTGAACATCATAATAAAGTATTGCATAGTGAGCATGTTTTAATAGTATTGTAGAATGAAGTGCTATAATAAGAAAGCACTGTGTAGTGAACAGCATTATAATGAAAATGAACTGTATAAAGAACAATATTATAATGAACAGTGTTATAATGAGATAGCACTGTATAGTGAACAGCATTATAATGAGAGTTGGGTATAATGAGCAGTGTTATAATGAGATAGCACTGCATAATGTTTATTTTGTTGAACAGCCAAATGATTCTACTCCTTTTATATAAGACATCTGCTTGAATTGCTTCATTCCCTGTAGTATGACTTTATTGGAAGTTTTTTCTGAATTTTTACATTTTACAATTTAATTTTATTTGATGATTTACCCATTTTCAGGGCCTAGACTTGAGAGTGGAACATTTCCATTGCTTCAGTCGGCATGGACAGGGTGGCCATTACCACTATGACACGACACCAAATGACGTGCAATATCGTGGCTACTTTGTCATACCAGAATACATCTATCGCATTGATTCCCCAAAAGAGACGAATCAGCTGGGACGATGAGCAATTCACTCCATTGAGCAGTTCTTCATTATTTAGTTATGGAAAGGGCAATGAAATAGATTCCTTTTAATCATGATAAATTTTTAATGATACTATTTTTATTTCAAATTGAAAAAGAAATCTGAATTTGTATTATATTTATATTCAGCATAATACAGTGAACCCAGATTTATCAAGGACACTTAAATGGCCATTAAAGTTTGTTCTTTTTGGACAAGTGTCTTTATATAGAGATGACGTGGGCTTCTTAACTGTTTCCCTAAAAGTGGAGAGAAAAAAAATCACTACATTCCTTCAATCAGGCTTTTACAACTGATATTGTTAACAAGAAACACAATACATATAAAGGTGAAAAAGAGAAGATTTCAGAGTAAGATGTTTCTGTACCATTTGTGTTCATTGTAAGAAATATACATCTTCTTGAGATTAAATTTCTCCAGGCCTTCATTGGTTCCCGTTCAAATAATCCCTTGTTCAGATTTTCTCTGAGTTTTTCTGGCAGCAATTGAAGTAACATGGCATTGCAGTCGTCAGGAAAGCAGCTGGACTTTTTGCCAAATGGTTGGAATGACTTTACAATTTATTTTTAAATTGATTTCTCTTACTCTGCAATTAAATAATTATGGGCACCTGAAAATCTACAAAAAGAAGAAAATAAACAGCTATCCTGGATTCTGTATGAAAATTATTCATGTTAACTTTATGGTCATTTTTTGAAGTTCAGGAGGTGTGAAACTTGAAGTGTTCAGTTGATGCCTTTGCTTTACTGTGAGAAAAGGTGCTAAGTAAGATAACATTGGATTATATAGTTGTTGTCTGGGAGAGGGGCTTGAAGGGGAAATATGGGTGTTCAAATGGGCATTTCTTTTGCACCATAATTTTTCTGGATAGTGGAATCTTTTCTTGTGCCTGGCACGATGTCTCAATTCTGTTCTTTTCAAAACTGAAGTCAGATACCTAATTGATGAGGTAAAGCATGATCAAACTGAAGCCAGATACCTAATTGTTAATGAGGTAAAGGGTGATCAAACTGAAGCCAGATACCTAATTGTTAATGAGGTAAAGCATGATCCAACAGATACCTAATTGTTCATGAGGTAAAGGGTGATCAAACTGAAGCCAGATACCTAATTGATAATGAGGTAAAGCATGATCCAACAGATACCTAATTGTTCATGAGGTAAAGGGTGATCAAACTGAAGCCAGATACCTAATTGATAATGAGGTAATGGGTGATGAAAGACTTCTAGTCATAATATTATCTTCATCATCATTTCAGCCAATTATATGATTGAATTTGATTTGTGCTTTTGTTAGGGTTTGCTTTAATGGCACATTTAACACAGTATTGGCTATATCACGCAGAGGACATGGAAACTAAGAGCCTTTCCAAAGGACACGTTGAGGCTGCCAACCTGATTAGGCACACATCAAGGCAGCTGACCTGATTAGGGACACAGCAAGGTAGCTGTCCAGGTGTTTTAATTATAGTTATAAATGGCAATTCCAATACAAATAAATGGTGAAGCATCAACAGCTACCAGATTCTAATGAATCCCCCATGTCCGTGTCATTATCAACAGTTTCATTAAGGTACTTGGCTGCCATTTTATCTGCATGATATACCAATAATGTGTGCAAGAGTGTCTTTAAAATAACCGAAATAATTTGTATTCATTTGGAATGAAATAAAAATGCTTTTAACACAGCCTGGTTTTCCTTTCTTTTTTCGGAGTATTAAAGGGAGATAACTATTGCTGTCATGTCTTGTTAAGAGTGTGATTTTTGTTGTGAAAATAAAATTCATAAAATGTGAAAGATGGTATTGAATTTAAGATGTATAAAGGTGCAGCTACAATAAATGTAAAAAGTATTGTTGTAACATATTTGTCAGGAAATTTTCTTGTTTTATTTCATTCAGATAACTATAGGTGCAGTGAGTGCTCTAATGGTTAGAGTGTCTGCCTCAGATGTGTGAGGTTGTTGGTTCAAACTCTGGCCAAGTCATATCAAAGACATAAAAATCATACTAACAGCAGCCATGCTTGGCGCTAAGCATTAAGAGGTTAGTGTTAGGACTGGTCGGCCTGGTGTCGGGATAATGTGACTGGTTGGGACATCGTGTTACATGTCTGCGGCATGATGCCTCATTGCTAGATGTCACTATAAACTGCCACATTGCAGACATCACAGCAATATGACTGAAAAATTGTTGACGCTACATTAAAATTCCAAGTTGGACTCGCACACATAGATGCAGCAAGCAGCAATATCACAACATCAGTATCAGTCTTTGTGTTAGTCTTTACATAAACAATATCACAGCTAACTCAGTTGCCACCAAGCAGTCCCTGACATTGCCATCTTCTCAACATTTTTACATTTACATTTTTTTGTATCCTTGCTGCTTTTCATTTTTAAAATTGGTAGCTGGGGTGCAGGCTGAAACTATTTCTACTCTCAGTTGACTGGGGAATACATTACACAATACCATCTATTGTGGATGTCGACCCAAACAACATAAATATCAGAGTGGGCCTCTTACATTGTAGGACTAGAAGGCACTATAGTTGCCTACATATGTCACATTCACTCCTTGTAAAATGTAACATCTGTTGCACATTACATTATATAACTAAGTTTTTTTTACTGGCACTCGGTAGTCCTTGTTCTGTGATTGCTGATGTTAATAAACTCATTTCATTTCACAATACTGTAGCATTTGATTCTGTGACTCGACCACACATATTCTAAATGTTCTAAAACTGTGCAAGGTATTAAGCGGAACAAATATACCATTACTGTAATTGTAAATATTCAGTATTTAACAACTTTTAGTTCATTATTGATTTCTTTATTGCTAATATTTGGAATTCAGGCAGTTCTAATGTTCTCATCAGAGGTACATTTAGGGGGACATTTTTTTCATAAATATAATTTGTTTTTTTTACCGTAACATCGACACATCATGGAACAGAAGAATAAATTAATGCATGAAATTGGCAAGGACTAATTTGGTTCTTTTATTTCTCATGTAAAATCTAAATATTTTATATTTCTTTATGGCTATACAGTGATCAGTGCTTTTAAAGGTAACTCACACTAGCTAAAGTGTTGATTTGCCGTAGTGCCTGTTTGGCCAACCAAGTTCGAGCAACCCCATGAGCGACCTTTGAGGCACATACTAACTTTTCCACGTTGGTTTCACTTCTCCAATATCCACTTGGACTGTAGAATATTTTGGTTAATATTCAGCTTTTGTGTCCATTATTTACAATAGTATTATTTACTTTTAATGAGAACTTCCAAATGCAATCTCGGCTTTCAGACCTCTGACGACTCATTATCCGGCACCTGGTCCCACAATCACAGTCAAGTCATGGATAAGATCCAGGTCAGCACGTTTACGTTAACGGATATCATTCGATATATACGCAAAGGTCACGTCGGTAACAGGTAGCGTAAACACGATTAAGGGAGCTTCACCAAGCCTTGGTTAGTTGTTAGAATCAAGTCATGTATCCAGTCGTGTACCAGGTCCACAGCAGTTGCATCGAGGAATGTTTTTATCAGGATATTTACTTAATGGTGTTCCCGGTAACTTTGTTAATGCAGCCGCGATATCACCCCCGACTTTTGTTTTAATGAATTTGAATTTCTTTGCTGCACATCGAACACAAGTTCCAGTAATCATTGTTTGTCCATTACGTGTTTGAACTTTAGCTGGATTTGCGGTACGTGTTTTGATACGATATTGTACACAACTATCTGGACATAATTTTATTGTATACTGTAATGGAAAATTCGTGGATGTTTTCAAAGATTTTTTGGTCATTTACTTCCCAACACATGCAAAGTCTAAACAATTATAGCATGGTGATGGAACTGTATTTCCGAACTCAGTTCGTGGACTGATCACTGGTCCTGTTGAATGAGGAAAAACAGTTCTTGCTGAATATGATTTAACGCAGGATGAAGTTGGATCGATTATACATGATTGCGCCACCTGACAATTTAAAATCAATCGATAACAGTCTTGTAGTGCACGACGATGTGATGCTCGAAAATGAAGTCAATCCCGCAATAATATGTTCACAAGGCTGGCATAAAACACTGATGTCATCTAATTAAGTCAGCTAATGTACATGTGCATAAAGGGATTTGTAACAACTGTAACAATTTGATATTATTTCGTAGCATTGATGCTATTGGTCTTGGAAATATTCATTGGACCTGATGTGCCACTGACCACACGGGGGATGAATTTCGTGACATGCTGCTCGGCTCACAAAGGATCTGTATAACTTTCTCACACTTGATTTGACTGAACTTAAACAGATGAATATTGTGCAGGTTTTAACAATAAAAACAATCATATCAACTGTCTGCCAGCGATGTCATATAAGAGTATGAGAAGCAATGCCTTAAAGCGCGCGTGAACACCAAGAATTGATTCATAATGTTATTGCAGATCGAGAAAGCATCAGAGATATGTTACAATTGCAAAGACTGCATGAGACGATGTCATAGTGAGTTTTGAACAAACATTTGCACCGCTGATTAATCCAGCAAAGGAAGTTGACGAACGTGCCTAGACTATCACAAAGGCACAACCGCACTAACAATAACAAAAGAGAAACCAGGCCCAGTTCGTAAAATAGCTAGACTTACCAAGGCTATCAAAGAAGCGACTGCAGAGACTCTTACGAGCTTGCCACGGAGATGGCTATAGTCGACGAAGACGCCGAAGAGGCGCTGATACATCTTCCACGAGTAAAACTACCCGCACTCAAATCAGGGTTAATAGAACCAAAAGATCTTTTTAAAAAATTAAAGAACCAGCCCTGCAGGAAATCTATGATGATCCAATACCTGATGAAAAACTACCGAGTATTTGTTGAAAATAGGCTACCAACAAATAAAAATCATGGATACATTGAAAAGAACTGGGCTGTGTGGGTATATAATGAGTGGACTTAGTCAGTGCGTGTGCTATGAGAAATGTATGTTGTATGCAACAAGCTGTTTTAAATACAACCCAGAGCGTTACCTCGAAGATTAAAAACTTGTCAACGAAACCAAAATTCAACGTGACTTTTTCTCTTTATGTTACTGCTGGTGAATCATGTACACTTGAGATTGCACTTGCGTCGCTGAGAGTGTATTACAGCTGGTATAATATCCGATCACAACCGAATTTGTGTTTACAGCCGAAACTGGCTTCTCCTGAAATACTATTGAACTTTCTGGCAGCACGTATAACATAAAATCAATTAATGAAGAGATTCGACGACGAATCACATTGGTGACTAGCAAAGACTCTAAATGTTTTAGACATGCCAACAAGTCCACACTCAGTTCTGCCATGTCAATCGAATCTCCAAGGTATGCGGTTGACATTGCACGATCGTCAATAAGATCAGTTTTAGGTTGGCTTGACAACATTTCAGATACCAAACGAGTTTTTCGCATGGGATATCATATCGCGCCTGACATTATGACGATTACCTCAAGAATGACATTATGAGGATTACCTCAACAATGCAAATTAATTTAACTTGTGACGCTGTCGGTGATAGTTATGAAAGCAAGTCTGAAACGACAAGTGTGGTTTTTCAGGATTATATATTGTTTAGGTTTTCGCCAACCGTGGAACCAGGCAATTTGTTATCAATTACGTTCGCAGCACCTGTTTGTCTTCACTGCCATAATAATCGACTGACAGATATTCACTTTACCCTTGTGGATCAAGACTTGCACATTGTTGATCTGCGCCGTTAAACATTTACAAGACAGCTATTACATTTGAAATCTACCTGACATTTAATATAATAATGAAATTCATACATGGACATGTTGGATCCTGCACGTGGTTAGCACGAGAAAACCTATGTATGTGACAAATTAGAGAACTGGCGTTGATGATGTTCGTGGACTATTAACGGGCGCACCAAACGTGTTTGAAGATATGGTCCTGCGCTCTATAACAATCGCTAAACAAGTTGAAATGCCAGTTGTTGATAGCATCAAAAGTGCTGCTATGGATCGGATGAATAACTGGGGTCGAAGGCGGTTCAATCGATTCGAGTTCGACTACGGTGATTAGTGACTCGAGCACCACCAACGTTGAACGAACTGCACTACCAGCAACAGAACCTATGCTACCTGCAGTTAGTAAAGTCACTAAAGATTGTCAGATTCAGTAATTGTAAATCTGGTAATTAGAAGTGGATTGCGGTTTAGGATGGGGGTAGTGAAGCCACCAAAGCCGTCACTCAAAGAGGTATTAGACAAAACTAATAATGTATAAACAATGTCCCAGTTCAAATATATATCTGATCCTGCATTTGACATGGGCTGTGTTGGTGGATCAAAGTAAAAGAGACTTTAGGTATTACTCATAGCCTGCAACGTTATTTCATTGATGGACAGAAAATCGATTCTTGATAACTTCGACGTAGCTACAACGATTCTTTGACTTACCAGATACAGCATTGATTACACAAAAACAGCTAGCTCAGCAATGGTATTAGTTAACGATCTAACTAGTCATAAACCGCCTATAATTATAAATGATGTTGGTGTTGCTGATGCAGCTGTAGAAAATTTACCGTTTCCTAATCATAATTTCAATATTGGATTTGCGCAGCGTCGTTCACAAGTCATTGGTATATCATTGAGGTTTTCGTATGCAGTTTCCCTTTTTCATATATTTGGGGTTTTGTAGATAATTTCGCATGGTTATCGTTGGAGCTAGACACAGTCACCGTATTCGGTAAGAACAACGCTAACGATGCACTTTGGCATACAGGAAGTTGTTGATGGCAAAGTTGAGTTCTCAACAGTGACTTACTGTGGATTCCTGTGCTAACCTCTTTGCTGATTTCAGAATCTGGTACTAACAGCTACCTTGCTAGGCGCTCAGCATTAAGAGATCAGTGTTAGGACTTGTCGGCCTGGTGTGAGGATAATATGAATGGGTGTGACATTGTGCTACATGTCTGCGGTATCATGCCCCAGTGATAGACATCACTATAAACTACAACATTGCAGACATCGTAGCGATATGACTGAATTTTGTTTTAAAGCTACGTTAAAAATCCAAATCTCTCTCTTACACACATAGACCACAGGATCACGTTTGTTATCATGTATGCAGTTGGGAAGCGCTTCAACGCTGTCCTTTCTTGTGCACACCACATATGCTTACCCACCAAATTGTATTGCAGGCCAGTTTGCATCTCAAAAAAGCACTCGACATAGTCTTACTGTACCAAAGAACGTGTCCAAATTATAACGCGAGAGCATAACAAAATGGTATTTTACCACTTGCAAGTGACAGAAATTTATTTGCGCTTAAACGGTCATCAGGAATCCTCCGAAGAAATTCAGCTATAATATGGACCAGCATCAATCTATTGTCACTGGTCTGCATATTTCCCAACAAGACTTTCGTACATTGTACTCAATTTATTACTTTTCATTAGAGTATCTGAAGTTGTCCAGGCAACCAGTTTTTGATATGTATTGTCGTATCGAAGACCTTTGTCCGATGGAATTCGGCGACTTGTTCCTGGTATGAAGCTCGTTTTGGTGCACTGCCTGATGACGATGCTAATTACCTGTACAGATGTTACACTGTGATACTTTCTGGCAAGACCCTTTTGTTGGACTGTGCTGGTTGCAGAATGAGTGTAATTGATCGGCATGTGGAAAATACAAAGTTGAACGTGTTACATATTTAAATACTCGCCTATCGCGAAGTGAATGTCGGCCTTAATGAAAATCCACTTGAAAAAAAAGGATTTAAAAACAATGATACCAGGAACACGTCATCGAATTTCATCAAGCAGAGGTCTTCGATTACCCGGTCGCAGAAGATTACACCATCTACCCGTCCATTGTCCAATCTTAGTCTGCTCGCAATCGTTTGTATTTTGACCCGTATGGACTTACACCACCAGACGAAGTTAAGTTGTTAATTAGTTAACCAAGCACGGAATACAACCACTGTCTTATTTGACTAGGCTAGTACAAACACGGTTGGATAGCCCTATATGCGGTCATGTTGTTGAAGCGTTGCATGCACTTGAGAGTTCACCAACACCACAATAACTTATTTATTTCCCAAAAAAGTATGTTTAATATAATACCAATGTCTATTAACATTTACGGACGTTACTCGAGGACACGGTGCTGATGTGGATCTGAGCAGATTTGCCACCAAATTGGATTTGACTGAGTTTATTAGTCGTGCTGGTGTTGGTGCTGATTCAGATGAGCTTGTAATTTTTGAAGACCAAAATGGTATACTGGAATTAGAGACCCTGGTTTGTCAGTTACATTTATTAAAGACTATGTTGATACAGTTCATGGGATGAAACAGTACGTAGATGGATCGCAGATATTTCGAACCATCAGGTGTACTAACTTTATGAACCTCAATTACGAGAATATTAATAAAAGATGTCATCACTGATGTATGGGATTCTTCGTTAACAACGCTGAACCGACAATGTGAAGCCAAAGAAGACTATCTCTTGAGACTTTCCATTCATCACGACAATCCCCCGTTTTGATCGAGTTTAGCAGCCCATCATAATTGATCCATTCCAAACCAATGGATCTTAGACCCAATCGACGAGACGTGGAGCTAAGAGGACATTGAACGTTACCGAGGTTGTCATCGCTATGCCACAGTGATGGCTCACAATTTCTCGGCATGCCATGGACAGTTTCGTCTCATATACTATACGGAGCAGAGTACCGAGCGTCCTAAACACCCTTTGAACGGAGTCAAAATAATGTCCATACCAGTGGTACAAGTGCAGTTTAAAGTGTCGATGAGTTACTTAGCCATGCCAGTGAGCCGAATACCTAAAACGTTTGGAATGACTGAAATGGCTAAATGCTATTTTCCGCACTTTTTCAATACCAAAGCCAATCAACACGTCGTTCTGCTCCAATTACTTGAGGATCACTACACTACAACGACCACGCAACATGCGCATCGAACAACGAGAAGCTTTCTACACTTAGTACCACACTCACGCATCGGACCCCTTCGACTTTCAGAAAGAAATGTTAAAGTATTGTCGTTCCGACATGGACATTTTACGGCGTTGCTATGGAGAATTTCGAGAAATGTTCATGGAACACGGAGGGATTTATCCTTTGAAAAGAGCCTGCACCATTGCTAAAGCGTGTTCCTTAGTATACCGCCAATGATTTCTGCCCGAAATCACCCGGCCTATCATATGCTCAAACGACGAACTTTGTCAAATGTCAATACTCGGTCAAAGCCCTACGCTGGTTATATTACTTGTGCGACAAGGAAGACAAATCGATCCAACATGCCCACAATGGAAGAGGCGAAAAGATCAGCGGAAGGTATTCGGTGGATGGCTGGGACTTAAGAAACCCCAAGATTGTGTACGAGTTTAACGGTTGCTTATTTCACGGATGTCCCATCTGCTACCCTCAACGTGACACTAAAAATCAGTTTTTACAACGCACCATTGAAGACTACTAGGATGCCACTTGTTAGCGACGCTTGAAATTAGAACAGCAAGGATACCAAGTGGTGGGAATGTGGGAACACCAGTGCGATTACCGTTGAAAACCGATCCCGAGTTTAAACGTATCATGGAAAGTTACAAGCTGTTGGACCCTCTGAATCCACGGGACAGCTTGTACGGAGGACGGACGAATGCCACCTGTTTGCTGTACCACGTCGACGAGGAGAAAGGAGAAGAAATCATATACTTGGACGTGTGTTTGTTGTATCCATATGTGTGTAAATATTGTCACTTTACCGCAGGGCAGTCGCAATTACTGACAGAACACATCGGCCTGGACAACATTCGACATTAGAAAGATTGATTAAGTGTAAAGTCTTGCCTCCCACGGACTTGTAACATCCCGTTTTACCTCACCATTTCCAAGAAAAATTGATGTGTCTCTTTTGCCGTACTTGTGGGGCAAATGGCATAACGATCGTGTTTCCCCAAGACGGAGCATTTGAAAGATCCTTTCCGTTACTTCCAAATGATTCACGACAAAACCAAATATATGAAACACGTGGCCATCCTTCGTGAGGACTTCATCTTAGTCAATTACGAAGAAGAAATGGACTTTGTAGAAGTAACGAATTTGGAAATGTCATCATTGCAGCTTACGTGACAGCCCATGCTTGCTTAAAAATGTACGAAGCTTTAGAACTGCTAGGAGATCGCTTCCTGTACTTTGACACGGATAGTTGCATCTACATCGATCACCTACGTCAACGTCACCCTGACATCGAAAAAGACCGTTTGGAAGCCTGGACGGACGAGCACTCCGACGAAAAGATACTAAGTTTTGCTAGTGGCGGTCCTAAAAATTACGGCTACGAATACCGGCACCAACTAAGAGAAGAGCATACGGAATGTAAAGTGAAAGGATTGACTCTCAATCATCGCACCAGTCAAGTGGTGAACTTTGGCGTACTAAACGAAGCCTTGTAGTCTGGACAGAATGAAAACTTTAAAGTAACCACCTATGAACCTCACAAGATTATACGTTTACCCACACACCAAATCGTTAGTCGATCTTTGGAAAAAGTGTATTAAATCGTGTACTAGAAGCGAGTGCGACTTCCCAACCACTCCACTTTACCTTACGGACATATTGGCATAAAATATGGTTCCAAGACGATAGCCACCAACACGAAGGATGACTTGGACACAGCAAAAATCAAGTGATAGACTCAAGTCAAATGAGAAACTCGAGTGCGATGCAGTGCCTCACGATCACATCACCAGTTTAGTCCATTATTTAGTTGTTTATTTACTAATGCCATGGAAAACTATGTGCAACCAGTGCAACTTCCAGACTACAAGACTTTACCTTATGGACACGCTGATATCACCCAGTATAAAAAGGGACGAATTCCAAGAACGACACTTCATTGCGAGGTCAATCGACGAGAAAGATGAATCACTCTACGCAGATGAAAAAAGAGAAGGAACAAACATTATTGGCCTCTTTCACCACCACCATACCGTCACAGCAAAGTGCGTCCAAGAAGGAAAATGATTCAGTAGACCTAAAGGAGTATTTTAGCATACAAATGACTCAGACAGCGAATTCGATAAAATTTAGGACAACAACCTACACCTACACGATGTTAAAGACTTCGCTTCTGACATTCCAGCCGAGGCAGCACCAGGTTTTATTACGGACTTATTTGACTCACTGTTAGAGGTATTCAAACGTCAGTGTTAAGTCAATGATCGAGGTCGTTTGAGCCATCTATGTATCACGACAGTTTGAGCTCTCCTGTATGTCTCGGGCTTAGTAACCTGCAGAAATAAGTTCTTCCAAACTTTTGAGAGCTATTGAAGACGTGCAGACGATGAGAGAAACATTTGACATGACAGATACAAAACGACCATTCATACTGCGTACATTTTACCTCCATGTGAAGAAGACCATGACTGCACTTGATCTGCTTAACTATAAGGGTACCTAGCACTATGGACATAATATCAGATTTACGAATGAAAAGGAGTATGTGATGGGAATCATCTACGCTGGGACACAAGTGGTAGCTGACCAGATTTTAAGCAACGTGTGTGACGGATATAGACAGAAACATGAACTTTGTCCTATTTGATTGTTTGTTACTTGTTTTAGCTTTTCCTTAAAAATAAACATTTAATGTAGCGTGAAAGAAAGTGTCATTTTTTATGAAATATAAATACGTTGTATATGAAGTAGTTTTTTTTGAAGGCATGAACATTAATTTTCAAAAGTAGTGTACTAGAACCAAGAGCTAAACAACCTGTAAATAGGTTTGTTTCATGTCCAAATGTTTATGTATTAAATGAATAGTGCTTAGACTCTAGAAAACCCATGTATATAATTTAATAAATGTTTTGTACCCATATAATAGACTTTTCTTATTGTAGTCTCTATTCTATCTTTGAGTCTTTCTTTGGAACATCTCTGTCCTGTTTTATGTGTGTTTGGATATGTATTTGTTTGTTTCTGTATGTCTATTTTTGTTCCTATCAACCCTTTGTCTCTACAAATACATTTCACCCTGTAAATACTGTTGACCCTATAAACCCCATGACGCCACCAATGTTCAATTCACATTGTCCTCCAGGTGACATTCCCAGGTTAAATTGCCATTGACGCCAACTTTGATATACCCATTTTTAATGTTACGGTCCCATTGACGCTTAAGTGGCCCAATCCCTTGTCGCTATGTTCAATTCCCATTCACTCCATGTTAAATTTTCCCATGTCAAATTTCCCTTGACGCTAAAGTGTCCCACGACCTTTTTGACTGGGATTGTCATTGACGCCGAAGTATCTGTATTAACTACTTATATCTACCTGTACTAAACAGAGTAGATTTTGAATTTAATTTTATTCCAACGGACATGTTAACTGTCAGAACTTTGTCATTGATTTTTAGGTCAAAAGTCAGGACTTAAGATGTTAACAGAGACAACCGAACCAAGTATATATATATATATATACGAAGAATAACTTGAACATTAGCACCTAAATTACTCTTTTTCCCAAAATGATGTTACGTATATTTTTAACCAAATTTGGCACGTGATTATAACGTGATGTTGTATGAGAAACGTTATGGATCTCTATTCGTGATATCGCGGTGAAGGTCAAGGCCATGACAAAGAATAGTGTAGTTTACATACAGGTATCTTGTGAACTGCTTTACTCAAACATAATAAAATGCTGTGGGGTTTTCTCTTTTTTTTGGCTAAAGTTTGGTATCGGAAGTTCCTCAACGATTCATAGATATTTTCAATACTCAAACGTTCAAGAGAAGAAATAGACTTCTCATGGATTCTTGGAAATTCCTTTTGGACATTGTGTTGGTCCCTTTGAGGAACTCTTGTTTAGCTAAGGTCCCAAAAACTCTTTTCAGTCGAGCGTTTCGAAATTGTTTTGATCATTCAACAAAGACTCCAAAGAAATTTCCTGAAAATTGATATATGCAGGGGATTAAATACGCGATATTCAAAATGAGATATTTACTTGTTCCAGCCGAGACTTCGTCA